>CM021105.1:611977309-611990484 GCA_007115665.2 Sequoiadendron giganteum
TAAATGCAAATGATGGATCACTTATCTCTATGACCAAAGAATGAGTTCTCAATAGTTCCAAGTAGATAAATTTAGGGAAAACTGCTAGGTGGGATAATAAGTTGGGGTATAAAAATGCAAGGAATTAAATGGCACATCATACAATTATTTAGACCTAAAAATTTGATATAAAATAACTTAAATATAAATAGAGGGTAAATAGTAAGATTTTAGATTATATAATGTAAATGATATTGAGAGGGTAATGATGGTTTATCTCCATTTTGTCAATTTTAGATCTAGTTAATGAAGGATGATCAAATATTGGATAAAATTGATAATTAGAATATGAGATAATTGGTTGAATCAATAGTGTCTTGACTACCATAGGCCTTAATAGAAAAATTCATTAATAATCATAGAGGGTAAATATTAAGATTTGAGATTACATATTGTAAATGTTATTGAGAGGGTTACCACAATTTAGTTCTATTTTGTCAATTTTAGGTCTAGTTAATGAAGGATAATCAAATATAGAATATAGTTGATAATTAGACTATGAGATCATTGGTTGAATCAGTAGTGTCTTGAATACCATATGACTTAATAGAAAATTTTATTAAATTCTCATAGATGTGGTTGTACACACAATCTAGTCCTCATGGCATAATTGATTCATAATACTATAGAAATGCTCAATGCTCTTCTTAATCTAAAAAATCTATTTTCTATGCAAATTTTCTTGTCTAAGATTGGGTGGTGCTAAAAAAAATTGTGGAAGAATACTAGTGTGTAGAGGGAGATCATGATAGCTTCACTGATAGCTAGTCAATCCTATTTGGCAATGAAAAAGGTTGCAAGATAGACCATGTGGTACAATAGAACTATCCCAAGGTGAATCTAACCTAAGTGTTAACATTATAATAAAAGTAGTGTATGTCTAGAGATACATGTCCAAGAACCTTAATAACATGTTTTCCATATGATTTGGTTATAATCATGTACTATAGAGTTCATCTAGTAATGTTGAGGGAATAAATAGAACCATTGTCAACCTTAGTGATACCTTCTTTAAGGAGTTTCAACTTCCTAGCCTTATCATCACTAATTTGATCTTCATGTGCAAGTTTTAATAAATGATCAAATCCCTCTTCCTTACAAATATATATCTAGATACATGCAATTTTTCACAAGAGAAGCCTCGAAGTGATCCAAAAAATAGAGTTTGATCCTAGGACTATTCCTAATAGGAATATGAGATCATGTCCATGTTATGACTTGACATACATCCCAAATATGTGATTAATCAAAGACAAGAAAAATTAAATAACATAAAAGAATGATGGGAAAAAACATATTAGAAAAATAAAGAAGGATAACTTGAGAGAAAACCACTAGGTCTAGGACAATAAGATGGGGTTCATCACCATGTAGGGAAATAAATTGCACATAATAATTTTTTTATCTATTTCTAACAAACTAATATAAAATATCTTAAATATAAGTTAAGGGTAAATATTGAAATTTTATATTATATAAAGTAAATGTTATTGACAGGGTTATGATGGTTTAACTCCATTTTGTCAATTTTAGGTCTAGATAATAAATGATGATCAACTATAAAATACAATTTATTATTAGAATATGAAATCATTGGTTTAATCAATAATGCCTTGACAACCATAGGCCTTACTAAAAAAAATCATTGGTTTAATCAATAGTGCCTTGACAACCATAGGCCTTACTAAAAAAATCATTAAATTCTCATAGATGTGGTTGTATACACAATTTAGTCCTCATGGCATAATTGAGTCCTAATACTATAGAAATACCCAATTCTCTTCTCAATCTACAAAATCTATTTTATATGTAAATTTTCTTATGTCTAAAATTAGGTGGTGCTAATTTTTTTTTGGAAGTGTTAGAAAATAATTTTATTAGGATCCTTATAACATTTATATATTTTTCTAATATAAGGTTATAAAACTTTATATATTATATATTTATTTAGCATATCCCATTTGAAATAATTTTAGTCTAATAACCATTAGATTATTAATTATTAATGAATGGTGGTTGTTGAATAGGTGTGACTAATACCCTTTCAGGTATTATCACCCTTTCTCCTATATTTAAGCATGTTCTCTCTCATTTGAGAGAAGTAGAATTTGGAGATTTATAGTGAATTATATCACTATGCACAAAAGATATTATTGGTCATGTGGATATGTAGAGGATTGTTCTGAGGTTCAATCTAGTTATGTAATAGACTATTTTATAAGTGTTTTAATAAAAGATGCTTTATGTGGTATTTTATCTGAAAGGATTTCCCCATGTATATCTTGTGTAATGTGTAAAATATATGCTTGTATGATTCATTTTATGTTTTTGTATATAATGATAAGTATCTTAAGATCCTAATTTCTAACATGGTATCAAAGCAGGTTAGGCTATATTAATCATTTTTACAGGTCATACTAGAAGATGTGAAGAACTTTATGAGAAACATGTTTGTACTCAACAACACATGTGTAAGGCCATTTTTTAATACATATGTTTTTCCTTCTCTACTATTTTAAAATCAAACATTTTATTTTTATTTTTAAATTTTTGATGGTGTATATTGATTTGTAATCAAGCTTAGTAGCCCAGTTTATATTGGATAAAACCACATGCATAACTAGATATTTTTAGCCTATTCCTTCTAAGTCTCACCACAATAAACTCATAGAATATACTAATATTAATAGACTATTGTCCTATGTTAAATATATTACAAAGCATTTATCTATCTTTGATCTCTTTATGACCATTTTTTTGCAAAACTAGCTTTTGGATGCATGAAAGGAGATATGATCTAGAGATCATCAAAGGGGCCATTTAAAAACAACATGAAGGGTTGATGCAAGAAGTTGGGTCCACAAAAAGTTCAAAAAGTGGAAGTGTTTTTGTTGTTTTTCAAAATTCGTCACACTTGGACTAAAAATTTGAGGCACTTACACAGTAAAAAATTTTAAAAGTCAGTTATGTGAAATTTTGAATTTTGAATCTAGTTTCTAAATATGTAAATTATTCAAATACCTAGATTGTAGAAATTAAATTTTCATAGGAATCTATAAAAACCACTTTTTATAAGCATGTTTTTTACCATACCATGCACATATACAGACACCAATTTTTGACCCAAATAAAAGTATTTTGCTAATTACTTTTGGGGAAAAAGAGATAACAACATGAAGATTGATGAGGAATTTTTTTTGTAATTTTTTGTTGAATATTTTTTTTTAATTGAATTTTTATTGGCCTTAATTGTTGTTTTTAAAAATCAACGTGTACGGACAGCATAATTTGACCTAAACTAAATTTTTTATGAATTTTTTTTTTCATTGTGTAGAGAATTGTCTGAAGATTGATGCCATATAATTTTTTTTACAATAAACTTAACGAAAAAAAAGTTATTAAAAAACAAAAAAAACCTGATATTTTAAGTTTAAGGACTAGTTTGCTTTGAAATTAGTTAAAAAATAGAAAAAATTATCCAATCTTAATAAAAAATTATATATTTGGAAACTAGACATTGTGTTCTATAATGGGTTATAATTTTATAGATTGATTCAGAAAAAAAGTCTATCAACCATATTGGCAAAGTTGGACATTCTTCTTCAATCTACCTTAGTTTTTTAGTTGCAGGTCGAAGGCTAAGGCTCAGATTGCCAAGCCTTTCCCGAGCCTAAAACCAAGGCTTCATGTGGGTTGGTAATCCAATTTTTAAATAACGCGTACGTGTTATGTAAACATGTACACATTATTTAAATGAAGCGAGTATGTATTTCATAACGCGTACATGTTATGTTTTTACCCGTTGGGTAAAGGTAACACGTACGCGTTATGAAATGCATACGCATTCTATTTTCAGAACGTGTATGCATTTCATAATGCATACACATTTCTAATATGACCATTTTTCCCTGATTTGAAAAATTCTGATACAACACATTTTTCCTGCAACATTCTTTTTCCAGAGTATGGTCTGAAAGTGCCATTTTCTGCATTTTTTATTGCAAATTTGTCTTGTGCAGGGCATATTCTATTGCAAATTGTTCGAAGAGACGAGTGCAGGTTGAATTTTCTGAAGTGAAATCAAGTACAAGAATATTTTAAAAAAGAGAGCTTTTGGATGTATTCATGATGTTTTTGTACTTCAAAGTTTATAGAAGAAAGGATCTTCATAGTAAATAGTTTTATTTGAATATTTGAAGGAGATGAAAAATTAAAAATTGGTTACAAGTAAATCAGTTTTTTTTTCATCAAAGAGGGTTTGGTAACCATGGGATCAAATCAAAGACAAATAAAAAAGTGTAGAAAGTCAATGACACCCGAAGAAATTCAAGCAAATAAAGATATGGAGGCAAAAAGACAAAGGGATAGAAGAGAAAGGATTCGTCAAATGAAAAAAATGGAAGTATCTAGTTCCATGAATTTTGAAGAGGAAGCCATGAATGATGAAATGAATGTAGGTGATGCAAATGTGGAGATGGTGAATATAGAAGAAAATGCAATTATGGAGACAAACTCAACTATGCCATCAACCTCAACTTTGAATGATATGGAAATAGTACATATGCAAACAACTTCGGGTATGTCTTCAAATCCACCTCCCAATGATATGGAAAATTCACCTATTCAAACAATCTCTTTGGGTATTTTTTCAAACCCAAGTCTTGATAATATTGATTTTTCTTACATTTAGATGAAGCTGGATACGCCATTGCTGATAGCAATAATTCTAGGGCTGAAAGAATGCAAAAATAAAAAAATGATGAAAATATATCTTATGAGAATGCAAATGATAATCAAATCCCTCATATTGATGAAAATGAGAATGAAATCCCTTTTACATTTGAAAATGAAAATGGAACCCCTTATGTAAATGAAATTGAAACCCCTTGTATGGATGAAAGTGAAAATGTTTTTTTACAATTGAAAAAGATGTGCTAGATAACCTTTGTGGTAAAGTTTCTTGGAGAAAAATTAGAACTTATGGAAATAAAATATATTAAAAAAAATTTATAGAAAGAAATTAGGATTCCAATGTCAACTCATGGTGCAATTGATGAGAATGTGGAAAATGAGAAAAGTGATGAAAACATTAGGTATTTTTGTAAAACCAAAAAAGAAAGATGATTTAGTAGAACAAGTCATATCTAGTGTTGCTAATTCTATTGATTTTATAGGTAAGAAAAGTCGATCTAAAGATAAAAATGTGGCTCGTCATGCAATAAGAACTTCTTTAGTTGATAAAGCAACTTCAAATAAAAGAATGTTAAGTAAGATTAGTAAATGTATAAAAGTAAATCCTAAAAATTTGATAAGAGCTACTAAAAGAAGAGAAATTATTGAAAAGGATCCAATTAATCAATTTTGGAGTTTTAGTGGTAGAATCCCAAGATCAGACATGAAATTAACTAATTCAATTAAATCTTTAATCGATAAATTTTGACATGATAATACAAGAGTATCACCTAACATTAGAGAAGTCTTAAAATTAAGGGTAGGTTCCAAAATTCGTGCACCTCATCCAAAGCATCTCTTAGATATGACTCAAACTTAATTATATAAAAAAAAATTAGATGCTTCAATCTTATTGTTGAATATTAACATAAGTCAAAGATCATTTGAAAAGTGTAAACATTAATAAGCAACGAATCTCTTGTTGTTATAAGACATGTACAATTTTGTTATTATTATGTTAGTTTTCGATATATTCAATGCAATTTACATGTTAACCAAATTATGCAGGATATTTGTGGTATTAATATGCCACCTGAAAGAATCAAAGATTTATAGCAGGTTTGTTTTGTGAACCCTCTAATGAAAACTTATTTTATTTAAAATCATGTATTTCTAGAGAATGTGATAGATGTGCTAACTTTTCATTATTAGGAGATTGTATGCATGAAAGTAGTTTAGATGAATTTGGACAACAATTAGTGGATGTAAAAAAAAAATGTTGAGTATTCTTTAAAAGATGGAAAAACTGGAAAATGTTGTGAGCTAATTATGGAAAAATTTAGTATGCATGCATTTATTAAAGAATTTAAAGATAATATTGTACCTAAATATGTTCAACACTCTCAGTATGCTCATTGGCTTGATAATCAATTTCGTTTATATAAAAACACATTCCCAATTGGAACTATATTGTCAGTTGTTGATTTTGCTGAAAATTATACTCTTGCTCCACAAGAAGAAATTCAATCGCAATATTATAATTCAGTGGAAGTAGCTATTTTTGTTCATATTGTTTATAGACATTCAGATGATAGTAGAGAAGATAATAGAATTTTTTTGAGAGAGTACCATTTTTATGTAAGTGATAATCGATTACATTCATCTGAGTTTGTTCAATATTGTGTTAATATATTTTACAAAAATTTAAAAGAAAGAGGAATTCAAATGCTAGAACATCTCATATGGTCAGATAATTGCACAGGTCAATTCAAAAATGCTAGGATGTTTTATTGGTTATGTAGATTTCATAAGGAAAATAATATGCAACACATGGAGTTTTTTTTAAGTCGGCCATGGTAAGGGAGAACACGATGGAATAGGTGCATGTGTGAAAAGAGCTCTTGCTAGAGAGCAACTAAAATTTGAGGATTCTACAAAATTTAGAGATGCACGTGCAATTGTAGATTGGTGCAATACCAAATTATCTACAAGAAAAAGTGAGCTCAATAATTTGCCACTTCTTTTGGTTAGTTGAAGAAAATAATATTTGTTCTCGACAAGATTGTGAAACAATTAATGGATCTACAAAATGGCATTCGCTTAAGAGTTCAAATGAAAACACATGGACAATATGGACAAGGGAGTTGGCATGCTTTTTTCAATTTTGTATTGCAGGTGATTGGGAGGCTTGTGAAAATACAGAATGGGTCGAACAATGGCAACAAAGAGCCTTAACACCTACATCAACACATGTTCAACATGGGACAACAATTGAAGATAATCAAGCGTTCGCATCAGATGATTATGATCGTGTTTCTGATCTTGTACAAGAAGGTACATTATTTATTGAGTTGAATTTTATATGTATGCATGTTTATATGTGAATTAAATATGAGTCGCTTCATTGAATTTTTTATCTATTTTTGTGGGACATGTGTATGGTGTTGCACTTGAGGGGAATGGAGAGGAGACGGAGTACTGGTTCGCTAGATGTGTTGAGAGAAAACATAAGTTGGTACATCCTAGAGTGGATGATGATAAATTTGAGTATCCAACTGGTTCAATGGTTGTTGTTGGCACCTACCTTCGAAAATATTTGATAAGAAAGAATGGCTTGCCTGAATTTGAAGATTATGAAAGACACAAGAAGATTATACATTATTCACATTTTATTTTGGAAACCAATATAAAACTAGTTAGATATCAAGGGAGGCTGCTAATAAAGTTTTATGGACACTTTCAATGGATGATCATGAGAAAATCATAGATGCATTACAAAAAAGAGAGGATGCAGATGGTACAACGGAGTAAATAAATTTTTGGTAAGTATATCTAGTTGTACATATATATTTGTCTTAAAATTCATTTCCTAATTAAAGTTTTATATCATTTTTTGTTTCAGGTCTCCCTTGAAACTAGATGCTTTACAAAAAAGAGGAGATGCACTCTTATTACAATGGAATTTGAATCTAGAGACAAGTAACTATATATAGTTGTAGATACATTTAGTTGAGAGTATAAATATAAAACTAAATTTAATTCATTGTCATTTTATAAAAAATTTATAATTGATTTCATATCCCCTTAAGCCATTCTCTTAAAACCCCTTAAGCCATCCTCTTATAAACCATTAATCCATCCTCTTACATCCCCATTAAGTCTCTCTATTGATTCCCCTTAAGTCATTCTATTAGGACCCCTTAATCCATATCCTTGTATATCTACCCTTAATCCATCCTCTTGCATCCCATTATGTCACTCTCTCAACACCCCTTAAGCCATCCCCTTGTGTACCATTAATCCATCCTCTTTAGTCGCCTTAACTCACTCTCTCAACACCCCTTAAGTCATCCCCTTATGTACCATTAATCCATCCTCTTGCATCCCCTTAAGTATTTTTATTAATTCCCCTTAAGACATTCTATTAGGGCCCCTTAATCCATATCCTCGTATATCTACCCTTAATCCATCTTCTTGCATCCCCTATGGTTTAAAGTTTAGGGTTTGTAGGGCTCATGAGATGCTTAGAATAACTAATCTATATGGATTAATGGTTTAGGGTTGATCTCCTAGTATTTAGGTCACATGGTTTAGGGTTTAGGGTTTCTAGGGTTCATGAGATGCTTAGAATAACTAATCTATATGGGTTTAAAGGGTTTAGGGTTAATCTCCTAGTCTTTAGGTCATATGGTTTAAGGTTTAGGGTTCTAGGGTTTCTAGGGTTCATTATATCAACTCCCCTTAAGTCAAATCATTCTATGACCCTTAGGGTTCTAGGGTTTTAAGGTTTCTAGGGTTCCACCCTCTTACATCCCTTCAAATCATTCTATCAAATCCCCTTAATCCACCTCTTGCATCCCTTTAATTCATTCTATCAATTCCCCTTAATTCACCCTCTTGAATCCCCTTAAGTCATCCTCTTATGATCACACACCTGAGATTTAGGTTCATCTCTTGAATCCCCTTAATCTATATGGGTTTTAAGGATTTAGGGTTCATCTCCTAGGATTTAGGTCTTATGGTTTAGGGTTTAGGGTTTCTAGGGTTCATGAGATGCTTAGAATAACAAATCTATATGGATTTTAAGGGTTTAGGGTTGATCTCCTAGGATTTAGGTCACATGGTTTAGGGTTTCTAGGGTTCATGAGATGCTTAGAATAACAAATCTATATGGGTTTTAAGGGTTTATGGTTCATCTCCTAGGATTTAGGTCACATGGTTTAGGGTTTAGGGTTTAGGGTTTCTAGGGTTCATGAGATACTTAGAATAACAAATCTATATGGGTTTTAACAATTTATGGTTCATCTCCTAGGATTTAGGTCACATGTTTTAGGGTTTAGGGTTTCTAGGGTTCATGATTTTGCTTAGAATAATAAATCTATAAGGGTTTTAAGGGTTTAGATTTCATCTCCTATGATTTAGGTCACATGGTTTAGGGGTTAGGGTTTCTAGGGTTCATGAGATGCTTAGAATAACAAATCTATAAGGGTTTTAAGGTTTTAGGGTTCATCCCCTATGTTTTAGGTCACATGATTTAGGGTTTCTAGGGTTCATGAGATGCTTAGAATAACAAATCTATATGGGTTTTAAGGGTTTAGGGTTCATCTCCTATGATTTAGGTCACATGGTTTAGGTTTTAGGGTTTCTAGGGTTCATGAGATGCTTAGAATAACTAATCTATATGGGTTTAAAGGGTTTAGGGTTCATATCCTAGTCTTTAGGTCATATGGTTTAAGGTTTAGGGTTCTAGGGTTTCTAGGGTTTCTAGGGTTCATTTTATCAACTCCCCTTAAGTCAAATCATTCTATGACCCTTAGGGTTCTAAGGTTTCTAGGGTTCCACCCTCTTACATCCCTTCAAGTCATTCTATCAAATCCCCTTAATCCACCTCTTGCATCCCTTTAATTCATTCTATCAACTCCCCTTAATGCACCCTCTTGAATCCCCTTAAGCCATCCTCTTATGATCACACAACTGAGATTTAGGTTCATCTCTTGAATCCCCTTAATCTATATGGGTTTTAAGGGTTTTGGGTTCATCTCCTAGGATTTAGGTCCTATGGTTTAGGGTTTAGGGTTTCTAGGGTTCATGAGATGCTTAAAATAGCAAATCTATATGGGTTTTAAGGGTTTAGGATTGATCTCCTAGGATTTAGGTCACATGGTTTAGGGTTTAGGTTTTCTAGGGTTCATGAGATGCTTAGAATAACAAATCTATATGGGTTTTAACGGTTTATGGTTCATCTCCTAGGATTTAGGTCACATGGTTTAGGGTTTAGGGTTTCTAGGGTTCATGAGATGCTTAGAATAAAAAATCTATAAGGGTTTTAAGGGTTTAGGGTTCATCTCCTATGATTTAGGTCACATGGTTTAGGGTTTAGGGTTCATCTCTTATGATTCTGGTCACATGGTTTAGGGTTTAGGGTTTCTAGGGTTCATGAGATGCTTAGAATAAAAAATCTATATGGGTTTTAAGGGTTTAGGGTTCATCTCCTATGATTTAGGTCACATGGTTTAGGGTTTAGGGTTTCTAGGGTTCATGAGATGCTTAGAATAGCAAATCTTTATGGGTTTTAAGGGTTTAGGGTTCATCTCCTAGGATTTAGGTCACATGGTTTAGGGTTTAGGGTTTAGGGTTTCTAGGGTTCATGAGATGCTTAGAATAACAAATCTATATGGGTTTTAAGGGTTTAGGATTCACCTCCTATGATTTAGGTCACATGGTTTAGGTTTTAGGGTTTCTAGGGTTCATGATATTCTTAGAATAAAAAATCTATATGGATTTTAAGGGTTCAGGGTTCATCTCCTATGATTTAGGTCCCCTTAATCCACCCTCTTACACCCTTTAAACTCATTCTATCAACTCCCCTTAATCCACCCTCTTGCATCCCTTGAAATATTTTCTAGCATGAATTATTTACTTAAATGACATAAAAATTATAGTTACTTTACTTACATTAATTATTTTTGTAGGTTCTTATCAAGTCGATCTACCATGCAATTATCACTGAAAAATTATTTTATCAAGAGACTATGTAAATATCAATTTTTGGTCTTCACCTAAAGTCGATAAGCTAAATAATTGTATATACATGCGCACATATATGTTTCATCATGTTGTATAGTTGTATTAAACATCAATATACATTATATATGTTTGTTCAAAGTATGAACTTCAATGAACTTACTTGTAACTTTTTAAATATCTCGTTCCAATTTTATAGATTATACATTTCATGTCTTGTATTTACCACATTTAATATAATTGTTCAATTGTATAGATTATACATTTTATACATACAAGGAGATAGATTTTTGTTTATTGATTCAAATATTTGCTAGAATTGGAAAATAGTTAAAATTATCTTCCCTTAATTTATTATAAATATAATCTAAACTATTTAAGGAATGTTTTAATTTGTCACCTAACCATGTGATAAATTATATATATATGAAATTTGATTGTAGAGATAAGAATTTATATAGTGCATGTATTACTTGAAAATTAGATAAAATATATAGATCTACATACATGAGTGCATATAATCATCAAAATGAACATAACACGATCATAATTGACTGCATATATAATCATCACATTAAAGTCAACTGACATAAATAAACCAAAATATGTATATGTCAAGTCCAACACATATATTTAAATAAAACTAGAGATCTATAGTCTATTTAAAATTTAAAACCATCTAACTATCAGGTTGATCAGTCAAATCAAGTCTCCTCTTTGTTCCATGTCGATTAGATTTACTTGCATCATGTTGTAAAAGAGTACAAGAAACTTGAAATCAGATTTAAAGTTATTTAGAAATTTTGATATAATTAAACATATTTAAACTTGAAAATATAAAATTTTAGATAAAAATATATAAATTTAATTAAATATCTAGTAAATACAATAAAAATGATTTTTAGTATGCATAAATTACCATATGATCATGTGAATCTACTAGCACATTTTGTTCAATGGGTAGCATAACTGTCACTTGAGAAGATCCAAATGCCTAATCTACTATATCCTGCATATTCATATAAAGCAGTCAATATGTTAAAACCTCAAATATATATATATATATATATTTAAAAGATCCATAAAAAAAATTTAGGAGATTTGGGCATGTGCAGGATCATCATGGAAAAAACACGTCCTTAAGTGGCAGTGAAAAATCAGAAAATCAGAGTTGGGCAACTTGACATAAAAATTTGAATAAGTTATCTAAACTATTTCAAAAATATGTAAGAATAGAATCTGTGGCAAATTGAATGTAGTTTCTAAACTACTAGGTTAATTTTTGTAAAAAAAAAATCTATTTGGTGAAAAATTGAAATTTCAATGTAGTAGTACTAAAATTTCAGAGAAAAAATAAAAAGTAGGTGTTTGTCTGACCACCCTAAGCATAATAAAATCATAATATTTTTTCATAAAATTTTAGATATAAGTAGAGGACTCATGTCCAGATGTGATGCATATTTTTTTGTAATTTTTTTTCAAATAAATAATTAATTATGAATTTGTTATTACAACTTTTTAAAAATATTAAAACTCGTATGTTTGACCACCTTAACTTGGTCAAAACTTAATGGAATTCATTTTTATTTTTTTTAATCCTATAGTATGCGAAGCATAGAATTTGATGCATGTTTTGGATTCAAAAAATGTGATACCATTTGAAAGTTATAGATGTTTTTCTATCAGACTATCAATTAGGATTTTAGTCATAATTCTAATAAAAAATAAAAAATTATTATTTATTAGATTCTAAAGAAAATATAATTTATACTGGCAGAATGAGAAGCTCCTTTACAAGCCCTTTTCGTTTTATCAATTTTATGTAAAATAAAAGTCGTCAACCACATGGGCGAAGTCTGGAAAAATAAGGTAAGTTCTTAAACACGTTTTACGTGTTGACTTTTAGGATTGGCAGGTTCGAACCAAATCCCAAGCCTAATATAGAGCCTAATACCAAGGCATTAAATTTTGTGTCAGAATATCGGATATCCGATTTGAATTCGATATATGATATCTTTTAGATCAGTTTTAAAACAATTTATACAATCTTTAATATATTATTTAAAAATGTAATTAATTTTATAATTTAATATATATAATATCCAATAAAGTTTATAATGTAATATATTTAATATACAATTTATGGTAATCTCTTACCGAATTATGTATTTAATATATAATATATTATTAAATTTATAATATTTAAATATTATTTCAATATTTTAGTTAATCCATAAATAATTAAATATATATATTACCAATTTATAAAATATTTAAATATTATCTCTTTCCCTCTCGCTCTCTCCACCTCTATCTCTCTCAATTCTCTCACTCAATCACCCTCTCTCTCTCTCACTCACTCTCCCCTCTCCTTTTCACTCCCTCTCCTTCTATCTCTCCCTCTCTCCCTCAACTCTAAACCCTCTCTCCCTCTCCCTCCC
>CM021105.1:611990584-612036036 GCA_007115665.2 Sequoiadendron giganteum
TCATATTTGTTGATGAAGTTGTGCAAATACCTGCAAATAGTAAGAAATAAAGTTGGAGATAATGGTTGTTAAATTGAAAATGGAGGAGAAAGGTTGCTTTTATAGACAATCTTTCAAATGGATGGTTGAGATTAATCCTTTGGAAGGATTCCAAGATCAATGGATGAAAATGAATGAGATGTAGGTTATGAAATGGAGGGTCAAGATTGATCTTCTAGAAAGATGCCAAGATCAACGGTTGAGAATTGATGCACCAAAAAGAGGCGGGCAATGAAGGCTATAACGCCGACGGTTATGACACCCGACGACTATGACAAACCATGAAGGCTTATGAAAGAGTTGGCCATGACAGTAATAAAGGCCATGAATAGGGCATCTCTGACCAAAAAAGGCACATAAATAATTTATTCAAAAATGGAGGAAAGTGACAAGTGGCAAATAAATAATTTATTTAAAATAATTTATTTGGAAGAAATGAAAAAGGAGATTTAGTTAAATTCATAAATTTAATTAAAGGAGGAGATAGAAATTAGACATGGATAATTGCATTATTTAATTATTTACTCAAAAGGGAGGAATGACACATAATTAACTAATTTCATCAATTATTTAATTATAAAAGAATAAAGGGCCAGATAATTATTATCTGACTATGGATGCAAGACAAATAATCAAATAGATAATTTATTTAGTTATTGGAGAAAGGGATATATTAGCGAAGCAATTAAATAATTTTAATTGATTAGGATAGAAATGAGAAGGTGAATCAATCAAATAATTAAAAATTATTTAATTAATAGAGGAATATGATCAAACATTATTCAATTATGACCAGGAAAATGACGCTCACAGACTTAGGATATTTTTGAGTATCTAAAATATTTATAATAAATTATCAAATTATTTGAATTGTCTATGATCTAATCCATTTCACTCCACCTAATCTTTATTCTAGGTTAATTGTGCTTATCTATAATCATTTTATTGGATTAGCCTAGACTAACCCTTACAAACTGCATTTTTCCTTTTATTTTGGTGAACATGAAAAACTATTTCTCTTTTATGATTTTATGGATTTTTATTTATTCATTTATTTATAGTTATATCTTACTTTTAGATATGATTTTTCCCTTTTGCCTATGTAATTTATTGATATATCATCATTTTAGAGTTCAACACTTCTTATCCTAATCCTATCATTTACCCACCACCTTATACAACCCTAGATTTTCTTTGGGATTAGCTCTTCACACACATTCAAAATATGATTTTAAATTGATATTTAATTACATAATAGATTATACCTTATTTTTTGTGCTACTTTAATAATCCCTTTAGGGTTGTTACACTTTAATTGTATATCCTTGTAAACCCTAGTTCCTTAGGTCCCCTTACCTTTCTACTCTAGATTATCATGGTCCTAGTTTCTTTGCATGCTTCCATCAATAATTTTGACATGTTTATATATTTTGTAACATGTGATTCTATTGTTTACTTCACTTATAAATCTATCATAATAATGAGATCCCATTATTTTTGGAAGCTTTGAATGAAAACATATTGTAGTTATGTATTGTTTTTGGATTTGATTGTGTAGCAAATTTTTAACATCAACGTTTCAGATCACACTCTGTGATCCATCATTAGGATGGACGAGAGTAATATAGAACTATAATACGGATTGTGGAAACTTGATATCATTAATTGAAAACATATTCTTTTCATTTGTTTAAGGATTAACCCTAAACCATAGAAATTGATAAAATGAATAAATGACAAATAAATGGGACAAGGAAGGCCACCTACCTATAAATGTAGCAAGTTTCCTATGGAGGAGGGAGGATATGAAAAAGGGAGTTTGATGAGGTTTGTTGATACGAGTACCCATTTTGGAGTGCCCTTGATAGTTGTCCTCATTATTTGAATAGAGGCAAAAATAAACTCATGGGAAAAAATAATTTAGCTTTGTGAAACACATATATATTCTGAAATGGCTATGCATTTATAATAGAGACCCATTTAAGAACATGATCCAAAACCATAACAAGTATCTACTCCAATTGGGTACAAGTTTAGGTTCAAGATCTCATTCCTAAATGGGCATGTTAGAAAATGGAACGTGAACAACAATAACTGTAAATCAAATCTAATAATGTTAACCATATGGAGTTTAAATCAGCAATAAAAATTAAAATACAAGAACGAAAAGATGAACACGAAACACAATGTTTAACATGGAGAAACCCTTTCGAGAAAAAACTCTACAAAAGAAGAGATAAATAGATTGTATTAACAACAAATATTTTTACAATACATCCACTCTAACTCCTCTTCATCCTTCAATCCGACAACATAACCCCTACAAAGAAAACTTGATGAAGAATCACACACCAAAGTCCACATCCAAGCACTTGTTATAAAGAATACCACAATACATGAAGAATGGTGTCCAAATTGGTCTAAACCTCATGCCACCACCTTGGAATCATCACATAAAAATCATAATGACCTCTTACATACGCTCTTATAGCTGTCATAAGGAATCTTTCAAGGTGCCTAGGGACCAAGATAGAAAATATTTTGTCATAAATGTTTTCATAGTCGTTATAGAATCTTAGACAGGTGTCATAGCTATCATAGATGCTCTTACAACTTATGATAGATTCCATAACATGTCATAATGCAATACTCCCAAGGTGGGTGCCTAGGATCAGGTTTAGTGATGGGTCACAATGTATATACAATTGATCAGAGCTTTGGGAAAGCATCATGTATGGTCCACTATTCATAGTAGTCTATAAGAAGACATCAATGATCATATCAAGTATACAATATTGGGTTTGAATAAATATGTTTTAATAGGATAGATAATATATATGTGTATATATGTTTTATCATGATAGCAGTTATACATGCATAGTAAAGAAGATAGACATTTTAAAAGATTGAGGGATAGGATTGAAGTTTAGAATTTAAATGATTTCTAGTTAATGTTTTGTATTTTCTTATAATTAATGACAATTAGGAATTTGTATATCTATATCTCTTTTGAATTGTAATCTATAACAATAATTTTTATAGGTGAATATAAAGATAATGTAAAAATAATTATATCCACAGTTTTTCACCCTACTAAAGTCAATTGTAGTTGTATTTTAAAATCGTTTGGGATATGTGTCAATTAGTATATAATTTAGAAGACGATTGCAAATATTTAAAAAAAAAATGGAATATGAATTATAGATGAATGCTCATATTAATATCCCCTTATAGATGCATTGAAAGATGTTATTTCATGTTGTTTTTAAATAGACCTTCTGATGATCCCTAGATCATTTCTCCTTTCATGCATCCAAAAGCTAGTTTTGCAAAAAAATGGTTATAAAGAGACCAAAGATAGATAAATTCTTTGTGATATATTTAAAATAGGACAATGGCCTATTAATATGAGTATATTCTATGTGTTTATTGTGGTGAGACTTAGAAAGAATAGGCTAAAAATATCTAGGTATGCATGTGGTTTCATCCAAGACAAATTGGGCTACTAAGTGTGATTACAAATCAATATACACCATCAAAAATTTAAAAAATAAAATAAAATAATCGATTTTAAAATAATAGAGAATTCAAATCATATGTATTAAAAAATGGCCTTACACGTGTGTTGTTGAGTAAAAATATGTTTCTCATCAAGTTCTTCATATCTTCTAGTATGACTTGTAAAAATGATTAGTATAGCCTAACTTGCTTTGATACCATGTTAGAAATTAGGATCTTAAGATATTAATCATTATATAGAAAACATAAAATAAATAAAATGAATCATACAAGCATATATTTTACACATTACACAAGATATACATGAGGAAAACCCTTTCGGATTAAAAACCCCATAAAGCATAATTTTATTAAAACACTAACAAAATGATCTATTAAATAAATGGCTTGAACTTGGGAACACTCTTCTACATACTTTCACATGGCCAATAATACCTTTTGTGCATATGATATAACTCACTAGAAATCTCCAAATTCCACTTCTTTGAAATGAGAGAAAACTTGCTTAAATATAGGAGAAAGGATGACATGATACCTAAAAGGGTATTAGTCACACCTATTAAAAAACCACCATTCATAAATGATTAATAATCTAATGGTTATTAGACTATAATTATTTGAAATGAAAATATTCTTAATAAGCATATAATATATAAGGTTTTATGACCTTATATTAGAACAATATAGAAATGTTATAAGGGTATGACCCCTAATAACATTATTGTCTAACACTTCCAAAAGTTTTTCAGCACCACCTAATTTTAGACATAATTGTTTTTGCATATAAAATAGATTTTGTAGATTGAGAAGAGAATTGGGTATTTCTATAGTATTAGGACTCAATTATGCTATGAGGATTAGATTATGTATACAACTACATCTATGAGAATTTAGTGAATTTTTTGGTAAGGCTTATGGTTGTCAAGACACTATTGATTAAACCAATGATTTCATATTCTAAACATCAATTGCATTTTATAGTTGATTTTCATTTATTATCTAGACCTAAAATTGAAAAAATAGAGCTAAACCAACATATCCCTCTCAGTAACATTTACTTTAAATAATCCTGGATGGCAAGTTAGGAGACCGTTGGGGAGTAGACTGTTTCAGTGGCGGGATTGAGTGATTTGAATTTGAACTCAATCCCTAGCGGCCATGACGACTTTCAGTTTGGGTAGGATACAAATATGGAGTTTCTGATGTTGATACAAGGAAGGTTGGATCATGTGGTGGAGATGTGTTGGTGTATTTTGGGGATGCAGCGGGAAAGGACGGGTCATGCGGTAAGGATGTGGTCAAAGATGCGGAATTTGAAGGAAAATGTGCAAGTGAGGCTTTCAAGGCGGCTTGTGATGGGTGTCATGCTTTGGATATGGTTCCTATTGTCTTTGGTGATCAAGATGCTACTAGTGATAATGGGTGGGCCCCATCTGGAGAATATTTTGCGACTAATCCGAGTATTCCCCGGATTGAACATATACTAGTGAGAAATGGCTAGATGAGAGGATAATCCTCTGAGCTTAAAGGAAAGGGCATCACTTCTAAATCTGTGACCTCTTCCAACGTTGAAGGTGGTTTTTCTTTGTCTATACCAAACTCCCTTGTGGATAAAAATATTGCTAGAATGGACTATTCTTTGGTTGGTAAGTTCTCTGGGCCTCAACCTAATATTGAGAGGTTCGTTCTTGGGTTCAAAAAAAGTGGGTCTTGAAAGATAGGTGGAAGTTGTGACGATGGCTAAATCATTTTTTTCCTTTTCCTTTTCTTGAAATGAAGACCTGAGAGCTATGTTTGCTAAAGGACCATGGTCATTTGGGCGTCTCTCCTTGGTCCTACACACTTGGGAGCCTGAATTGGATCTCTCCAAATGCCTTTTTCACTCTGCGCCTGTTTGGGTTAAGTTGCCAAATTTTCCCTTGGAATATTGGGATGAAGAAGTGTTCAAAGCTATGGCTAACTCTCTAGGGAGTTTTGTCTCTATTGATGAGGATACCCTCTCTAGAAGAAGGTTGGTTGTAGCTATATTTTGTGTCATGATTGATCACGATATTGTGCTGTCAGAGTTTTTCCACCTCAAATCAATGGTGGGATCCCATAAGCAACATATTATCTTTGAAAATATTCCATTTGCATGCTTCAAATGTAGAAAAGTGGGTAATTGGGCCAAAGACTGCCCGAGAAAACCAACCCAGCCTAGGAGTGCTCCTCAAAAAAAGGTATGGAAGATTAAAAAGATAATCGGTGACACTTTGCAATAGGAACATGGTGTTTCTATTGCTGGTGATGGCCTAGTAGGTGAAGGTAATTATGAGGATCATATGACACCTCTTCCTAAGGCTAGCAAGAAACCAAAGAAAACAATGGAAGAGGTTGTGGGACAATCCATGGGTCGGGAAGTGGATCATGTTTCAAAATCCTTGTGCTCCTCCAAACGTCTTATTTTTGGAGCCTATTGCTACATCATCTCCTCCGCTGGATGGGGCATCTAGGTTGGGAGGTGGCGATGGTGAGTTGGTAGTTGAAGATACATGATCCAAAGGTGAAGAAGGTTATATAATGGTGAGGGGTAGGAAGAAGAAATCATCAACTTCTCCACCACTCCAACTTCATAGGGGTGTCACCACTAGAAGGAAAAAAGTGGATTGTGAGTCCGAACTAAGGAGCTAGGGAAGGCCTTCCCTACACAAGAGCAGGGAGAGGGATTGTAAGTGATAAATTGTTGAAGGGGTCCAAAAAAACCTCTTTGATTTGTGCTCTAAGAGAACTCCCTAATCTTGTAAATGAAGATTATTTCCTAGAACATTAGGGGGCTGAATAATTTACATAAACAAGACCTCCTGAAGAATTTGGTATGATATCATAAGCCAAATATCTTGATGATTCAAGAAACAAAAATGCAAGTTGATAAGTTGGAAGCTCTGAAGTATCTCTTTTTCAAGGATTGTGGTTTTCATGGGATGAGCTCTGAGGGAGCTTCGAGTGTCATTGTTGCATTTTGGAATGTGAGATCAATCAAAGGTGTGTTGATTGTGGATAGGTTTAATCATGTGGAGACAAAGTTTGTTTGGATTAGGGACTCTTATACTTGGGTCATCTCCAATGTGTATGATCCTAATCAGAAGAGAACTAGGAAGAAATTATTGGATGATTTGGGGGAGCCGAGGCTTAGTTTTTTAGATTTCCCCTAGATCGTGATGGGAGATTTCAATACTCCTCTCTGCGACAATGAAAAGGTGGGTGGTTCGCAGGCCAATCCTGAGAGCCATCTGGACTTGAGAATGTTCATTGATGAAAACACTCTTATTGATTTCAAAATGATTGGGGCTAAGTATACTTGGTCTAACAGGCGGGTTGGTGCGAATAATATTCAAGTTAGGTTGGAAAAATCTCTAGCTTTGGTGGCCTTGTTTGTGGATTTTGCTTGTTCTCTTTCCTCAATCATGAGGTGTGGTTCTAACCATTTCCCCATCTCCTTCATGGCTGAAAAGTTTGGAGGTAAAAATAATTTCCCCTTTAGGTTTGAAGCTATGTGGCTTAGGGACCCCAAATTTATGGATTACTTTAAGAATTAATGGCAAGTGAAAATTGATGGTTGTGAAATCTTCAGATTAGCCAAAAAATTGACCTTCGTTAAGAAAAATATTAAGAAATGGAATCGAGATTCATTTGGTCATATATTTGAGTCTAAATCCTTGGTTCTTCAAATATTGAATGATATCCAAAATGATATTCAAATCAAGAGTCTTTCGAAGGATCTCTAGTTGCAGGAGGATAAATTTCTTGCTCAGTTGCATGAAATTGTGGCTAAGGAGGAATATTTTTGGCAGCAAAGATTGTGTGCTATCTGGTTAAATTCTAGTGATCATAATTCCAAGTTCTTCCATCTCATGACCCTTAGGCATAAATCATCTAATAAGATTTCTTCGATTTTGGCTGATCGGGTGTTGTTGGAGGATGAGGTGGAGATTAGGAGGTCAAATGCTAGCTTCTTTCAGAATATGCTTAAGGATGACCTTTTGTGGGACCAAGATAGGGTGGAGGATTCTTTGGAGGTTATCCCCAATCTTTTTTTGATGATCTAAACAATTTGCTTATGGCCATTCCTTTTGCTTCTGAAATCAAAGATGTTGTTTTCTCTTTTGAAGGAAATAAGGCCCCATGGGCTGGATGACTTTCCTTTTTTGTTCTTTCAATCATATTTGGATATTATTGAGAATTATGTTATTAATGCTACTAAGGAGTTCTTTGGGTCCAAAATGTTACTTAGAGAGTTGAATGTGACCTTCATTGTCCTGATCCCCAATTTTATAGATGCTAACAAATTTTATCAGTATCATCCCATCAGTCTCTGTAATTATGTATATAAAATCTTCTCGAAGATTCTAGTTACTAGACTTTAGAAGTGCCTCCCAAAGTTGATTTACATTCAACAAAGTGGTTTTTATCAAGGCTCATCAGATTCTTGACTCTATTGTGATGGTTCATGAACTTTCCCATTCTATTAATCTTTTGAAGAAACTGAGGTTCTTCCTTAAATTGGACCTGCTAAAAGCTTATGATAGGGTAAACTAGAGGTTTTTGCTGGAAGTTTTGGGTCATTTTGGTTTCTATAGGAATTTTATATAGCTTGTTGAATAAATTGTCTCTACTCCCTCGTTTGTGGTTATTGTGAATGGTTCCCCATCCCCTTTTTTCTAGAGCTCACAGGGGTTGCAACAGGGAGATCCCATTTCTTCTTTGCTTTTTATTCTGATAGTGGAGGGTCTGGGGATAAATATTCAGAAAGCCTTGGCTATAGGGGCTTTGAAAGGACTTTCTCCTTCATATAGATGTGATCCTATCACCCACCAACAATTTGTGGATGACACTATGATGATGGGTGAGTCCTATGTTTGTGAAGTAAAAAATATGAGGGGTTTGATTGAGGACTATGAGAGGGCTTCTAGTCAACGTATTAATCTATCAAAGAGTTAAATTTTTTTCCTTAATACACCTGAAGCTTTTCAATTGAAGCTTGCTAGGATCATGTTGTGTAATAGGGGCAACTTCCCATCCACCTACTTGGGCCTCCCTTTGTGTATCTCGAAGATCCCAGATTCCTTCTAGCTGGGCCTGCTAGACAAGGTCAGTACAAAGCTGGCAGGTTGGAAAGGGGCACTGCTCAGCTAGGCTGGGAAGCTACAACTAATTACTGATACTCTTCAAAATATTCCAATGTATGTTATGAGCCTCTTCATAATTCCTATCAAATTCGAAGAGAAAATGGAATGAATAATGAGAAGATTTTTGTGGTCAGGCGTTGAAACCAAAGCTAGAATTCCTCTTGTGGCTTGGGATTTGGTCTATAGACCAAAGAAGTGGGGTGGTGTTGGAATTAGAAACCTTAAAGCCTTTAATAAGGCCATTTTATCAAAAAAAAATTGGAGGCTCCTTAATAGTGAAGCGGGTTGGGCTTCAATGGCTTGTAATAAGTATTTGCATGGTCTTGAGAGATCCTAGAACTTATTAACTTCTGATGATATTCCAACTGGTTCATGCTTTTGGAGGAGTATTTCTCCTTGTAGGGAGTTGATTGTTGATGGTGTTAAATGGATGATGGGAGACGGTAATCAAATTCTCTTCTGGGAAGATACTTGGTGTGGATTGAAGCCTTTGGCTAGTCTTCACTGGGCCACCCCCATCGTTCCGATGTGTAAAAGTGTTAGAATCAAACATGCTCTGATACCATGTTAGAATTGGCTTTGGATGCCAAGATCTATGGACCAAATGGAAAGCACAAGAAGAGAGAAAATTATGTGGCAAGAATAAACTGTATTCAATGTCAATATGATATGATATCAACGTACTTACAAATTTAGTAGAGACCCCTTGGTTATATAGCCAAGGTGAGAATATAAGAGTGCATAAGATTATGACAAGTGTCATAATATTATGACATGAGACAACAATGAAAAGCTATCACTCCACCTAAAGTGGAAAGTGATAATGTGATAACCACCAAAAATAGTGGATCACCCACAAAAGGTGGAAACCTAATCACATGATATGTCCATGAAAGGTGGAGGTGATAAAGTAATAAGAAGATAAGTCCACCAAAGGTGGAAAATCTCCAACAACTCCTATGTGGTCCCTAAGTAAACTTAACTAAGGTGTAATTATGACCTAGGACAAGGTACAAAAAATTTAATAACACCAACAAAAAGGTTTTTTGGATGTTGAGTGGCTGATTATATCCATAATGGGGAATGGAAAATTTTCTAGGATTGGGACTCGTCGTTGAAGATTCTTAAGGACTTTTTAAGTGTGGTTCGTATCCCCACTTTTCCTAAGCCAAAAAAAGTTGTTTGGAACTCTTATGATAAGGGTGAGTTTTCAATTGCTTCTTCCCTTAGTAGGATGATGGATAAGCCTGCCTCTATTCCTTTTTGAGAAAATTATGGAACAAGAAGCTGGTTCCCAAGGTGAATATTTTCTTTTGGTTTCTTATGCAAGGTAAAATTTTAATGTAGGACAATCTTTGTAAAAGGGGATTTGCTCTTCCTAACAAATGTGTTCTTTATGAGGCAGATGTTGAGAGTGCATTCCATATTTTAGTTGGTTGTAAGTTCTCCTCCCTCCTTTGAAGTAAATTTCTTGGTGTTTAGAATTTGGGGTGGGTGTTCCCAAAGTCCCTAGAAAAATTTACTGAACATTGAATGTGCCCATCCACTTCTCCTCTTCTATATGGATTGTGAGACCTAATGGCCTCACATATTACCTAGGGTATTCGGAAAGAACAAAACAATAGAATATTTTTCAACTCCAAGATTGAAGTTGGTAGACTATACTTCAAGGTTCGTAGGACGATTCTGGAAATTTTTTCCATCTATTTTCCTGAATCTCCTCGATGTGACCCTGCTCTCTATTTGATTGGTTATGATCTTTTGGTGATTTCAAACTGGAATATTCCTTCCATTCCCACCATAAAATTGAATCCGAGTTTGAATAAAATATTAAATATTAAGTGGAAACCACCTCCTCCAGGGTGGGTTAAATTTAATTTTGATGGGGCAACGAAGGGGAACCCCAAGCTTGTAGGTTGTGGGGGGGTGTTGAGGAATGAGGATGGTAGATTCTTAGGTGCGGTGGCACTCCCGCTAGGAATTCAAACCAATCACTGCATCGAGGCGGAAGCTGTGTATGCAAGCATAAAATTAGCTATGGAGAAAGGTTATTCAAAACTATGGGTCAAAGGCGACTCATCAAACATTGTTAATTACCTACGTGGCACCCATGTATCGAGCTGGAATGCGGAGCATCTAATTAAAGAAAATATAATGATGTTAAGTGCTTGTAATGAGATTCACATATCTCACATTTTATGAGAGGGTAACTCTTTGGAATTTCTTTTTGCCAACAAAGTTGTCAAATTAAATGATTCCCAGTTATAGGAGGAGGGATCGATCATTCTCGAGAGAGCTAGGATTTTAATGTGGAATTATGGAGTGGGATGATTTTTGGCGATGGAGGAATTTAAGCCTTAGTACTCTTTTCTGACTCACACGTATTGTGGGTCTCTCTCGGATAGATGGATTTTATTCTAATAATTTTAGCAAGGGTTTTTCCCATCTAGTGTTTGCTAAAATGGGTGGTGACATAAGCAAAATAGAATTGCACACTTGTGCGGGTTTGAGGAAGAAGAAAAAAATGTGGAAGATTTTGCACCACGAGAATTTCACGTCATTCCTCAAACATCTTCATGGGAACAACTCAAGTGCATCGAAAAAAATTGTTTCTTGCTGGAATAATAGGAAGCTTCAGATAAAGGGTCTAGAAGTGGAGGTGAATGAGGAGATGATTGCTATTGTGATGAGGATGCCGATGGTAGGCCACAATTTTTAAAGGACAAGAAGAGTAATGAGGATGTGATGGCTTAGTTCTTTAAGGATGATGAGAGGAAGAATGTAAAAATGGAGAGCTAGGGGTACGAGTGCAAGTCACTTAAGAAGATTTGGGTGTTGCTGGCTGAGGTGATAATTCGTTATGTGACGCTAGAAGGCAGGTTTATTGCAATTTTGGTACACCATTTCACTCTATTAAATCACTTCAGCCATGGGATGTATGTTTCTTTTCCTTTTTTATTGATTTCATCTATGGATATTTTCGTGTATGCCCATTTTAAAAATAGGAAGACTTTGGTCCTCCACGAGGGTCTTATTCTTCTGATCATGGAGCATGTGAAATCTCTCATCCCTACCCCTGCTATTTTGGGTAAGGAGAAGACTCTTAGTGATGGGTTAGATTCCTTTGGTTCGGATACCAGCAATGATGAAGATGATGAATGGGATGAAGAGGAGGAGGTGGGTCCTCATTCTCTCGAGGCCACCTCTTCAAAAAAGAGGAAGAAGATATGTCTAAAATTAGTCGTGCACCTAAGCACATCATTCTCTCTGATAGCGAGGCATGAAGGTGGGGTTTGAGGATTTTTATCCCATAAAAGGTAGAGTTGGTTGTTGGATGAGGTGAGATTGATATTGGTGGTAAGGAGGGTTTATAGGAGAATGAAATGGCCAGCCAACGAGATTGTCCAAATGAATTGCTAAGTTGAAAAACTGTCTCTAATGTTCTTGTAAAGGATGCTAAGGTGTTAAATGAGGAGAAGGCTACTGGTGACAACATGCAGAATATTGAGGGCTCTCCGACCCATAAATTACTTAATGATGCAATGAAAATTGAGAATAAGGGTCAAGGTGAGGTTGACTCTGAGATGATGAACGCTAAATAAGAGCCCCTGAAGGTAGACCCCCTCTTTGAGGTTTTCTCTTATTTAAATGATGAATCTCCCTCAATGTTTTAGCTGTCAGATATGGCTAGGGCTGGGGCCTTATGTAATTTTAAATTAGCTAAGTGAATCTTCAGGACTTCAATAAAGTGAATATTAAAATTAGGGGTTTGAAGGAGAAACTGAAGAATGTGTCGAAAAATTATGTTTCAGAAAATTCTTATTGACAAGATTGTGGACCTTGAAGATTCGTTCTAGGATTTCAAATCTTGGTGTGATGAATAGTTGGTAGGGTTAGAAGTGAAGGTTGTAGGCACCAATGCAGACATCAAAAATTTGCTACATGCATGCAATATCTTTGTGAAAAATAGTGCAAACTCCTTGGAAGTCTCGTTTAAAAAGATTAGTGATTTAAGAGAGGACCAACTATACTTCTCGAAGCTTATGGAGAAGGAGCATATGGCTAAAGGAAAAGGAAAGAAGGGTGTGAAAGATTATACTGAAAGCCTTGCTACTAAAGGGTCGGCTGATTGGAAAAGATCTTTTGAAGCCAAGAGGAAGGAGCTGCTATAAATGATTGACCTGCACAAGATCTAGGAGCTTGAGGCGGCCAACACCTTAAGCAATATGAATTAGTGGTAGATTTGTTGTTTTAACTTTGCTAGTATGTAGGTGGTTTTTTGTTGTTTTGTTGTTGAGTGTTGTGGATGTTGGTTCATTGTTGTTGTTTCTGTTCAACACTCTTCTTTCCTTGGTTTCTTTTATGTTGGTCTTCTATTGGTGAACTATGGCCCATATTTTTAGCAACATTTTTTTATAATACTGTAAAGGGTTTTGGGTCCCTTAAAAACCTGTTTTTCTCGCTTAATCAAAATATTTACTTTATATAATCTAAAATTTTAATATTTTCCCCTAACTTATATTTAAGATATTTTATATTAGTATATTAAAACAAAATAAATTGTGTATGATGTGCAATTTATTTCCCTACATGGTGATGAACCCCATCTTATTCTCATAGACCTAATGGTTTTCTCTCAAGTTATCCTTCTTTATTTTTCTAATATATTTTTTCCCATCATTCTCTTGGATTTCAAATTTATGGTATTTAATTTTCTTGTCTTTGATTAATCACATATTCGAGATTTGTATGTCAAGTCATAACATGGACATGATCTCATCTTCCTATTAGGCATAGTCCTAGGATCAAACCCTCTATTTCTATGGATCACTTTGAGGCTTCTCTTGTGAAAAATTTATATGTATCTAGATATATATTAATAAGGAAGAGAGATTTGATCATTTATTAAAACTTGCACATGAAGATCAAATTAGTGATGGTAAGGCTAGGAAGTTGAAACTCCTTAAAGAAGGTACCAATAAGGTTGAAAATAGATCTATTTATTCCATCAACACTACTAGATGAAATTTATAGTACATGATTATAACCAAGTCATATGGGATACATGTGATTAAGGTTCTTGGACATGTATCTCTAGACATACATTCCTTTTATTGTAATGTTAACACCTAGGTTAGATTCACCTTGGGATAATTATATTGTACCACATGGTCTATCTTGCAACCTTTTTCATTGCCAAATAGGATTGACTAGCTATCAATGAAGCTATCATGCTCTCCATCTACACACTAGTATTATTTACACAATTTTTTTTAGCACCACCTAATCTTAGATAGGAAAATTCGTATGGAAAATAGGTTTTGTAGATTAAGAAGAGCATAAGAGCATTTCTATAGTATTAGGAATCAATTATTTCACGAGGACTAGATTTTGTGTATAGCCACATCTATGAGCATTTAATGAAATTTTCTATTAAGGCCTATGGTATTCAAGACACTATTGATTCAACGAGTGATCTCATATTCTAATTATCAATTATATTCTATATTTGATTATCCTTCATTAACTAGACCTAAATTTGACAAAATAGAGATAAACCTTCATAACCCTCTCAATAACATTTACATTATGTAATCTCAACTCTTACTATATACCCTCTATGATAATTTAACATTTTTTTCTATTAAGGCCTATGGTAGTCAAGACACTATTGATTCAACCAATTATATCATATTCTAATGATCAATTGTATCCAATATTTGATCATCCGTCATTAACTCGATCTAAAATTGACAAAATGGAGTTAAACCATCATAACCCTCTCAATATCATTTACATTATATAATCTCAACTCTTACTATTTACCCTCTATCTATATTTAAGCTATTTTATATCAATTTATTATGCCTAAATAATAATATGATGTGCAATTTATTTCCTTGTATTTTCATGAACCCCAAATTATTATCACACCTAGAAATTTTCCCTCAAGTTATCTACTTGGAACTATTGGGAACTCATTCTTTGGTCATAGAGCTAAGTCATCCATCATTTGCATTTATGTATATTTATAATAAATTGTCAAATTATTTGAATTGTCTATGATTTAATCCATTTCACTCCACCTACTCTTTCGTCTAGGTTAATTGTGCTTATATATAAGAATTTTATTGGATTAGCCTAGAATAACCCTTAGAAATTATATTTTTCCCTTTTATTTTGGTGAACATGAAAAAATATTTCTCTATTATGATTTTATGGATTTTTATATATTCATTTATTTATAGTTATATCTTACTTTTAGATATGATTTTTCCCTTTTTCCTACGTGATTTATTGACATATCATCATTTAGAGTTTAGAACTTCTTATCCTAATACTATCATTTACCCACCTTACACAACCGTAGATTTACTTTGGGTTTAACTCTTCACACACATTCCAAATATAATTTTAAATTGATATTTAAATACATAATAGATTATACCTTTTTTCTTGTGCTACTTTAATAATCTCTTTAGGGTTGTTACACTTTTATTGTATATCCTTGTAAACTCTAGATCCTTAGACCCTTACCTTTCTACTCTAGATTATCATGGTCCTAGTTTCTTTGCATGCTTCCATCACTAATTTTGACATGTTTATATTTTTGTAACAGGTACTTATAAATTTTTATGATACTAATGAGACCCCACTATTTTTGGAAGATTTGAATGAAAACATATTCTTTTCATTTGTAGGGATTAACCCTAAACCCTAAAAATTGAAAAAATGAATAAAAGACAAACAAATGTGATAAGGAATGCCACCTACCAATAAATGTAGCAAATTAACTATGAAGGATGGATGAGATGAAAAAATGAGTTTGATGAGGTTTGTTGATGCAAGTGCCCATTTTGGAGTGCGCTTGATAGTTGTCCTTGTTGTGTGAATATAGGTAAAAATAAACTCATGGGAAAAATTAATTTAGCTTTATGAAACACATATATGTTTTGAAATTGGTATGCATTTATAATAGGTACTCATTTAGGAACATGATCCAAAACTATAACAGGTATCTATTCCAATTGGGTACGATTTTAGGTTCAAGATCGCATTCCTAAATGGGTACCCATTTTTATGAAATGGATACCTATTCCTATTAGGATATTTTCTAATATGACATTTCCACTAAAAGTGGACTCAATATCTTTATTTTACCCTCTAGTACTACTAAATTTATATGAAACTTTGTGTTATTTTTCACAAAAATGGTGTTCACAAAAATCAAAATTAGTAGAGTACCTAGACAAACCATCAAAAATTGTTTTGTTTATGAGGATTTTGAGACCCTTTTCACCAATTTTACCCATCTTATGGTGTCATAATTTATGATATAGAGTATCAATTACATTAAGAGAGTTACAAAAAGTAAATTCTTCTAGCCTAAATAGGTGCCACATTGAGTGCCACTAGTCAACTCAAAATTACCTCTACTCAATTTACAATCACTCTTTTAAAAGATATTATGCATTATCGAATCATTCATATTAGATAAAAAAAAAAAATTCTATTTAAACCAGGGATATATAATACATCTTTAATGGTTTTACCCTTCCATCACCAACAATCAATTTTACCTCTCCTTAACCCACAATCTTCCATGTAATATTGTCCCTAGGGAAAACTTCCCCACCATCATAAGCTATATAATATGCTAAAAAACTAATCCTTGTGAGAAGGATAGGATGCATATAATTCTAAACACCGAGAGTCAACAAAATTAATGTTCAAAAAAATAGTAAAACAACAAATATCTTCATACTTAGATGGTTTATTTGTACAAGAATTGTCATTAGTTTTTTATTCTTACATTATTTTTTGAGATGCTCTTATTTTCCATAATTCAAACACTTAAATCTACTTTGACCACTTGTTTTAAACCTTCAATTGGATTGAGATGTGTCCTTAGAATTCTTCTTATCACCCTTATTGTCCTTACCTCATTATTTAGATCTCCCACATGTCAGGAATTAGTGTTCACATGGGTGTTATGATTAGTATAATTTGCAAAATAGAGTTATGTATGTTAATATTAAATTGTTGAGAAAAAAATTAATATCATATTATATTGAGTGTTTGTTTGTATTATGAGTTGTTTTAACAACTCATATATTTAAGAGTTTTCTTATTTGTTAATCACATAATTATCTATGTAAGGGAGTTGTTATAGGAAGTTTTCTATAATATAGGATATACAAATCCTATATATATGCAAATGTATTGAACGAAAGAAAATATAGAAGCAATGATATTTTTTTTGTAATATTTGTAGTCATTCTAACAATCAATACCCCACACATACAATTCTTTTTGAAACTCTCCTAAAGTATTTCTACTTATTTCCTTTATGAGTAAGATGGAAACAAGGGCATTCAACTTTGGATTTATCAAAGAACCAAGTGTAAGAATAAAATTATCCCAAGATTCAAGCAAAAAACATAGCAAAAAAATACACTTATCCTCTTCCTCTATTTTCATATCAATTGAACTTAACTGACTCAATATTAGATTAAATCCATTCAAATTTTCTATGATGAAATCCTCATCCTTCATTTTATTTGAATATAACTTTTTTTTCAAAAATAACTTATTAATGAGGCTCTCGATTTGGTAAATCTCTCTTATTCTATACTCAAACTTATGTGTAGTAGTCTTGATAGAAACAAACAATAAAATAGAATCAAATAAACATAAATGAATAGTATCATGTTCTTTTTTATACCAAAATTTGATTCAATAGAAGATAGAGAAATGATTCTTAATATTGGCCATAGTTTTATCAAGGTGATTTTTTATGTATGAAACCTTGGTTCAACCCTAGTTCTCTTTGTTCGATCCATGAACAAAGAATTTTTATTCTGCCTTTTTGTGTGTTCGTTTACCTTATATTCCATTACATTTTTGGGAAATTGAATGTTTGAAGGAAATTGGTAATGGGCTGGGCAAGTATCATATTATCTCAAAGGAAACAATCAATTATGAAAATTCAACTTTTGCTCATCTTTGTGTTGAAATGGATGTTACAAAAGGGCTTCTGATAGAGATTTTTCTCAAAGTTGGCAATAGACATTGGTGTCAACCAATAGACTATGAAAAAATTTCCTTCAAGTGTAGGAAATGTTTCACAACCGAACATGCCAATGCGCAATGTGGTAGGGGTTGACATAAGGATAGTAGGATGTGTCGATGGGATGGGGTGGAATCCCATCACTATGTAATTTCTCCCTCGAAGAAAAATATTGACACTCCTTCCCCTATGTTCCAATAAAATTTTCCAAAATCGCCTCATCTATCTCAAGAGGTTGTGCCTGATAATAAGTCAATAAAGGTACTCTCGGTGGCTTCCCGCTTGAAGAAAACAAAATCTCAACACAAGAACATTGAAATTTATTCTATTTCTTTAGTTGCAGGTGTTAATAATAAAAAATTGAAAGTAGAAAATAACAATGATCCTTGTGAAACTGAATAGGAATGGAAAAAGGTGAAGAGGAAGATAACACCATCAACAAAACAAAAGCATTCAATGACATTAAGATCCTCTAAACAGGCATAAAATATGTAAATGTTATGTAATTTGGGGTCGATGCAAATTTTGTCTAAAATATGTAATTGGGAACTTTGAAGTAATAGAAAGAGCACTATCCTCTTTGATTGGAATTTTCCAAAAAAAAGTTCTTTTTTATCTAATTTTACCCATATTCTTATTTTGATATATTGTTTAGTTTCTTCTCATTTTGCATGGTAATCCATTTGGTTCTTTCTTCTTTGAGGTCCTCCATCTTTAGCTTCCAAATCTCAAAACCTATCCCATTGAATTTTCTGGTATATGACTAAGATAATTTGACCATATCCATCATAAGAACACAACACTCTCACTACAAAAAATCCCAAAACACACTCAAAGAAAGATGCCCCTCTCTCTTATCAAGGAAAGTGTGGCTCTCATACCAAATGTAGAATTAGAATGTAGCTAAATAGGAAAATAATGTTTAAAACCTAAATCATCAAAGTTCATTAACTACAATAAATCATAACTATAAAATATATGCAAATCATAACACATAACACATAGAGAAACATGTGAGAAAAAAACCCACACCCAAAGAGATCTAAAGATTATATTTATCCTTAAAAAAGGTTACAACAATACAACTTATCTCTATGAATTCTTGATGCCCTTCATTATTATTACAACCTACAAAATAACTTATCAAACCCCCTAAATAAAAACCATGCAATGGTTTTGGTAACAATTTACAATCCCAAGAGAGGTATGGTGCCAAAAAAATTGGACTTCAATCCCAACACCTCCCTTGGTCTAAGATGCATCTAGCTATTATTAACATAGTCCTTACATTTTGGCATAGTGTCATAACATAGAATACTTGACTAGACAAACTTGGTGTCCAATTTGTCCTTTCATCCATTAGATGCTTCATGAAAAGTGTCTAACACTATAATAATTATATTCATGATTCCAATGTAACCTCCCTCTTACATGCTCTTATTCATCATAAAAATATTTCATGTGACCCCATGAAGACTAGTCAAGATCCTCTTATACGTCTCCCAAGATGTCGAAACATGTTCAAACAAGTCAAGAAAATAGTGGGATGCCTATATTCTCATGTGAGACAAAATCCACTAAAATATGAAATATATGCACTCCAAATGAGGCCAAATTTTTTAAGTGGAGGAAAAGGCAGAAAAGATGAAATAACAATACTTACAAAATATTAAGACATGAACATGAGGATTATGAGATTGAGACACCTTATCACAACATGTTTTTGATCAATGACAACAATCCCTAAAAAATAAAAAGTTTGTGACTCGTTGTTTTGATTAAGGGTAAAATACAAGTTTTGATGGGGCACAAAACCCAGAACAAAGAAAGGCAAGATGCAAATAAAATACATCATAAACCATCAACAACTCCACAACAACCACTAAACATAGATCAAGGCTACACACACTACATCTAACAGACAAGCAAGGGTGAGAGACCTTTTAACAACCTGGTTTTAATCGGGACCAGTAACCCTTTTAGATACAACATAACCCACCTACATGTGTCATGCATCAGCAAACCAACTGCTCATTAAAGACACCCCAGAGCCAAGAAAGATAATCTGCATGATGGTGTAAGACACCATCAAACCCCTAATCACAAACAACAGTAACCACCTAAAATAGTCAGGCATCCAAGAAGCCGATCTGCCACAAACCATTTGCTCATCAACCAAAATTGAGTCCAGAAAAACAAAGTACTTGTTCACCTCCCTATAGCACCATCCCACTCGATCAACCATCCCAACATCCACATCTAAATCATAGGGCTCCCCTCTGGCAGAGAGATAGAAAAGAAGCACCATCCCACCAAAATCGTTATGCTCTTGCCCACCAAAGCTCCACCTCAACAGGACAACTACCACCTTCACCTCAATATAAGAGGGTTCCACCTCAAAAGGAACAATCTCCCCCTCTATAGGAGACTTAAGCTAAAAAACCCAACGACAACCGACTTCAGTAGGAAGGGAAACCACATCCTCCTTAAGCATCATGAGCCACATGAACTAACAGGAAGGGACAAGACACATAACAAAAAAATACTGGGCCAACGGAGAAAACCCGCATTAGTCAACCCACAAAGAATAAAAACAACATGAATCTTCCACCAGAGCCACAAAACAACAATCATTAGAGAACAACCTCCCAACATAAAGATAAAATTTACGAACTCAGGGGGGTTCACAACCAAAAGGCCAAACAAAAAAATTTGTAACCCCAAACAAAGGGGGAACAAAGACAACTGCCAAAAAGCCACCACAACACCAAATGACGGGAAAATTAGTTGGGTAAACAAAACCAACAAGATGACAAACCCAGACAACAACTCCTCCTTAGACCAAGAGGAGGCCACACAAAACTTCAAAAAGAAGTAAAGGCCAAAAGACCACCAAAGACCCACACCCAAAGAGAGCATCAACAAACAAGCCCCAAAAGAGAAAGAGGAGCCCAAACATGAAGGAAATATGAAGAATTCCAAACAATAAAACCATCCAACTAACCTAACATGCCGATTAGAGCCACAAATAGGAAAAAACTCCACAGAACCATCCTGAAGTAGACACCACCACTCCTCGAGAGGGATACCAGAAGCCAAAACTCTCCAAGAGAAAGAACCCCCAAAAGGGCACCACTGAATAAACAACCAGAAGGGGCTGAGGGTATGGAAAAATTTAAGAAACCAAGTGTAAAATCCTGGCGAATCCGGTATACTTCCCAATGAAAAATATTAATTCTATTGGCGATTTTTTTAATTTTACGGGAAAAAAAAATCCCAATTGGTGAATATTTTATAATCCCTGGAAGTTCGTGGAAAATCTTGGCGAATTGCATATTTTTTTAATAGAATTGCATATTTTTCATTGGCGAATAAAACCATTTTTCAAACCATAATTTTTTTTCCATTGGCGATTTAAACCTTTTTTCAAAGAAAAAAATATAATTTCATTGGCGAATTAAAAAGAATCTCAAAATAGTAAAAAAATCTAGTGGCGAAATAAACAGATATGCCAAAGAAAAATCATAGGGGCCATTCGTTGAATATTTTATGGACGACTGTAGTTGCATTTCGGAGGTAAATCTCTGAAGCACTAGACTTGCGATTTGAAACCTCTGGAATAACACTATAACCATTAGATGTGGACATGTGGGGAGATCAAGGCTCATCGCTCATCACTCATTCTGTCTTTTCAATGCCTTGACATTTTACATTTCATTTAATTGAAATTATAATTCTTTTTGAAGAAAGTGTGGTTGTCGTATTGCTAGGCAGGCAGTGGCGACGCCAAGGATTAATGCCATATGTGATATGAACATCCGAAGCAATTTCTTGGACAACTCATAGCTTTAATGAAACAAGATTTGTAATGATTTCACATCGTTTGAACTTTGAGTGATTTTAACAGCTTTTCAGCTTGAGGTAGAGTTCAAGTTGGCACGTAGCAAGACGTCAATCAAATTAGAAATTTTAATTATACAGGCTGGTAGCAGCACTAGTGGCCCATAAATAGGGATAGTGATTATGTGATTAGTAGATAGTTCCATAAGGGTTTTTATTTTCTAGGGTTAATAAGGATTCACGAAGAAGATGATGCAATATTGAGGATACTATAAATTCTCCTACCTACAATTATGTAGTTATAGAGTAATCAGTAAAATAAATATTTCCTTCAAGTTCATAATGGGTGGAATTGGAAAGAAGTTGATTTGGTTAACCTAAATTTTCAGACGGGTTTTGAACTAGGATGAAGAGCTCTGATGGAGATAAGTGTTATCCCAATGCATAGAGGCTGCAGGTAAAAGATGAGAGCAGATTTGCTTCTCCTCCTGTATTCTAACAACTCCCATTTCCCCAGCATGGCTTTGGTTCTCAAAGGGGATAAGTACATTTTGTATCTTCATGACTCCCATTTCCCTAGGACTGATTGGAACCCCCTTTCCCTAGCATGGTTGGAAAATCCACCAGCAGAAGATTGGAATCATGAATTTATTTTCAAAGCCACATTTGTATTACGTTGTCACTAGCAGACGGTTGGAATCATGCATTTATTTTTAGAGTTACATGTGTAGTAAGTTTTCAACAACAAAGCTTGGAAATTGGAATCAATTTGTAATCCATTATAACGAGCAACAAATTGGAATAAATTATTAAATTTTGTCTATGTAAAGTACTAAAGTGACACATTGACATATGTTATTTATACAAAACAGGAGCTAGAGTGCTACTCGTCTGTAAAAAGATATGTAATAATGTGACATTGAAATTCAGTTGCAATAAAATAAATGGTTGTGTTGTGTTATTCTTGATTCCTTGAATCTTCATTATTCATTTACGCTTAAGAGTAAAGAGTTTTTTTCTGAGTTCGGAATTGCAGTGTCTATTAATAATTTAATATATTCAAATCATTTTTTTTCTTTTGAGAAATTAAGTAATATAATTTATGCAACATGCACTTGAAAATTCATGGTTATATCGGGCCATCGGGGGAATGCAATCATTCGTTCCACCGATGTTTATGTGTTACAGCGATGTGATTACTTTTTCTGACTCTATCGGTATATCGGGGAGCACACCTTATGAGTTATGAGTCTTCCCTCGGGCCATTGGCGGGGCTGTGATGGGGGTTCCACCGATAAAGCATTGTTAGGCCGATGCCTATGGTATTGACTTTAAAACACATGTGTCTTGTTTATTTTTTTAAGTTAATATCATAAATTACTCAAGTTTCAACCGTTGGATGAACATTTGATGTATGGTTGTATTTGCATTCCGTAATAAAATGCACAAGCGATGGGCTTCCCAACTTAAACCTCCAGAATCACCCTATAACCGTTAGATTTAGAAAGATGAACAATTAAGATTAAGAATTTGCAACTTGTAGACCTAAGACGTGTCATTCACTTTAATGTTCCAATTTTAAGAAACAAAGCATTTAAAGCACTTTGTACTGCTAATTGCTAAGTGTCAACGCAAACTGTCAAGTGATTAATGTTTATTTTTCAAGTTAATATTAAATTCATATAGAAAATAAATCTTGTTAAAATATTCAAAAAGTTAAAAAACAATTATATTCTATTTTGAAAATATTTTGTATTAATATATATTTTTATAATAAATATTATAAATTATATATATTAATATAAAGCAATGATAACTATTAGGAAAAATCTTAAATCTTAAATTTATTGTTAAAAATATTTAAAAAATTAGAAAGAACTATATTTAATCTTGAAAAATTCTATTTTGAACAGATTTTGAATTAATAAATATATTTATAATAAATCATATATATTAATATAAAGTAAAATTAGAAAGAATTATTTCAATTTTAAACTAATTTAATTTTTTATTATAAAAATTATATATATTACAATAAATTTTTATGGTTTAATAATAATTTTAAATGTCATATTTACGGTTATATAAAAATAAAGAAAGTCAAATGATACGGTCTAATAAATTTTTAGGTTGTAATATACGGTCCAAAATGCAAAAAACGGTTAAATAGACCATCAAATTTCAGGTTTGTTCCCAACTTAAACCTCCAGAATCACCCTATAACCGTTAGATTTAGAAAGATCAATGGTTAAGATTAAGATTTTGCAACTTGTAGACCTAAGACGTGTCATTCACTTTAGTCTTTAATGTTCCAATTTCGAGAAACAAAGCATTTAAAGCACTTTGTACTGCTAATTGTCAACTCAAACTATCAAGTGATTAATGTTTATTTTTAAAGTTAATATCATAATTCATAAATTACTCAAGTTTCAACTGTTGGATGAAAATTTGATGTATGGTTGTAATTGCATTCCGTAATGAAATGCACAGAGCGATGGGCTTCCCAACTAAAACCTCTGGAATCACCCTATAACCGTTAGATTTAGAAAGATCAATGGTTAAGATTAAGAATTTGCAACTTGTGGACCTAAGACGTGTCATTCACTTTTGTCTTTAATGTTCTAATTTTAAGAAACAAAGCATTTACAACACTTTGTACTACTAACTGCTAAGTGTCAACTCAAACTGTCAAGTGATTAATGTTTATTTTTAAAGTTAATATCATAATTCATAAATTACTCAAGTTTCAACCGTTGGATGAACATTTGATGTATGGTTGTAGTTGCATTCCGTGATGAAATGCATAGGACGATGGGCTTCCCAACTTAAACCTATGGAATCACCCTATAACCGTTAGATTTAGAAAGATCAACAATTAAGAATTTGCAACTTGTAGTCTTGTAGAATTGTAGACCTAACTCCTAAGATGTGTGATCCAGTTTAACATTCCAATTACGAGAAAAAAAGAATTTAAGTGACTTTGCACTTTGAAATTGTACAGTGATTTTTAAAGCCTTCACTCTTTAGATTGCTCATTGGAATGCACCACCCTGTTTTGGATTCCATAGTTCCACTTCCAACAACGCCATTCCAGTTTTCAAGAGTCGGGACTTAGAATCTGGGTAAGTGAAAACTAAAAGAATTCATGCGGCTACGTTTCATCATTTGAAATTTCTTAAATTCTTATTTTGTCAAAGTTTCAAGTTTGGGTTTAGAGACTCAAGAATTTGTTAAAATTAAGGAGGACTAATAGGTATTACTTATTAGGGAATTCAAATTTCACAACTTCAGATTTGTATAAGCATGTCTACCACCAGTACCACTAGACTTAGAGCAATGTCCGATAAAAAAATACATTATGCAAAATTTCTTAAAACCCCAGGTTTCATCGATGGGTACCATGATATTTATGATCCTGAAATATATGGTAGGCGTACCTCAGAAGTTAGATTTACATCTCAGAGTAAGGATTCAAAGCAAAAGAAAGTTGATAGTATAAGTGCACCATGGGTAACTGGATTAGGGCGCATGATGTTACATGAAGTTTTCCCTTGCCCAAAATTTATCATGGTTTGTGCCGAAAATTATGATGATAAGAAAAGATCAATTGTTAATAAAGATAACCAAGAATAATTGTTATCCATTAATGCAGAAGAAATTGGAAAAGTGTTGGGGTTTACAACCGAAGAATTTGGAAACCACCACATTGACCTAGAAAAGATTGCTAGTGATTATGAAGCAGTGGAAGAAAGGCTGAAAAATGATTTCTTAAATACAATAGTTATGGATAGAAACAAATTGAAAGGTGATCATAAGCCTCCTTATAATTTGAATATTTTTAAACTGTGGGTTCAGGATACTATTTCCATGCTAGCATTTTGCCTCGGTCTGGATAGCAATTTGGAAGTGGGTGCAAGCCTCCTTGAAATGATATATAATATCCATTATGCTGGTGAACATGTCAAATATAATTATACTCAGCACATTGTAGAATCCATGCATAAACAATTTGTAATGATTAAAGCAGGTTCCACGAAGACATTTAGGTTCACAACCTACTTGTGCTATCTTTTTCTATTCAAATTTAGAGGAATGTTTTAGACTAGCAAGCTTCAGATTCAGCCCTATAGTAATGCAGAGGAAAAAAATTTGGCTGTAGTATATGAATGAATCACTGAGATAAGGATGCATGATTCTCGAAGGAACTACAGTCATTTTGTAGACTACCTTTTGGCTCCATTGCATCAAGTAATTACAAATACTCCAATGCCTAGATTTCCTATGTCATGTAGAAACTGCATGTAACTAGGAAAATAAATACAATTGGCTGATTGGTACTTAATGGAAGAATATATTGTGCTAAGAGTTTATGGATCGGGAGTACAACCATACAAACTTCCAATACATGTGACATAAAGGGTTTTTGCATTGGAATATGTAAGGCAGGTGAAAAGTGTTGATGAACTACACTTTCTCAGTCAGCAAAAGAAGATCTTATTTCATTCTTTACCTTTTTCATGTGGAGGGTTCACATTCGAGAGAAAAGCATTTAGTGTGGCACATAATCTTTTGATTTTTTTTGTATTTGATGCTATCTGTCACTGGCAGTATGATCCATGTGACATCATTAAATCAATGATTGTGGCCAATAGGAATGCTGCAAATAGAATTCAACATCAAAGTAAATCCTTGCTTGAAAATTTGAGAAACAAGGATTCTTGGGATGAGGTCAAAATAGAAATGGAGAAAAGTGTTGTTGAGAATGGTATTTCTTTTGAACAATTGTCAACATAAATTATGGCATTGCACTAAAAGACAATCAGGACATACAACATTTTTTATGAAAAAAGTGATAAACCATCTAGTAGAGTAAAAATTCCAGGTTCTCTAGAGAAGGAAGTTATAGATAAAAATTGTTCACGATAAAAAATTACTGCCTTTTGGTCTATGAGGAAGGACCTAGGTGATCCAAGAGCTCTTGCAGAGTATGATGCTAATGAAGAAGATAAAGAGTTTAGCAAATTGTGGAATATAGAGCTTCCTGATGAACGTGATGAATTTGATGATGATATTGATAGGGAAGAAGAAGAACAAAGCCATGCCAATTATAAACCTGGTTTAAGTTAGGCCACAAAAGAAGAATATGCTTCAACATATACTTTAGGAGCAACCATACTTGAAAAAATTGGTTATGAAGGTGGTCCTTTGGGGTCCAAAGGACAAGGCCCTTGGATAATAAAAAGTGTTGAGCATAGAAAAATAGTTGATAAATCTGGCCTTGGGCTTGGAGGTGAAAATGTAGACAAAGGGGATATAAGTCAAACTCAATTTGTTAGAGCTTCTAGTCCTCATCCTCATGGTCAGATACAATCACAACTAGGACATGCCCTTGGTGGACAACTTAGTGCAACTGCGAGTGCTATTGGTGGCGATGGTATGGGTAGTAGTACTAGTAGCGGTCAACATGTGCTACACCGACAAATTACACAGAGTACTAAGAGGAAAATAAAAAAAAGATACCACAGAAACACCAGGTGATCAAGGCAATCAAAAGAGGCAAAGGATTTTGACAGGTCCAAGTCACACTATCAGTGGATCCACCAGTACCACAAAGGAGTTATTTCCAGACACTCCCACAAATCTAGTTAGAGTGGGTATGCCATCATTAGAAACTACAAGTACTCCTATTCCTTCACCATTTAAGCATTTCATTGTTCTTGCCTCCTCAGGTTATGATTTCATTGAAGAGTTTAAAAATAAATCAGACTTGAATAAAAAAGAAAAGAAGAAATTGATGGAGAGTGCGTCTGCTGTAACTTCAGAGACTGCAACAACCATGATATTACCCACATTTGACATAAATAAATAAATCATGGAGTACACAATTGTTGTTCCCACAATTCAAAACAAACGAACAAATCAGATGGATTGATCTGAATACTAGGTAACCAATTTTCAATTGGATTTTTCTAGCCTGAAAAATATTGACAAAATTAATGTATCAAAGAATAATGAATTGCTGTACACATCATTGCTAAAGCAAGATAGAGAGAAGAAAAGGTTGTTTACCCAAATAGAAAATTTATAGGTAGACCTAACAAGTGAGAAAGCAAAGAGGAAAGCAACAAATAACAAGAGCAATGAATTAGAAAAAAGAATAATAAAATCCGCCTCTAAATCAACAAGCAAAGAGGATAAATCAAATGAGAGAGAAGTGAATGACCTGAAGCAAAGGCTAGATGAGAGCAACAAGAAATATGATGAGGAAAAATCCACTTCAGAAAAATTAAGAGTAAGCATTGTGAATGGAAATGCACAGTGGAAACAAAAATTATGGAGAAATAGAGAAAAACAAATGAAAGATTGGAGATAGAGCTGACGGAAGCAAAAGAAGAAATTAAGTCTTCTCAAAATAAGTTATCTGCATTTTGTAGAGATACAGTGAAGCATATGAAACAAAAGATCTGGGATGAGATAATGCAGAGGTTTGATCATTTGTGTGACATGTTTCAAGTGATTGATGCTATCAGACAACATTATAAGAAGCTCAACAAATATTCAGTGGACAACAAAAAGGTGTTGGAATTAGAGAAATTTGCAAATGAAGTTCTACAAACAGTCTACAAAGTCAGTGACAATGATATGAAATCAAAATGGATTAATAATCAGATTTAAACCTCAATGAAGTTGTCATCTATCATTGAAAAGTGTTTGAGAATTTCTAGAACAAAGTAATATTTGCATTTGGTTGCAGACAAGATGAAGGTGGCAGATGAAAAGGTAAGGAACTTCACAGAGCTTGGTTTTCCAGAGGCTTTTGACACAAATGAGCGATTCATTGGAAAGGATGGTTTCAGAAAGAAGATGGAAGGTGCAAGGAAGATTGATTTGGACCAATTTCCTCATACCCAAGATGTGAACTATTTGGATTCCATCAGAACACTGATAACCTTGAATGCAAAATTGACTGAAGAATTCAAGATAGGTTCCATTTCCAATTACAATCATGAAATGTTAACAAAATTTCAAGTCAAACAACATTAGTTAGAGAAAATGGAAATTCCACCACCTGAAGAGTGGAAGTTGCTAGAAAATTTGATACAGTAACTTGATTTATTATTTTCAATCTTTGATAATATGAGTTTCGAAGTTCCAACTCAACTCTGTGCAGACTTGTCTTTGGGCATTGGCAAGATTTTGCATTGCCAATGCTAATATGCACTCCTTCATGTGAAATTAGATTAAAAAGATCAAATTTAGACTTCAGTAATGTGATGATGTTCAATTATTTGGATTCTGTATTATTTATTTTATCATTTGAACTAGTGATGAACTATTAGCTCATTATATTTACTTCTCGGTAGAGCTTCCATTTCCAAGTTATGGATGTTGAACTGTTAGCTCATTATATTTACTTCTTGGTAGAGCTTCTAAGTTATGGATGTTGAACTGTTAGCTTCTATTATGTTTTGAATAAAAATCCTGATCAGTATCCACCAACTTACACCTCAACCACATCCCCCATACTGCAAAAATACACTACATTTGATTTTATGATTAGCACAAATTGCAGAAATTTGTGTTACAAGATCCATTTTGTGGCCCACATTACTACTTGATCAATGATCATGTCCATAAATAATTCTAAAACCCCATGGTCACAACCCCTATTCCTGAGGAATTCAAATTCAATGTATTGACAAATTAATTGTACTTCCACACACTCAATTTGAATAACATAAACAACCACTTTGGAGACAACCAAATAAGTTAATAACTTATAAGCATATGAATCCACAACAGTTGAACACTTGAAATAAAATCAGTAAATATGTGTAACCTTCTCCATTGTATTGATCTTCAAAGTTCAAATGATATGCATTATAAAAATAGTTTATGATATGAGATGGATGGGCGAATTGGTGCAATCTATTATCTATCTTCTTACTATTTTCTACTCTAAAGTCTAATTAAAAATGATGTGATGATCCATTGATCTCCTATTGGGGTCTTGATCTCTCTTATATATGAGAGGCAACAAGCTGCAAAACCCTTGCAAAAATTCATGACGTTTTGACAACTAAACATAACTCAAATTATAAATAAAACAATGTCGTAGGTGAATGCACCAATCCGTTAATCTCCAAGCAGAAGCCTGTGACCACTGACCACCTAAGATCTGTTCAAGGCTTCTACTCCATGATATGGCACTCATCATGCTGTCAGTTGGCATTCTTCCTTTGAATCTGATGGTTGTCCCATTGGATCTGATTCTGACACATCTACAGTTTGGCTAATAAACATATTGACTGCATAGAGGTGATGGATGTACTCCTGTTCAACATAGGTGTCCACGTTAGAGATCGCCTCTTTCATATCATATTCCATAGACATTATTTTTTTGATTTTCTTATGAGTGTTTTGTAAAACCATAACCTCATCATTTATTTCTTGCAATGCAATAGTCAAAAGCCCAGCAAGCTCTTCCTTCCAATCATCATATTCTCACAGATTTCCAATGCCAAAATTAAGTGTCGGGAGTGGGACTAAATCAAAGCAATCAAAATCTTCCCTAAGCCTGCTATGATATCCATTATGTGATTCTACCAACTTGTTATATGTCAGCAATATTTTTCCTTTCATGGCATTCTTATCTATGAGATCCTTTTTTTCTCCATCATTCTAGGCTGCAATCGTTCATTCTCCACCAATGCAATGCATGTTTGATTGAATACTTCCCAATATTCAATAGCACATTTCATCATTTTACTGAACCTTTCTTTTATCATTTCATATACAGTGTTATATTTGATGGTTTTCACTTCTTTTTGCAATTCTTTGCATTTCCCCTGGGATTTCATATGGCAATTCTTCCAATAGGCTGCATTAGCCAATGCATCAAGCACTCTCTTATCTTTTTCAAGCCATGGGGAGTACAACTCTGATGTGGAGGACGAAGATTTTTTCTCTCTCTGATTTGCTAGCTCCTTCTTCAATTTGTCATTTTCCTTAATCAGTTTATCGATCTGTGCTTTGGTAAATTTTGCCACATTTATGTTCAATTATGTTGTCTCCATAGGGTTGGTATCCACTACTCGCTGAACCAAGAGATGATCAAACACTTGGTTTGTATTAATAATTATAGCAGGTCTTCTATCATGGGGATACAGTGGCCAAATAAGAAAGGTGGCTTCATCTGGGTTGTACCCAGATCCTGAATACATTTTTTCACTTGCTTCTTTTGTTAAGTTCATTGTCGTATCCCCTCTTTTTCTGAAGCTATCAAATAAATTTGAAGAGCTAATATCCCACCCTAGCAGGAGCAACACTCCAGCTTCTTGAAGCAATTCCCTACCTATTTCAGGAGTGATGGACTCCATTTCCTTTTCTACCTCCCTTTTCAATTCCTCCAGAGCGATTGCCTCATGTTCATGAGTGATATCCTGTATCTATTGTCTCATTTTTCTACCTTTATATTTATAAACAAATGATTTAAATTCAGAAGATTTAACAAAATCACAATTAGAAATAAACTGTTGTTTAGCCATGAACCTCACATCATCAGATAGTTCATTTGATTCCTCAAATCTTACAATATTATGCTCTTGAGGGGGATCGTACTATGCAATCATAGGAGAACTGATTTGTTTGACCTACTCACCGTCTTCATCACCCTGCTCTTCTTCACTTATATCAGTATCTACAAAAAAACATACCTCAGGAGTAGGTTGTGAAGGTATGTAATCCAAGGGATCTATGTCTTCAACTTGTACTCTTGAATAGGTTGCATGAGGTGCATCAAAAACAAATGGGGGAACATCCTTTACCAGTTCATTGACATGAGCGATGAGTTGCTCAATTCTTGTTAAAGGATCTTGTATCTCACCAAATTCCTTTGAATAAGATGGGACATTTTTCCTCTTCCATTCCTCTGCAAGCATAATATTGTTCTAGGCGGCCATTGTTTCCTTGGTGGAAGACTCATCATGGTTTCTTATGACATCTTCGATTGAGAACAAATGTTCATACCTTGATAGCCCCTACGATAATCTCGCCTTGTGAATAAACCCTTATGCATCAATTTTTTTCCTTACATCACCTAGAGGTAGGTTGTACTGTGCTAATTTACCATCAATTTCTCCATATCCTTCATTGGCAACCACTATAAACTCTCCAAAACATAAGGTGTTGGGCATAATTGATTGTTTGCTATGTCCTTTGAGGTGTTTGGAATCAGATTTTTCCAATTGTCTCACAATTTCTAAAATGAAATTCGGTCAGGAACTACTCATGGCATCAAGTGTGGAGCCCCTTCGAACCCATAAACCCTCATCACTGTATAATCAGGGAAAGAATACCAGTCTCCCCAGTTATGATTCACTTTATTTCTCTGGTCATTTTCCTTTGGTCTTAAAAATCTTTGTACTTCTGGGGATAGGTTATAGTTGCACGGATACCCCAACAACTTCATCAATGGTTTTACAAAAAAATCTTCAAAATAAAGGTAATGAGACCTACCAAATCAGTTGTCCCACAATGAAGTCCACATTTACAGGTCTAAATCTCCATTTTCATTTGTATCTTTTATCCTTAATTCTTCACTCCATACCCCTCTGAATTATCCCTCATACAATAGCAAATGCATAAGCAAAGAATAGTGTTCAAAATTAATATTATCACTATTATTTTTAATCTTTTCAAGCCCTCGATGTAGGGTGTTGGCCAAGTAGCTAGCATAATAAAATGGCATGGAATCCTTGCTCGTATGTCTGCAACTAAGACCATTGGGGCAATCGAAATGAGAGGTGGAACCTCTACTCCCAAAACCTGACCAGCTAAATAATAGGTGTATTGAAAATACTCTTTGAACAAATCTTCATGGAAAGGAGGGTTTTCACTACTAGAGAACCTCCTGAGTTGGCCTCCTTCATCCTTGAGCCTATGCAAAGGTAATTTCCATCTCTTATAGTTGGTATCCATGTGGTGATACTTTGTCAAGAGATCTTTGATCGTGAATGATAAATTCAGTGAACACTCTAATTGAAATACGTTAGAAATGAGATCCCTAGAAATAACAAGCATGTCACCCCCGCCATGTGACTGAATAGTTCTTTTCTTGGGGTCATATCTGATAGAAAGAGCTTTAATTAGCTCTATGTTCACAAACACATTGGACACCACAAGTCTTCCCAGGTTCAACCTCCATGGATTGGAAACTGGTTGAAACCTTATTTTTTTCTGTAATGGTACATGAAGAGGTCGTACCCTCGTTGCGGTGTCCAAATATCCCCTAATCCCTTTTGTTTGTCCCATAATCGATCCATGGAAGGATTCATTTGAGCACTCCTCTTGGGTCTCAGCCCCTACCCAGGACATTGATCTATCAGGTCTTCATTTAGGAGTCTCTTAGGCTTTTCGGTTTTCTATTTTTTAGCTTTGGGTTTGTCTGTACTCTCTTCCATTATTTAAATCTTAATCTTTTGAGTAAAATAGCTTCTCAGTTGGGTCTAAAAGTGAATTAATTACGTGAGTCTCACCGAGTCGCCTCCACAGTCCACCGGTCTTTGCTGCATCAGAACTCCAAGTTTTTGCCTTTCTGCTTATGCCCTAAGTGAAATCTTCCAATATTTTTTAACAACTATGCGATCAACTTGTGATATAATTCACTTCAATTCTGGTTCATAAATGCATCGCAACACGGCTGCACGATGCCTCAGGATGTCACATCAGTCTTTCACTGATAGCTACCCTCTCCACTAATGGACACCTATCCTTCGTTCTATCGGTGGGATGCCAGATAATGTTTCCCCGATGCACCATAGTTCCCCAATATACTTTATGCATTCGATAATTCAAATTTCATGCCCATGGTCCATGGTTATAATTCATGGTTACTTTTGTTGACAACTTGACTCTATCGGTATATCGGGAGAGCACCTTAGGAGTTAGCCCGATAGAGTATTGTTACACCGATACTAGGTTGTGAGCTATTTTTATCGGGCCATCGGGGGGATTGTGATGGGGGTTCTGCCGATGAAGCATTGTTAGGCCGATGGTATTGAATTTTGTTAGGAATGGGGGAAGGACTACGTCACTACGGAATTTCAAATTTTATTTAATATTTATGGATGCAATGTGAATGTAGGCTATAATATGGATCTTGTCACACAAATTTATACAATTTGCATTGTTCATAAAATCAAAGTGGTATATTTTTGTGATTATTGATAAAATAAGATAATTCATGCCCATGGTCATAAATTATATTTCATGGTTACTTTTGTTGACAACTTGAATCTATAGGTATATCAGGGGAGCACCTTAGGAGTTATCCCGATAGAGTATTGTTACATTGATACTAGGTTGTGAGTTATTTTTATTGGGCCATCGCTAGGATTGTGATGGGGGTTCCGCTGATGAAGCATTGTTAGGCCGATGGTATTGAATTTTGTTAGGAATGGGGGAAGGACTATGTCACTACAAAATTTCAAATTCTATTTAATATTTATGGATGCAATGTGAATGTAGGCTATAATATGGATCTTGTCACACAAATTTTGACAATTTGCATTGTTCATAAAATCAAAGTGTGGTATATTTTTGTGATTATTGATAAAATAAGATAATTCATGCCCATGGTCATAAATTATATTTCATGGTTACTTTTGTTGACAACTTGACTCTATCGGTATATTGGGAGAGCACCTTAGGAGTCATCCCGATAGAGTATTGTTACACCGATACTAGGTTGTGAGCTATTTTTATCGGGCCATCGGCGAGATTGTGATGGGGGTTCCGCTGATGAAGCATTGTTAGGCCGATGGTATTGAATTTTGTTAGGAATGGGGGAAGGACTACATCACTATGGAATTTCAAATTTTGTTTAATATTTATGGATGCAATGTGAATGTAATTGTAGGCTATAATCTCGATCTTGTCACACAAATTTCTACAATTTGCATTGTTCATAAAATCAAAGTGGTATATTTTGTGATTATTGATAAAATAAGATAATTCATGCCCATGGTCATAAATTATAATTCATGGTTACTTTTGTTGACAACTTGACTCTATCGATATATCGGGAGAGCACCTTAAGGAGTCAGCCCGATAGAGTATTGTTTCATCGATACTAGGTTGTGAGCTATTTTTATCGAGCCATCAACGAGATTGTGATGGGGGTTCCACCAATGAAGCATTGTTAGGCCGATGGTATTGAATTTTATATAATTTATAAAATATCATCAACTACATTACTAGAGTTTGAATTTGGCATATGTATTATGATTCATTAAGTGCAATATAATATAAAATATCATGGAGACTTGGAGTGCAATATAAAATAAAATATTCTTAACTTGAACTGCAATGATTCACAATTTATTTGAATACAATATAAAAAATCATCAACTACAGTTTGGAATATGATTCATGCTGACATGTAGTGCTTGAGTGCAATATAAAATAAGATATCATGAAGTGCAATGATTCACAATTTCAATGTTCATTGAATACAATATAAAATATCATCAGAAATCAATTACAGTTTGGACTTTGGAACAATGGAAACTGATTCATGAAGTGCAGTAAAAATACCTAAACCATGCTAATTATCTTCCATTTCCCAAACAGAGTCAGGGTCCTCAAACCGATGCTCATCTTCAAATAAAGTAAAAGAGTCATCTTGATTCTAAGACTGCTCTGCACTTTCTTCAGCCTGTGTCTCAAATTCAACATTCATTGTTTGATTTGTGTCAATTTCAATATCATTGTCATCTATCCTAGGCCCAGTCCCACTGCTACTGCCATTGCCACTAGTACTACCACCAGTACCGGTGATTGTTGGAATTGGAGAGCCTATATTGCACAACCCGATCCCTCTTCTTTCACATGTGGACCTCCAGATTGCGAGTGCCCTTTCAAAAGGATTTTTTTTGACATTATACGCAGTTCCTTTCATCCTCAAGCAATTTTTCCAAATTTTTGTCCAATTTGTTTCTTAACTTTGATTTCAAAAACCCCAATGTGCTGAAAACTCTCTCATCCTCCACTGACCCCAATATCATTGTTTGACATAAATCAACAAGTTTGAAATATTCTGACATCGAACCACGCAATATTTCACTCTGACCTAAGCTTGTCCAAACCTTTTTTATTGATCCCAGTTCAAAGGCCTTCTCCTTTCCCATGGATTTATATTGCTCCCTCATAGCTGTTGCAAAACTCTGACATTGCTTTCTATGATTATTTTCATCTAAAATTCCTTCTATTATTTGTTCATTGTATGTTACCTTTTTTGAAAACTGTTCGATCAAGATTTTTACTTGATCATGACAATATTTTTGGTTATCTCGGTTTACCCAAAATTGAGGATACACAATACCCATGGCTTCAAGTATTTCATGTCGAGGGAATCTTTCACGAATCTCTGAGGAAAGAGATTTTGCAATTTCTTTCAAATTATCACTAACAGATTTAACAATGTCGTTAAAATCTTTCTCGATAACAACTACTTCTTTTCTAGAGTGCCTGGCTATCTTACAATGGTACATTGGTATCTCATATCCACGTACACAAATACATAAGTGCCCGCTTGCATTAAACTGTAAATAATTATCAAGATTATTCAAATCAGTAATTTTTCGCCACATCAAATAATTTGCACCTTCTTGTGTTAGATCTAGATATAGATGATCGAGGGCCAAGCATGTAATTTTACGTAGATTGGCATATTCATAAATATACATAGTTCTATCTTGGGCTTTCTTCACAATATTTTTCATCTCATCCAACATGGGGAGAAGAATAGCTAAAGTCAAGAGTGTCTCTATATCGCTTCACCTATGTAAGAGGTCAGGAACTTTGTCTACTGTGTTGTGATGCTTGTACATCACTCCAATCAAGGATTGATATTCTGAAAGAACTCCTTATGTTGGTCCATGCAGGGAGATCCATCTGGTATTGAAATCCTTGAGAAGCTTGTTTCTAGGTGTTATTCCCTCATAAAAATGTTTAAATTCAAGGAAAAATTTGGGACTTCGACAGAAGTATGCGTGGATCTCGCGAACTAGATTTTCAACTTTTGATACTATAGGAAACTTGCTTACAATTTTTAATGCTAAATTCATTCTGTGGGCCATGCAGTGAATGCCAAGCATGTATGGTGCACAGGTACTTTGTAACTTTGTACAAAGACTGCTCCTTTGACCTTGCATCACTGCAGCTCCATCAACTCCTACACACACCAACTTTTTGGCAATTGTCATCTCATCCATACCTGCAATTTCATTTAAATATTTCTTGACTAGTTCAAATAGATTTTGTGACGTTGAACTGTCCTTCATTTTACTAACACAAAGAAGATGAGCTTGGTGAACATGTTGTTCTACAATATACAAATGTATACAAACCCAAGAAGTATTGTCTACCACGGCAACTTCATCTAAAGATAACACAATGAAATTTGACTCTTTTAATTTCTCCTTTAAATCTTTCTTTTTCACTGCAGCAAGACAGTTCGCTCATTCCCATCCAACATTTACTGACCAATGTGAGAAGGGAAAGTGGGGAACACTCAAATAAGATAATAAATCAAAATATTCTTGGTAGTCTGTCATAGGATGCCCCCTAGACAAAATATGAAAAACAACACTTATCTCAACAGTTTTTGACAGATTTGTTGTTGCCATGGCTTTTCCAAAATGAGCCTCAAGTGTACTTTCACATTTTTTAATCTTCGACATTCTATGGTTATGCTCTCCATAATTTGCGGCATACTTAACATGAAGACATTCTTCCTTTGATTTCCATCGTACGACAAATTGTTCCTTTCCGTGTATGATTTGTTTTTCGTAAACTTTGTTGATATGTATTTCTATAGTGTTAAGCTTTAGTTGCATCATCTTGTCTCTTCCACATTTCCAACTACAAATCTTACATTTGACCTTTGTTGCCCTTTCAATATCGTTTTCATTTGATACCCCCACTGTTTCAAGGAATGGGTACTTCGAGAACCAACCAATTTGAAAATCCCTTGTCATTTCCCACTCGTACCCCAATTTTGCTTTGCCTTTTCTTTTCTTGCTACCAACATAATCCTCATCCAAGTCAATTATCTCATTTTGGCTATCTAAGGTATCCCTTGGAACATCTTTTGCAGTATTGCCATCCTCATTTGATATAACACAATGACAATCTCACCTTGACCTTCCTGTGGCGGTGAGGTATTGTCATTGCCATCTTGAATAATATTTGGTGGAAGATTCGATGGTGTAGCTCCACCTTGATCTGATGGATTAGAAGCTTTGCCAATTCCAAAGTAAGATTGTATGGTACCTCCACATTTTGGGTGTTTTGATGGCCTCCCAGTCTCTTCATTACCCTCAGGAGTCTTACCCTTGCAATTGTTGCTTGACATATTGATATCTCACTTCGAATAAAAGCTGGAAAAAATGTCTTCTTTTTTAAGAAGGACATACCAACTGAGAATATAGATCCCATTCCCTACTCAAAATCATGTTTATGACTGAAGTAAGAATGGAAAGTAGATAAATAAATCTTATTATTATAACTAATAACTAATAACAGTATGAAAAAATGATCACTCACCTTTGGGCTTTGAGTCTACGTTTTCGGGTTTCGCTTACTTTTGAATCGAGAAGTAGAACCTCATAACCGAACAAAATGTGTAAGAACAAATAACAGTTTCAATTGTAATTATATCAATCCATATTTGGCGAATTCCATGGGATTTTGAAATGGTATGTTAAAAATTTGGTGAATCTCGCGTGCTTATACAATGATACTTTGTAATTTTCAAGGCGAAATAGGTCCTCATAAGCAACTATTTATAAATTTTAATTGGTGAATGGGTCTTCACAAGTGACTATTTGTAAATTTTAATTGGTGAAATGGGTCCTCATATAATGTTGTTTTAATAGTATTGGTGAATCTGTTGGTGCTTTATGACATGCTCCCCGGGATTCCAGGCAAAAATATTGATCGGTCCATTGGAAATGCATAGTCTGTTAAGGTGAATTTTTTGCCTAAACATGCCTCGTAGAAAAAAATAGTTGGAAAATGGACATGCATTGGATCGATAGTTCGTGAAATCCGAGCAATTTAAACACCTTGTTGGATACCTAGAATTCACCAAATTTGATTTGCTCGATTCCTGGAATTCGCCACTAAAGTTATCCCTGGTTGAGGGACACCAAGAGGGACACCAACATGAAAATCACCCAAGCCTTCCTATTACACCGAAGAGGAACAAGAAAAGGCCCATCCATCCACCAAACCACCCAGAGAACCTTGAGTACTCACCCACCAGCTACAAGGAAAGCAACACAAATAAAACACCAGGCAAAAAGGGTAAGAGGGAAGAACAACCTACACCCATACCAAGAACCATAGCACCCGACAACATCAACCACCCAACAAGTTGCCGACAGAAGTGAAAGACACCCAAGAGGAGGCCATAAACAAAAAAGACAAGCAAGAGGAACCACCAAGCCTTCTAATTACGTTGAATAGGAACATAGATATGTCCATTCTGCACCCAACAGTCCTCAAAGAGGCCAAAGCTCTCCCACAATAAAGTAGGCAACCCCATAGAAGAATAAGAGTGCAAAAAACCACACCCTCTCATAGCAATGCCAATGAGAAAAATAAGGGCAGGTAGAAACCCCGACCACCTCCAAAATCCATTCACCACAGACCAAGATGAAAGGAACCTCACCCATATTAGAAATAAGCAGCTCACCCTCTCGTCAGCACCACACCCCAAATCAGAAACAACGAGCCTGAAATCACCAACCGCAACACCCAAAGACTTCTTAGACGACAAAAAACTTTGCAGCCGCAACCAAAAATCACCAGGTGCAGCCACCAAAGACTTCTCAGATGGAAAAAAAACCCATCAGGGTCTCCATCATCATCGACATCTCCTACAACTTCTCCATTGCGGATTTGAAACCCCCCTCCTATGCGCGCCTTCTCCGTCCACACTATAATTCCCATTACATTGTTGATTCCCATATTTTAAGGAATTAAATATATTTGTTCCCTTTGAGGAACCTATTTTCCTCCTAATAGGGTTCTAATTTTTCAAATTTTGTTAGGGTATAGGCCTTCAGTTTGTGACTCGTTGTTAGGAAGGTAATGCTTCATCTTAGCTCACAAAGACTGAAATCTAATAAAATAATATTTAACCCTATCATTAGGGATGTGTGCACACTCAAATAATTTTTAAATTGTAGCCTTCAAATCCATATTTTCACATTAATGTGAATAAGAAAATATTTGGTCAACTCAAAATAAAAAGAGTGAATAGAACCAAAAGGTAAATAAAAAAACAATGTCTAGCAGTTATTCAAAGTACATGGAAAAAAACTGGCCAATAATTTGACTTCATATTCTAAGTATAAAAATCCATCTTGAAAAGATTGTGAATTTTTTTGGTACAAAAAACCAATTAGATGCATGTCATTATTTCAAAATCAAGAGGTGTGTTGTGTGGGATTTACATTATGTACGTTTCTTATAAGGTATGGAACCAACCTCATGCTCCACTCAATAAATTTTTTAAAATAGGGCATAAAGGGTATCAATATGGATAGTTGTGGTTGGAACATGAGAAACAATGGGCGAAGTGAAAATAGGATGAGTAATGAGGTGATGACACTAGAAAGAGTGTATTAAGTGGTAAGAAAGCTAAAAGGAAATGGAAAAGGCGTGACATTAAAGATATGGTAGTAGTAACATAAAATAAAGGCATGGTGTTATTATGACGATGAAACTAGCTTTGTTGATCAATTAGAATATGACTAGGTTGTGATGATAATGATAGTCTTGTAAAACAAGATGAATACCTTGAATCTTAAGACAATATTTCCTTAAGAAAGTCTCAATAACCCATCCATCAATCCTCAATACCAAGAAACAATTAGAACAAGCTATATTTCTAATCCTTATTGTATATGCATTATTTTTCCTTCTCTTACCTTTGACAAGGGAAAACTTTCTTTCTTCCAAAACCTCCTTCAACGTCAATCCATATCTCAAATTTACCCTTCATAAGAGTGCCTTGTAGCTTCCACCTCCCATCCCAATCCTTTATCATCCAAATCATTTCAATCCACACCTTTCTAATCTACTCCATCCTAATCCAAAAACCCATCCAATAAAGTCACCTTTAGGGATTTTCTCCAAGGAATGATAGTAAAGGATCTTAAGCTCCAATGCATAAAGTTATGACATCCCCCACATTGCTAATCTTACACAATCCAAACATCTCTCACAATCATGCACTCCATAACCTATCAAGCTCATTCAAGAGCTTCCTATCCAAAATCCATTATTGTCATGCAAAAATCCTAAGTTCTTCCAAGAATCTCTTATTCTTATTGAAACACAATTTTTAGGGGAAAGATGCACTCTTACATCTTCTAAGGTTTTGCACCTAAAAGGAGAGAGATCTTCCACCCCAAAAATTGGAAGGTTCATTCAAGATTAAGGCTAAATGGGATTGAGGAATGTCTAAATAAGGTGTCTTAAATGCAAAGGACCGGTAAAATAAACTAACTAAGAATGTAAAACCTAGAAAATGCAAGATGTATGAAAACACATTGGGGTATGCAAACATAAACTAAATGACCTAGAAATGACTATGAAACAAAATAGAAAGATGGGAAATGAAAGGTGTGCACCTATAAGTGAGTTGTAGACTGGAAATGTTGCTGAATCTAGAATTTCGGCCTACTGGGACACTTTTGCCAAGCTGGGCGACTTAGTCCTAGATCTGGAAAACTGCACCGAAACCCGTTTAAGCTAAATGGGTATCTGAATCTACAAAAAACTCTAAAAAAAATGTATAGTGGTAATAAGTCACCACTAATGGCGACTTATTCCACTTTGGCTTTTTTGAAAGTCCGAAAGTGGAAATGGAAGTCCTCAATCAACACTTTCTGCTCCTCCAGGTATCTGGTTCTGAAACTCTTGTTTTCAGCACTGTAAGAGACTTTTAATGGATATTTTTCCCTAGCCAAAAAGGTTGTGTATTCAACAATATTTCAATCCATTCTTCAATGATTCCCAAACCCTCAAAGTACCTAAATATGCAAACACACAAAGAGAGAAGAAGAAAATGTTGAATGTAGAGAATGAAACATGAAATTATAGAGTTAGTACCTTTCCATGATGATTGATCTTAAGTAGCTGCAACAATGGTTGAAGATTCGGCCCTTGAATTCTTTCTTAATAACTTAGAATGCTCAAACCCTAGCTTGCTTGAGAAGAGTGAGAGATGAGTGATTAAGAAGAGTTAGAGATGAGTGATTGAGAAGATTGATTGCATGAATGGAATAGAAGATTTAGGGGTCAAAATGAGGGGAAAACCCTTTATTTATACATGTTGTGCCCTAATTTCCCAAAAAATACCTCATCATAGGCCGACCTTAGGGTTTAGGAGACAATATCCTTCCAAAATTTTGAAATAATTTTGATTTTTATGCTACATGGGACTAAGTCGCCCAAGGTGGTGACTTAGTCCACCTGGGAAATTTTGAGTGGATATCAGGAATTGAAATGTGATTAATGTTGCTTAACGGGATTATCTTTCAAAACACACTTAAGTAGGGCCTATAAGTGCATTAAGGGGTCATTTTAACATAAGAAAGGGTCAATTTATTGATGATGAGCCTAGGAAAGTGTGAGAGTTTATTAAAACTCTTTACAACACTTTAAAAAAAGGCTTGGAAAGGGGTTATTAGGGGATACGATACCAAATATAGGATCAAATTAGGCACAAAATTGTCCTTTTCTTCAAAGGTATACAATTTTTGGTGACACACTTATTTAAACTCACATACAATTGTTTGAATCATTTGATATATGTCAAGAGAAAAGTCCACAACATGAAAAAACATAATCCAATACGAGTCAAGATCAAATTACCTACAAATTCCCCTTAGATGATCATAATATCCAAGCTAATCCAATAATTTACTAAGATCATATTTATGATCAATAAATAAAAAATGATCCCCTCACCCACCTTTATCCCACCATGATTGCACAATTGAATCTAATTCTATTCATACTCCAAATTTTTTTCCAAGATGAGACACTTAACTCCCTTGGACACATAGATGATCAAATAAATGAAATAGATCATATCAAACATGTTGATAAAAAGATACCATGGATCGCATCAACATTCCAAATGATGAAGTGATAAGCATTAATAATGACAAGGCCCCAAAATCCTATCAACTAAGATCATCCACTTTTGTCAAAGTAGGCTTTCTTGTAGAAGAGAGAATAACAAACATTGATGGTTCTCAATGACACAAATGGGTTAGTATCTTATTTCAAAAAATTACTCCATCCCAAATAGAATATGTCAAAGAATGCAATATCAAGGAAATGGATTAGGCTTGCATGAACAAGGTATTTTAGAACCAATGTACTTTTGTACAAACCCTATATATCAAGGTCTTGGTTATTCATAGATCAAGAAACATAATGATGTTAGTGGTACCTCATTGATATTTGGGTAGCTTTATCCAATGCAAGCATCAAAATAGGGGCCATGTGTAGTCCTTAACACAAGGTTTCTACTAGAACTTCTTCCATCCACATCATAAACCATTACTCCCAAATCCTTAAACCGCTAATTGTGATCAACAAAAATAAAAGTCTTTCAAAGAAAAAGATCAAAATAAAATGTCAAAAGCTAATGAATCCAAAAATCAAAGTGTACACATGAAGTCAAACTAGATCCTAAAGTAAATAAGATAGTACAAAGAAAAAAATACAATTTCAATAGTCAACCAAAATGTAGAATTTCAAGAAAAAAGACTCCCTGGGTAAGTGCACCAAGATGGTTCCTAAAAAAGGGACTTAAGTGAACAACTTTTTTCTGAAATCAGGAAATACTGACCTTGGACGTGAAATTGAGGATACTTAGACTCAAAATTTTGAGATGGAACAAAAAGAAGGATTCAAGTGCTCTGAGTCTACTTTCTAAACTACTAATTTATTTTGAAAATGATTGAGATTAAGGGGTTCAAATGAGGGATGTACACAAATTGGTGCTGTTTTTGTCAGAAAAAATATAACATAGCAACTCTTGTACGACCCTCGTACGGTGAAATTTTTTTTAGTATTTTTAAAATCACAGTGGTCAAAAGTTAGCTAACAGTATATAGTTGATGCACGATTTTTCTAATAATTTTTTAATGAATATTTGTTTTTTTACTAATTTACGAAGTGGACATATCCTCAAAATAGAATTTTGGTTGTGCTACCCCTACAAATTTTGGAAACTAATTGATTTGTTTTTTTTTTTAATTTTTTAATTTTGGAGAATGGAGTCTAGTTTCTAAAAATGTAATTTATTTGAAAAATTGATGAACGGTTAATTTATAATGAAAAAAATACCAAACACTGCTTTTTGGCAAAAAAAAGACATACAGATAAAATAAATTATGGATGAAAGACTTAACATTTTCAGAAAGTGAAAAAAATGACATCATTGGATAGCTAAGAGATAACCCAACATTACCCATGTGCTCGATTTTTTTGATATTGAACCATGTGCAATCCTGACGGTGAGCACAAACTCGACTATGAGAAATATGGTGGATTTTTTAAAAACATGTCTTTGGTTGTTGGGAATGCCCTTCAAGCCTTTGGGTTGGAATTCCAAGGCAATACCAAGCTTAAAGTTTAGTAATTCTCAAAGCAAGATATAACGTGAGCGCGCTATAACGAGAGCGCATTATAACGCGCCCGCATTATATCTCACTTTTCACATGGTTTTTGCTTCTGCGGGGAACATGTCTACTGGGTATAACATGCTTGCGTTATGTCTTACTTTATGTTAAATGCTAATATATTGATGTATGCTGATATTTTTTTATGTACATGTATGTATGTATTCTTGTATGGATGTAAGATTATATGTGCAAATGTATTATGCTTGTATGTATGCATTTATGTATGTCTTTAGATGAAGGGAGAATTTAGAGAGTCTAGAGAGATGGAGAGGGGTTTGAAGTGAGAGTTTAAGAGAGAGGGAGTGGGAGAGAAGGGGTTGGATTGAGGGGGAATTAGCTAGGTAGGGTGGGAGGGATAGAGGGAGGGAGAGAGAGAGAGGGGGTGTCAGAGAGAGAGAATTGATGGAGAGGGAGAGAGAGGGAGGGGGGTGGAAGAGAGATAATTGAGGGAGAGGGAGAGAGAGAGAGAGAGAGAGAGAGAGAGAGAGAGAGAGAGAGGGAGAGAGAGAGAGAGAAAGAGAAAGAGAGGGTTATGTAGGTAGGGTGGGAAAGGGAGAGACTTGAGAGTGTGAGGGGGGTGAGAGGAGAGACTTGAGAGATAGGTAGTGAGAAGGAGTGTGAGAGAGAGGGAGTGAGAGAGGGCGATAGGGATTGATTGAACAAGAGGTACGCAGAAAAAGGGAGACGGTACATAGAGACAATTAGAGAGGGTGGGAGGGAGGAAAGGAGGGAGAGGTGAGATGTATAGATAGAGAGAAAGTGATAGGGGTTGAGGGTATAGGGTTGAGGGATTAGGATGGAGGACCTATAGGGTTGATGGTTTCTAGAGTAGTAGGGTTTAAGGTTTGAAGGTTGATGGAATAGGTTTGATGGTAGAGGGTATTTGGTTGAGGGTATAGGGTAGAAGGTTTAAGCATTTAGGGTTGAAGGGTTTGGGGTTAAGGGTTTAGGGTTAAGGGTTTACTTGGTTGAGGGTAGAGGGTTTAGGGTATAGGTTTGAGGTATATGGTTGAAGGATTAGGTTCAGGGTCCAATATAAGG
>CM021105.1:612036136-612218555 GCA_007115665.2 Sequoiadendron giganteum
AGGGATTAAGAGGGTATAGGGGTTGAGGGATTAGGGTTTAAGGGTTAAGGGATTAAGAGGGTATAGGGGTTAAGGGTTGAGGGATTAGGGTTTGAGGGTTGAGGGATTAAGAGGGTATAGGGGTTGAGGGATTAGGGTTTAAGGGTTGAGGGTTTAGGGTTTAGGTCTCTATCTCCCACTCCCCACTCCCCCCCTTCTCCCACTCTCCCCCTCTCTGCCTCTCTCTATCTCCCACTCTCCCCTCTCTCCCTCCCACTCTATCTCCCACTCTCTCCCTCTCTCTTTCTACCACTCTCTCCTTCTCCCTCCCTCTCTATCTTCCACTCTCCCCTGTCTCCCTCCCACTCTCTCAGAAACTCCTATACTCTAAAAAATACAGTAAGAAAACTAAATTTCACATAACGCGAGCGTGTTTTGTAGTCCACTAAAACGGTAAAAAAATCTATATAGTCGTGATTTGAAGGCCCACAATCTGTATATTCCCCTGGTTCTTCGCGTGCTCCGATAAAAAATATCTTTTTGATGATGTTGTGAAGTGTGCAAACATCTTTTTCACATTCTGTCACCTTTTCCATGATCTTTTTACCACCTTTGCATGAAATCACAGAGTTTCCATGTTGAAAGACATATAATATCAATTGAAGTTTGAATTCCATTGAAAAATGTTATACAATTGAAGTGTGGAAGGGAACAAGCTTTTGAACAAGTCAAATTGTTGTGGAGTTTGAAGAAAGAAGAAGCTAAGCCTACATAATTGGGTTGAACTCCTCCATTTGAAAGTCTGGTTTTTAAGGTATGTGAAGTTTTTACAAATTTTCTTTCATTCTATTATGGGTTGCTTTCATTTTTGTTTGTCATTATAACCTTAGGTTGTCAATGCACATTTTAAATTACCAAATTATATACACAATTATTTACACTTGCCAATTACCATTTTACACTTGCCAATTATAGAAATCCAGAACCATTCACCAAAATTCATCCTTTAAGACAACTCCAAGCCTCTCCCATTCCTCTGAAGGGTCCAAAAACCTTCCAATACCTCTGTAAAAACTGATGCAGTACAAAGGAAGAAATCAACACCTTTCTTGACACACTTATTCAACTATATTTCCCTTCACAAAACATTTGATTCGTATACTCAAATTAGCATTAAGAGTTCCCAATTCCTTAAGGACCTTCAAAACACCTTGAAAATCTTGAAAATAACTGATTACAATCAACTAGGTTCCTCAAAACATCAACCAATGATTATGTCATTCACAAGTTGTTTAATTAGGTCTCAAAACAAGATAATTTCTAAGTCTTAGGACCTTACCCGCTCAACTAGGCTTCCAATACAAAACCCCCATTTTTTAAAGCAAAGAGGGAGGGTTTATAGAAACTCCTATACCCAGGCCTTCCCAAACCATTCCAAAGCATCAAACATCTTCAAAATACCCTCCACAAGGTCAAAATTTCATTACATAGACCACTCCTTCAACAATTGATGGGGAGTCTTATCTTTCAAGATCAATCTTGCTCTTCCCAAGACCTATTCTCTAGTATTCCTAGGGTATTCCTCTCTACCCTACTTAGGGATCCCTCCTAAACCCCTCTCACCTCATAAGACTCTCCACCAATTTCAAATTCTTCACCATTGCTCTCAATTCACCACTAAGCTTCCATGGGCTCCACACTCACCCAAAGTGTCCTAACCACTCCAGGGGCTAGGAAAGGGTATTCTAACTATCCCCTTGTTGATTTTACTCCTCACTGATTCTTTCACCTTGTACCCATCGCTTTCTTGAAAAACCCAATTTTAGGCCTTGTAGCCTTTTGCCCAATTAAGCCTCCTAGAACCCGTTTTCTTGGATTTTCTCAAAAACGGTCTTAACAACCCCAAAATATTTTTATAGATTATTTTTAGTGGTACCATACGCTTCAATATTTACCAGGTGTTTAGTCCCTTTGGCATCCGTACATAGGACTGTCCTCATACCCCCTATTTTACAGGGTTTCGAGGGTTTTGGCTCCTTTTTCCAACTTTGAGGGCTTCAATGACCTCCTCAACTCTCCTCCTTGAACACACATGTCTGGAATACATTTTCCCACACTCTCTTTCTCTTTATTGGCACAAAATAGTCCATTTAGCAACTTTCTTTATTGTTGTCCTCTCCAAGCCACTAGCCAGAATGCACTTGCACTCGCCTAGTTCTTGATGAATTCACCATCTCCCCTGCAAACCAAGACACCACACACCATATGTACACTGTAAAAAAATTCCCCTACTTTATTTCAAGTGGCCATGGTAGCCTTGCCACAGGAATTCAAGTGGGGATCATTATTTGCAAAAACTGGCCTGAACTGACTATGAGACCAAAAACTCTAAAAACTTGCAAAATAGAAAGCAATTGAACTAAATGGCTAATATAATGCTTCAAATAGTAATTAAGTGATAAAATTGAAGGACTCAAAGCATTATACATGTCCTTTCAATCCATTCTTGACTGGATGAAGGCACAAAAACATAAATTCAATGAAATTTGCACTCTTCCAACTCACAAATTTCCCTTCCAAAACTCCAAATCATACAATAGATTTCCCACATGCTCAATTAGGGTTTTTATGACCTTATATACCTTTCTCCCACATGATAGGACCCTTCTTTCGGGCTTAGAGCATCATTAATGCCCTTTTCCCACTTTTAGGACAAATTGCCAAGTCTACATGGACTAATTTTCCTAATTTCATCATTTAGGCTTCTCCAAACTTCAAGGCTCTAGACTACCCTAAGTTTTCCTTAACTCACACATCAAAAATAATATTGGGACTTTATATCATAGTCCTTATTCCCTTAGTGGTTGGCTAGAACCACCTACAAGCCAACTTTGCCAAGATCTTCCAAAAGACCTTTAAGGTGCTCCTGCACCAACAATTTTTCAAAATCACTCCTTGGTTCCTCAAATTCTCATGGAAAAGTGCTTGTTTGAGCTAAGAACCACATATCCTATTGTCATTAGTTTTATTCCAAGGCATGTCCAACAATAAAATACCCTACTTTTGTACACGATGATTGTAAGTATTATTTAAATGAAGCCATCAATGACATATATTTTTCAATTATCTTGAATGGATACATTTTTTAGGAACTAATATTCATCTCATTACCATGGTACAAATAAAATTATCCACCATGCCAAATAAAAAGACAAAGAGGAAACTAACAGACGAAGAGAACAAAACCTTGAAAGAAACGGAGAGAGTTCGGGTGGCGGCATATCGTGAAAAGAAGAAATTGGAAACGATTGATGAAAACAACCCGATTGTAGAGGAACCTCAACTGTCAAAAAGAGAACAAGAATTGGCAACACAAAAGGCATGAATGTGAAAGCATCGTCGTAAGACAAATTCAGATACCGTAGTTGGAGACACACCCTCTATGACAAGTGAATATGAAGGGACACCATTAAGCACAAGTGAATATGGAGGGACACCATCTACTGCAAGTGAATATGGAGGGACACCATTTACCGCAAGTGAATATTGTTGGACAGCATCCAACACATGTCAAGTTGAGAGTACATCATCACTCGAAATTGACGAAGAAGGTATGCCATCATTCCCATGTGAACCTCAAGGTATGTTTTCTTCTCCACCATCGATCGAAGGAATGCAATCTAGCCCACCTCAATTAAATATTGATGAAATTCCTAATGTTGAGATGTATGTACCTAGAAGAACACCACCAAGAATTTTGCGTAGAAAGCTAAAGTATTTGATTAATATTGATGATGATATTTTGTAGCACATGGAAGGTAAGATTTCAACACGCACTTGTAGAAGATATGTTGATAATATTTGGGAACGATTTTTTGAAAGGCTAAATGAGACTGCAAGATGTCAACTATTTGTTGAAATGATGAGGGGTGTAAAGTATAGGAACATCATGAAGACTCTTGGGTTGAGAACATCAAATGCATCGAGTGAAGACACTATTGTGAAGAATCTAATGGATGCTTATGAGAGTGTTGGTAAGACCTCATGCTCAAAGGATAGTAATGTCACCTGACATGTCATTACATCAACTTTGGTAAATTTTCAAACAAAGAGAGCTCCCCTAATTAAAAAGAGTAGTGAAAAAATGGGAATTAGTAGAAAAACTTTATCAAGAGCCATTCAAAGGCGGCAAAGAATTGAGGGCAATGATACAAATGAATTATGGGCATTCTTGGGGAGATTATCATGAAAAGATAAAGAAGTTGTCGAAGCCTTGAGAACACTAATTGAAGAGTATTGGAAGAATAACACAAGGCCATCTCTGAATCAAAGGGATGTGGTAAGAAGGAGAATCGGTAGTCGGAATCGTGAGCCACATCCAAAGCATTTTATGGATATGACTCAAACCCAATTTTTTCAGAAATTTGAAAATGATTATCCTCGAATTAGTATTTCTCAAAGATTTTTTGAACTACTTAAACCTTTTTATGTCAAGATAAATCACACATGCACTACTTGTTGTTGTAGACTACATATTGAATTTTCTAACCATTACGATGTTTATTGTTCTATATGTTTAGATTTGCATACTAACGATGTTTTGCAGGATTGTGGAATAGAAGCCCCACCAAAATCTTCGAGAGAGTTCTTATCAAAAAATTTATGTGAAATAGAAGATGGCAAGATATTCTATAGGACAACATGCTTGGATGGTTCATGCGAGCGTTGTGGTGGCTTCCAGCGTATGCCAGTATGTCAACATATGGAAAGCACATATGAGGTGGGCCAAAAACTAGTAGAGTTCGAGAAGTATAAAACAATGGCATATGCTACAAAAGATGGGTCTCAAGCAAAAAGGTGTGATTTGGTTATCGAGAAGATTCTAGTGTACAAATTTATGACCACATTTCGTGACAGTATACTATCTGAGTATGCAATGCATACCCATAGAGCCCGATGGTTGGACACGTAGTTCAAGCTATGTAAGGACACCTTTCCAGTTGGAAGCATAGTATCCATGGTTGAATTTGCAGAGAACTACACTCTACAACCACAACATGAGGTGCAGTCATAGTATTACAACTCCACACAAGTTTTGATATTTGTGCACATAGCATTCATTCATGCATCTGATAGTACAGATGAGCAAAGGAAGGTATTGAGGGAGTACCACTTTTACATTAGTGATGATCGCACACATTCTCCAGAGTTCGTGCAAGGTTGCTTCCAGATGTTCTACAGTGGTTTGGCTCAGAGGGGCATAAAATACGATCAACATATAATATGGTCTGATAATTGTGCAACACAGTTCAAGAACTCGCGCATATTATACTGGTTGTGCAGGATGCATGTCATTACAGGTGTTCAACATATGTGGAACTTTTGTGAGGCTGGACATGGAAAGGGGGAGCATGATGGTGCAGGAGCATACGTGAAAAGAGCATTAGCACGTGAAGAGTTAAAGTATAAAAAACGTGAAAAGTTGACAGATGCAAAATCAATCGTCGAGTGGTGTAATGATTTGATGGGTCCAGGTAATGAAGGTACATCTTCAGTTCATAGATTTTTTTGGTTGATGGATGATACTAACATTGCACCATATGAAGACTGTTGTACACTAATAGGATCGAGTGAGGTACACTCTTTCCTTAGCTCAAATACAGGTTCATGGAGTATCGATACACGAAATATGGCATGCTTTTTTTATTCATGTACAATGCAAGACTGGAATGATTGTGAGTCAGGGGAGTGGGTTGACAAATGGTTCACAAGTTATCTTAGCCCACTTCACACGTATCACCCTCCGACGACATTGGAACTGACACAGATAGAATCATCAGTCGACTTTGACCACATATCAGATCTAGTTCAATGAGGTGATATATCTACTTTCTTAGTTGTTGAAATTTCATATCGTTAGATCTTACTTTGTACTGTATTCATAATGTTGACAAATTTCAAGAGATTTTTTGCACATATCAATGCAGGGCATGTTTATGTAGTTATTGCAGATGAAGACAATGAAGAGGGAATAGACTATTACTTGTGTCGTTGTGTTGAGAAAAAAAAGAAATTGCAGGCCCCAGTTATAGATGGAGAAAACATCGAATACCCTACAGGGTCAGTTGTGGTTACTGGAACATGGCTTAGAAGGTACCCACATTCAAGTGTTAAACATTGGCTATTTCAGGACTTTGACATGCATCGTAAGATTCTTCATTACTTGAACCTTGTCGTGGCATCCAATATTCATTTGACCAAATATGGGGGTAGACCTTTGAACAAGATGTTATGGAAGGTCTGTGAGTCTGACCATGAGGCAATACTTGACACAATAAAGAGTAGAGCAGACTCGGATGGTTCGTTGGATTAATTTGTAAGTATATGCACATTGGTTCTTATTAATTTATACTTGTATGCACATTAATTTGTTTGATGCCAATGCTATCATCTTATTTTGCAGTGATTGGTGTCCCCTTGCAAAAAATGCAGATATATGAGCCATCCAAGAGAATGTCAACCAGAAAAGCAATGCAACATCCTTATTTTGATGCTTGCATGCAACATCTGTAAGTGCCTTCCATTTATTTTTATTTCATTTCCATTTTGGAAGCTCTTTATTTTTCTCTTTTACTTTGCGTATTTGTAAGTAAACTACTAAGGGTTGATTGATCTTTCGTTGCAGAAAATGCTGATTTAAGAGCCATCAAAGAAAATCTTAGCCAAAAAAGCAATGCAACATACTTATTTTGATGATTTTGACAAATCTCAATTTTGATTTCAAGCCATTGTAAGAGAGCATGTGAAGCTTAGTGAGGGAATCTCAAGTTACTCATTTGAAGTTAACCTCGTGATGAGCACCTATGATATAGACATTTAAAGAGAATCTTGAATGTATGAGTGACATTGTAAAAGATCTGAGAGAATGAAGTGTCAGAGGCATTGTAATAAGGCTTAATTACATAATGAGATATACTCAAATATTGTAAGGTTGAAGTTCATGTTTGGTGTAGTAGCACCTTGTTCTGTAAATGCCTTGAGTAGGAAAATTTGCAAACTTTGAATTTTGAAATGTAAACAATGTGAAAAAGGTCATATAAAGGTCATGTAAACAATTTGTACACATTTTTTTGCAACTCGTGTAACAAAGCGGATTGTTCCAGCATGTCCGAATAGGTATTTTTACACTAGGCATGGTTTCTTTTCGCACCGAAACACGTAGAATCGCTCTGAGCTATGTTCCACCGGATCGATCCCTTAAGGGTCCAGAGTGCAAAATGGCTGCAAACTTTAGCATGCTAGTACTCAGATATCGTGACACTTAGAAACTTCTCGTTTGATTCTAAAGAAAGATTTTGGGCCCCTCTAGAAAAATCTCTCTCGGTTTTGGCTATTTTGGAGTGGTTTTCTCATGGCGGCGGATTTTCACTTGATAGAAAAAGATGTCAAATTCAAGCTGTGTAAAGTTGCAAAGTGGTGCAACTTTCACTCTACAATTCATGTGACCAAGCGGACTGTTCCAAACGTCCGAATAGGTATTTTTACGCTAGGCACAATCCTCTTTCACATCGAAACACGTGGAATCACTCTGAGCTATGTTCCACCGGATCGATCCCTTAAGGGTCCAAAGTGCCAAATGGCTGCAAACTTCAGCATGCTAGTACTCAGATACCGTGACACTTAGAAACTTCTCGTCCAATCCTACAGAAAGGCATTGGGCCCCTCTAGAAAAAACTCTCTTGATTTTGGCTATCTTGGAGTGGTTTTCTCATGGCGGCAGATTTTCACTTGATGGAAAAGGTGTCAAATTCAAGCAGTGCAAAGTTCAAAGTGGTGCAAATTTCGCTCTGCAACTCGTGTGACAAAGTGGACTATTCCAACATGTTCGAATAGGTATTTTTACACTAGGCATAAACCTCTTTCGCATTGAAACACGTGGAATCGCTCTGAGCTATGTTCGACCGGATCGATCCCTTAAGGGTCCAAAGTGCAAAATGGCTGCAAACTTCAGCATGCTAGTACTTGGATACCGTGACACTTAGAAACTTCTCGTCCGATCCTATAGAAAGGCGTTGGACCCCTCTAGAAAAATCTCTCTCGATTTTGGCTATTTTGGAGTGGTTTTCTAATGGTGGCAGATTTTCACTTAGTGCAAAAAGTGTCAAATTCAAACAGTGCAGAGTTGCAAAGTGGTGCAACTTTCGCTCTGCAACTTGTGTGACCAAGCGGATTATTCCAACGCGTCGAAATAGGTATGTTTACGCTAGGAACTGCCCTCTTTCACATCGAAACACGTGGAATCGCTCTGAGCTATGTTCCATCGAATTGATCCCTTAAGGGTCCAAAGTGTAAAATGGCTGCAAACTTCAGTATGCTATTACTCAGATGTCGTGACGCTTAGAAACTTCTCGTCTAATCCTATAGGATCGCGTTGAGCCTATCTACAAAAACCTCTCTTAGTTTTGGCTATCTCGAAGTGGTTTTCCAGTGGTGCAACTTTCGTTCTGTAAATTGTGTGACCAAGCGGATTGTTCCAACACATCAAATAGATATTTTTACGCTAGGCATGGTCCTCTTTTGCACCGAAACACGTGGAATCTTAGTGTGGAGCCCAAGGAAGCTTAGTGGTGGATTGGGAGTGATGGAGAAGAATTTGAAATTGGTGGAGAGTCTTACGTGCTGAGAGGGGTTTACGAGTGATCCCTAAGTAGGGTAGAGAGGAATACCCTAGGAAGACCAGATAATAGGTCTTGGGAAGAGCAAGAGTGCTCTTGAGGGATAGAACTCCCCATCACTTTAGCTCATCAATTGATAAGTAGGAGGTATTTTCTACAATGTGTCAAATTGTGATATTGTTATCATGATTCCATTGAGCAGTCATTTGTAGTATTAGATATAGCTCTAGAGCTTCTACAGTATTGCACATGATTGTAGATAGTTTCAAAGATCTATATAACATCAATAGTTCACATTACTCAAGAAGGATGAACATCTTAAAGACATTTGCGGAAATCAGGACAAGTAACCTTCTTGTGGACTTAGGGTTGCAATATTTGATCTACAAAATGTTCCACCATTTCTTCAGTAGGATCAAGAACACACATAATGAAGGTGTGTTTGTAGCCATGAAATATTATGGTTCGAACTATTGAGGAGAGTGATGTTTTATCTCGACCAACCATATCTATAGCATGGTTTGTTTGGAAACAAGGATGGGTTTTCTCTTCATCGGCATATACGTTATTCCTCGATGTGTTCACACTAGTGTTACAAGACTAGGACTCGCCTTAGACTTGACAAGCCATATTTTGACTTGGACTCGGGCTCGGAGCCCAGACTCGACAAATAGAAAAACCTAAGAAATTCAAAGATTTGTAAGGATTTAAAACTTGTTTCATGCACCCTTTAATAAATAAACCTTAAAGACACAATAGCATCATCAAATAGAAATTACTATGATCCCATACACAAACATACATCAATCACATAAGTATAAGCACAAATTTTAGCTGAAGGAAATAACACATTTAGATATATAAATATTGTGATATTGCTATCAAGATTCAATCGTGTAGTTTTACAAGTCAAACTCATTGACCCATGATTCATTAGTAGTGGTTCACAAGAACCCATCTCTCATGATAATGAATGGTTCATAAGGAGGAAGATAAATATTCATACATTTCTTCTATCACAAATGAGATAAGTGCTTGGTTTCATGAAGGTCATGAGACAACCATTAATGGGGAGTGGATACATGAAGAACTGATGGAGAATGATAATGGCTTCAGACCTGCTATAAAGGAATTTTTTTTTCGTTTCAATGATGCAAGAGGTTTTTGGTTTCACTACCAAAATGAGCCTACAAAGAATGCATGTGAAACTCCTTTTGACCTTGAGGGTGTACTTACTCCATCTCAAGGATCATGCATTGAGAATGACATAGATCAATGATAGGGCTAACCAATTAATAATTATACATGTGAATAAGTCAAACATGTACATGTCAATAAGTGAACTATAAGTACTCATAAACACGTAAGCCTCAAAAAATATACACATGAATACATAGTATACACAAATTAAAACAAAGTATATGCACAAATACAAGGTATATGCATGAAAACATGTAAGCCACAAAGTATACACTTGAATGCACGTAAGTCACAAAGTATACACGTAAGTTGTAAAGTATACACTTGAATATATGTAACTCATATCTATTGAACCATCAATTTAGAATGCAAATATGGACAGGCATCGAAAAAAGATATTTGTATTAACCAAATAGCCATGTAGGCATACATAAATATATGTCGATATAAGTATGAAATATATGTACAAAATAGCCATGTAGGCTTACAAGAATGCCATCTAGGCATACAATGTCAAATATGTCCAATAAAAAATATGTACAAAACTGCCATGCAGGCATACAATAAAGGACTCTATAATCAAAAGTCATTGCTCTCCATGTCCAGGAAATAAAATCTTTCCCTTTCCTTTTCGCTCTGATGGCGATAGGTCTGTCACTCGTTTTTGTTGCGCTCGTGGAGTGCTCTTGCTACTCCTCCTAGGGTTTAGTTCATGGTGAAGTTTTAACTATTACAATACGAAGTAAAGACATGAATATATAGAAATTACATTATAAAAAATGATATATTTGACAAAATAATCAGTTACAGCCATCTCACGATCTCTGTCCACGGGGGAAATATCCTCATGCCCATGCTTAGGCGTGCTCAAGCCCCGTATAAACCATGCAAATAGACAAAACTACGTGAATCAATAATGGTTTGATTTCTCACTAACTAACATCTATAACAACAAATGTAAATTAAAATTTACTAATTTGTCTCATACCTCTTCTGTCAGAGCCATCAAGGATTGTATAGCAGATGTCACACCAATATCCATTTCCCTTGTCACATTTAGAGGTGTATTGTCTCGCAACAACTGAAAATAAAACAACAAATTATTCAACGTAATCAACGATGTGCATGTATAAACTACACAAATATATTAAGTACTTGATTCATTAGTTAAACTCTTTATTCTATTACCTGTGTGAAGGTTTGAGTAAATCCAATGCCATTGGGAAGTGTTCCATCAAAACCTCCAATATTAGTCTGTTCAACATCCAAAATTACATATTAAATTAACATTCGTAAAACAATGCCATTAATATGCAATAAACTTATAACTGTTTACTAGTTACATACCCTAGCGATAGGTGTACTGCAAAAATAGGTTGGTGGGGGGGGCGGTGTATCCAGTCTCAACACTGTGACCTTGCAATTTTATTAAAATCATAAAACATTTTTAGTTAATCTTGCATTTCAAAATCGAAATTTAATAAATTAAATTCAATGAACACATGCACTAACTTTTACCTGACTATCAATGCCATATGCCTCATGCAAAATGTCAACTGCCCTCTCCATCTCCATAGCTGCAGACGGATCCTGCGTACCAGTCCCCTGAGGGTTGGTGGGGTCATGTGAACAAGTAGCCCTGCAAGATTGACACACATGTGTTCGAAGACCACCACTAGAAAACTCCCCTAGATGGCGCAATAAAATAGGGCTAGTATGATGGATGACACTCTAGGTCAAAGTGTTGATTGCCTGCAACGTCTCTACGTCAGCACTTTCCTTCACGATGGAAGGCATAACAATGTTCTCATGAGGTGGCCTAGCGAGAGCTCATCTACCTTGCAGCGTAGGATCCGGCTGTGCACCAGGTCTATCCTGAGCTGACCCCCCACCTCTCCCCTGGAAATCCCTCATATCAAAATAATTTGGGATTTTGTTTAATATGAACTCACTGTATAGTTTCCTAAAGAAATATTGCAAGACCTCGCAATTGTTGCACGGTGGGTAATCGAAGACCATGTACCACCTATCATAAAACCGCTCCTTCATTTGTTGGTGGTGGCACCAATGGATAGGAAACCTCTTCGCATTGAGGGTAAGATTTTGATTTGTGCGTGGGTCGGTGAACAATGAACACAAATCACCTTTTGTTATTTTTAAATCTTTCACATCCTTGTATGATAGTTTATTTGCATAATACTCCCTAGCTGCCTACCTCCTATCTTCCCATCTAGTTATTTGTTTGCTAATTGAATCTACGTTTGTTAACATATCTTTCAATGAATTTGCTAGGGTCATTCTTTTTGTGGTTGAGCCATTTGGATCACTCAACATATTGATCAAATCCTCAATTTGTTTTTTGTTGTTCTCAATTTCACTCATTAAATTTTGTTGAGTTCCAGGAGAGGGTTGAGTGATTGGTGGAGGAGGTTGATGTTGTGGTTGATTTTGATCTTGAGGATTTGGTTGGTCCTCCTGTTGAGGATTTTGAGGGTTTGCAGGTTGATTTGCATCTCCTAAAAATTCAAACAAATAGATATCAAATTCAACCTAAAACTAACAAATTCAAAACAAAAAGCATAGAATCCTTACCTCTTACAGCTCGTCGTCGTCATGGCGCCATCGTTGCGAAGAAATTCGGATTTTTGGTGAAGAAATTCTTCCCCTAGAATGTGAGCACGATATTTTGGGGTTTTTGGCCGCGGGTGGAGCAAAAAAACCAGTCAAAATGCAAATGAGAGATTTGCATTTGTTTTTTTGCTTTTAATAGAAGATAACGCGAGCGCATTATAGCCGAAGGGAACTATCCTAGGTTTAACGGAATCCATAACGCAAGCGCATTATAACGTGCTCGCGTTATGCTTTTCAACTTTTTTTTTTTTAGGGTGTCCATGAAATTGCTACCCATTTCCATGCACCTGCCCCCCTATAAATAAAAAAATGTCCACCTCCTTCAAAATGGTCATCAATTCCACCACATGTATAAAAGCATTGATACCAACCATTATTCCAACCTAAAATCCAAACTCTATCATCCACCATCCCAACTTTAGAAAATAAAATATCTTATATCCAGAATGAAAAATAATCCATCCACATCTAACATCTCCCATCACAATCCAAGATCTCACTTAAAATCCAAAAATCCTAACTCACAAATCTACCATAGTTTGGAAACAACACTTTATCATAAGAACTCTAGTTGCAATCTATCATCATGTGTACATTCAGATAAGGCCAACCCTAGTATCAACAAGGATCACAATCACATTTTTGGGTTGTATACAAGTGTCATGATCCTGACGAGGAAACTCCTTCATGTGGGTCATTATTGGTATATCATGACACAAGCACCTATTTCAACACCATCAAACAAACCAAAATAGTTGATGATCATTTGAACATCGATTCCATCCATAAAATTCCAAAAACTACAAAAATAATAAAAATAATAATAAAGAGAAAAATTGCCCTCTAGTGCAAGCCATTTCTATGTCACTTTGGTTCTATAACCATGATGAAAACCTATTTGTAAATTTCCACAAAACAAAAATTTATCCAATAATGAAAACCATTCTTAGGGTGCTTTGGACAAGTACCATGGTAAATTTATGTGACAAAGAGGCATCATACATAAAATTAATTATCTATGTGTACCATTATACTTGGGGGTAAGTTGTCTCATCCATCATATATTTCTCCATAACATTATCATTTATTCATCCCACATCATTTCCATCCATCTTCCCTACCAAACTTGATCTTGACAAGGACTGGAGACACAAAATTAAAACATGGTTTGCTAAACTCTTGACATGTTGATCCTTTGGCCATGCACCATTTAACATAATGGCATGCCTACATAGCACTATCCAACTTCGTATCTTAGAGAAAACATGTTATTCCTATGTGACATAGTCCTTGGAGATCATATCTTAAATCATCCATCTAATAATTATCATATCCACTACCCTCCATCCCCTAATCCACATGTCTCATATCACCCACCTAATCATATTCACATACTCTACATAAACTATCCCTTATCCTTTCATCCTTATTGCTAGACTTGGTTCTCCCTTGTCATCAATTTCAAGCTTCCAATCATAAGCAATCAAAAAATCCCCACAATCTAGCCAATCCTAGAATTAGTCCATCCAAATGCAACAATCATAATCCATATAATCCAGTATTGTAATTATTGTAATCTAGTACATCATACAAAAACATCCCTTAGTTTTGTTCCTAGCCTTAGTATAATAAACCTTGATCCATTTTACTCAAACTATCATCATTAGGATATGTTGTCCCCAATACTCGCGTCGTTCTTATCATTAATAACACAAACCTCATGTTGTTATTATCATCAACAACAATATCATCATCATTAATCATTTAATTGGTTTTTAGCTTGACTAGGGACAACATCATGTTTGTCTTTTCATCATTGTGCATGCTTTCTTATGTGTATTTTCAATTGTTTGCATCTTTCATGATCCTTGTAGCCAAATCAACATCATGGTATTCCATATCATGGTGCCCTACAACATATGTTTGTAGATGATCTTTTATTTTTGAGTCAATCCATGCTAAAATAATTCCTCTTATTATCATTATTCATTAATCATAATCATCTTATTATTACCATTTCATTACTTATCGCACCATCATTATCATTTATTATTATCATTATTATTCCATTATTAATTATTATTGCTATATATTATTAACACTTAATTAAATAATTATTTATTATTTAATTAATATGAGCTAATTATCCAGTTAAATAAATTAATAAATTCATCATTATCCCCTTGCAAGTTAACTCTGTCAAATAGTAACTTCCTCATCAATTTTTTTCATTTAATAAAATTGCTAAATTCATTATTATCCTCTCATGAGTTTGAAATGAAAATTTTCCTTGCTAATTTTAGTTCACTCATTTGTCTACAATCAATATCTAACAAGGGTTGGTGTCCAGAGACACTATTTAGGAGTTTGCTAGGCCAACGGTGCTCTCCTTTGGTCAAACCTGTGTAACCAATTCAATAGTTTGGTGAAATTGATCGAGGACAATAGGAAAACATGTATTGATGCCTAGGATGGTAATGTAAGTTGATGATAAAATGTTAATTTTTTATTGTGTGCTCGAAAGATAATTTTATGGTGCTCAAATAGACCCAAATTTCAAATGTATAAAAGTGAATTAGGTTTTGTCTTTATATACAACACTAGCTCCTTAGTTAACACATTTTTCTCTCAAGTCAACCCATAATGGCTAATTGAAGGGAGTTACTTTGACCCAAATTTAAATATGAATTTACAAGTATTGGGATTATTTTTGTGCCCACAAACCTTATCTAGGTAAATTTATGTCTATGGATTTGACTTGGGATAATGAATAGATCAACTAAGAATCAAAATGAATCATTGGGGATGTGTGCAAATGGAATCAAGTTAGGCTAAGTTATTTGCTAACTCTTACAATGAAACTTGCTTCTTGTGCACTAATCATTGCATTAAGTACAACCCAATCAAAGTGAGCCTAGAACAAATAGGAAAAGTACAAGGTATGCAATTTTTACCATTTAGACCACACTTAACTATTGGGATGTTGTATTTGTGTGTGCTTTGGGTGAAAATGATTTACACTTAATTGTTATTAGATTTATTGGTCAATAACACTGTAACTTCTTCACAATAATAGTGTGCATCTCATCTTACAAGGTTTGGCATATCTACTAAGGTGTTTTCTATCACACTTACCATTGTTTACTTGACAACCTTCAAGTAGTGCCTATGTGCTCTCTCAAATGTTAAGATTATTGAAAATGAAACATGTTTTTCATAAGCAAAACCAAATTAAGTTGGGTTACTCATTTCAAATGGTAAATTATATGTGTAATTCTATCATTAGAAGCTATGACTTAAGCAATTGAGCTCAAAAGAACAAAATTAGATGCAGATTGTGTTTATATATTTGACATGGTGTATGGATTAAATTGAGGAAGAAATAGATCAAGACTAAGTCTATATATTTGACATGGTGTATGGATTAAATTGAGGAAGAAAATAGATCAAGACCCAAGTCTATATTCATTTCAACATTTAGAAGAGATAAGGGCCCTTAAAATCAGGGGGTTTGTTTGGTACAATCAACCAATCACAACAAAACCATTCAGTAGTCATGGACTATATTGATATTTTAGGAACAATCATAAGTCCTAATAATTGGGCATCCAACCTACTAAGCATGGTTATCACTTTCCGAAAAACCAAAGAAATGTAATTTAAAAATATAGATATAAGCTCTAAATACTTTTTTATATTCGACAATTAAGAAAAAAGTTAAATTGATTGCATTCAAGGCACTAACATTGTTGTATCTATAATTAAATGTTTTATAATTTAAGTCTGCTATTAGTAGTAAATTTGCACAATACTTTAGCCTTATATTATAATTCTAATATTTGTATGTTAAAGAACATGTTATCTTAAATACAACAAACAAAGATTTGGTGCTTGACAACAAGTTATGGATGTGGAGAGAGCAATTTCTCTCAATCGAGCCTTGTTCTACCTCCTTCAATCTACTCTCTAAACCTCTCAACATTCAACCTATTTGGGTTCAACTTCCAAATCTTCCTCTCCAACTCTAGGAAGATTCCTACTTTGAGGCCATTGGTAATGCTAATGATCATTTTTTCAAGGTTAATCTACTACTTCCTACATGGGTCACTCTGCATTTGCTTGTATCATGGTGAACATGGATATCTCCAAGGATCTTCACAAGTATATTGTTTTGATAGTGGGGTGTAGGCTTTGGATTCAACCACTTGACTATGAGGGTTCGCCCTTCAAATGCAAACAATATTTTTCTTCTAGCCACTTGCCTTTTGATTGTCCACTCTCTTAGTGTCAAGGGTGGCCACATGGTGGAGGAATGCTCACAAAGATCACTTGGCTATAAATGTTTCCTCTCTAAATGATGAGTCTTCTCAAGATGTTGGGTCTTCTCTTCCTATTCCCCCAATGGCAAGTCATGTTTGCGAGGGGGTTTCTCATACAATTAGTGAGACTCCAATGAGTCCCACTCCTTCAATTCCTTTAGCTCCTATTGGAGAGGCCCACCCTCTTATCTATTCCGACTACTCAATGCCGCATTTCCACTGCTCTTGTTTTACCTTTGGCTTCAATGTCGCATCCCCCTACTCCTAAGGTAGTTGATCAATGATTGATTTCATCGGCTAAATGATCCTTTTCTTTTGTTGTGCCCATCTCTAAGGGAATATGAACATGTTATCTTAAATACAACAAACAAAGATTTGGTGCTTGACGACAAGCTATGGATGTGGAGAGAGCAATCTCTCTCAATCAAGCCTTGTTCTACCTCCTTCAATCTACTCTCTACACCTCTCAACATTCAACCTACTTGGGTTCAACTTCCAAATCTTCCTCTCCAACTCTAGGAAGATTCCTACTTTGAGGCCATTGGTAATGCTAATGATCATTTTTTAAAGGTTGATCTACTACTTCCTACATGGGTCACTCTGCATTTGCTTGTATCATGGTGAACATAGATATCTCCAAGGCTCTTCACAAGGATATTGTTTTGATAGTGGGGTATAGGCCTTGGATTCAACCACTTGACTATGAGGGTTTGCCCTTCAAATGCAAACGATATTTTTCTTCTAGCCACTTGCCTTTTGATTGTCCACTCTCTTAGTGTCAGGGGTGGCCACATGGTGTAGGAATGCTCACAAAGATCACTTGACTATAAATGCTTCCTCTCTAAATGATGAGTCTTCTCAAGATGTTGGGTCATCTCTTCCTATTCCCCCAATGGCAAGTCATGTTTGCGAGGGGGTTTCTCATACAATTAGTGAGACTCTAGTGAGTTCCACTCCTTCAATTCCTTTAGCTCTTATTGGAGAGGCCCACCCTCTATCTATTCCGACTACTCAATGCCCCACTTCCACTGCTCTTGTTTTACCCTTGGCTTGAATGTCGCATCCCCCTACTCCTAAGGCAGTTGATCAATGATTGATTTCATCGGCTAGACTATCCTTTTCCTCTATTGTGCCCATAAATGGGCTCTCTAAAGGAAAATGTCCACCCTCCCCCTTCCTCCCCAACATCTCCTAGGTGTGAGGACTTGGTTGATAACTTATCTTGGACAATTGTTCAAAGATGGAAGAAAGTTCTTCCCAAATCTATCTCCCAATCTCACACCAAAGTGAAGGGTGTAAGATTGAATAGTGTTAGGTCGAGCATTACTTAAGCTAGATCTCTACATACTCTTTTGGGCTTAGCAACTTGCTTGCAGTTGTATTGATTCTCGTTTGGCAGCTTGGCTGCAGCTGCATTGTTCTCCCTTTTGGGTTTGTTGTGTATGCTTTGAGCTGCCCAAATATTGTACAAGTTTTATGGTCACTTCAAAACCGTTTTACTTAATAAAAAACAAACAGAAAGCCACAGTCTAGCAGAAAAGTCAAATATATTCCTTAATTCTATAATTGATATGAGTGATGCATACATCAAAGTTAAGTGACATTTCCTTTCAGAAATCTAGGAAAAACATCATATAATCTTTAATTCTATCATTGATATGGGTAAATATCATACATCAATGTTATAAAAATGTGTACGGACTGAAATATCCTTTCAGGACTTGTTAGACTTAAGCTCTTAACTCCTCATTGTAGACAAGTATTCTTGGATCCTCAGAAGGCTTCCCTTACATCATGAGGCAGTTTATCCCTCTTTATCACAAAATTACCCTGTAGCAAGAGAGAAGGTACACGTTGAACCTTTAGAATAAAGATACTCATTGAAGAGTAAAGATTTACTTTTCCCTGAGATAAATCAGTACAATATATCTTGATTGAATGCGTCTTATACCTCCTTATGAACAAAATTGATCATAGGCCACCTGGAGAGAGTAACGTCTCTGTCTAAGTAAAATTGCTCAATTTTGTACCTCGATGGAAAACAAATTGCAATCTGCCAGTGGGACCATGTTTGATACAATATGGCATATGCCATAATGAATACAACTTAAAATATAAAAATTAAAGAATCGCCCTCTTCAAATTGATTTACTGTACACGACATCCTTGTTCAGCTCTTAAATTTATAAGGCCCCGGGAGATCCTCTGCTGGGTTCAAAATAATTGGAGACAATTATGAATTATTATAAGGAAAATTAAAAAGTAAATAGAAAGAAATATAAACAATGCCAGCTTGATTCTGCAGAATTGAGCGGTCAAGTTCACTAATCACATCAACAAAATAATTAGAGGCAATAATCTAAAGATACAAGCTTACCTCTCGAGTATCAGTTAACCGTAACAGCTGTAGTCTCTCAGTGGGCCTCATGTTTAAGAGGTTAGCAAACTAGAGGGAAAACAATAAAAGCGTAAAATGAGTTTAGCAGATAAACCAAGGTAGATTATCATTTTCCCATACTAAGCAGAAATAAAATGAATTTATTGATTTGTCATTTTCCTGCATTAAGCAGAAAAATACTGCGTTTATCGTATGTACCCAAAAGCTAAAACCCTCTGCATCATGAGGGCCTGGCATTCCTTCAGCCTGATTTAAAATGTCAGCAGCACGACGCCGATCTAGAACAGCCAATAAATGCATCATTTGCAAAAGGGAAATAAAAGAAAAAGAAGAAACACCAAATCAAAACTCTCATTTTAATGTTGCATAACTTCAAATCATAAGATAAAAGTGCTAAAGCATGAGTGTGTGAATAGAATGTTATATCATACCATTAGTTCATTGCCCTAGTCGTGATAATTTGAAAACATAATGGAGGAGTTACAGAATACATTAGAATGTGGATGAGAAATGTTGAACACAGAACCACATAACATGAATCTGCCTTGATATACTACTCAATATTTTTGCTCCACAGTCACAGGACTAAAAGTGTATTTTAAGAAAGCTACATGCCAGCTATAGAAAATTTAATTTAATTTTTCAACTGGACCAGAAAATAAGAAGAATAGCTTTCTAACATATTTTGTCAAGAATCGCTAAGAATGTGTACAGATACTCTACACTAGGAGCCAAGGGATACACACCAACAAAGAATACTAAAGCACTTAGGAGTAGATGGAGAGATTTCTATACAAGCTACATTGAGAAAAAAAAATTGATAGGAAAAAATTAATAATTTAATTCATAATGTCCACCCGTATATCCCAACATCATCTCAAACTCATGCAGAAATGATGACAGCATGCAAATATTCATCTTTTCTCCCTACCACAACTCAGCAGAGTATAGAATTGCTATCCTTTGCTGAATGGCTCCACCAAGGGTTCACCTGCCTTATCTGGAAATGGGAAGAACTATGGTACTCACCACAAGCACACTGTGCATTCTACCGATGATTGTTGTGGTGTCAAATCGAAGAAGGCAGAGATCCTTCTTGCTCAGCAGATTGACTGTGTAGAGATGCAGAGTTTCATGTTTCAAATTTCAACACTTCAAACTATACACTCATTCTCATTATCAATGACTATTCTTCCAAGATTCCAACAGTAGGGATGATCTCAGCAAGGATATTAGAAACCATGTGGAATCTTTAGCTAATTTTAAGATACAGAAACATTATCATTTTAAGTGGGTATCTTACATTTAGCGAGCTCATTTTGGTGATAGTATAAGAAGGTTCTCAACAAGAAAGTGGCATTTCTTTGTAGACATCCTTGTTGATACTTCGAATTTTGGATATAGTGTGTGCAACTATTATGAGTGGGAAGATCTCTATTCCACAAATCCTCATTTGTCCAGTTGCTGACGCTTTTTAACAATGAACTAGAGACATTTTCTTGACTAGAATTCGCAAGATAGATTGTATAAGTTTACTCAGGCTTGCATTCCAAGGCGACCTTGCAGAACCAGATAAAGTTGATCCTCAAATCAGCCAAAGCCAGGATGGTGAGTAAATTGAAAAGTGGGATCTACTGTCTTGATTGTTCTTGTGGCACACTATGTAAATGTTTTATTGGAAGATCAATTAAAACCACAATCAAATAACACTTAGCTGACATCTGACTAAACAATGTTGAGAAGTAAAATTTAGCAGAACAATCAAATTAAAAAAGGCACCAGATTTGCATTGAAAAGGCACAAGTGAATGTGAAGGAGGAACATTCCTAAAAGTAAAGATTGAGAGGCTAATTTCAGTTTGAAAGCATACCAAGAACTTGTTAAGAGAAGAAAGCCTAAACTTGAGCCACTACTAGAGAACCATCAGCCTCGAACTTTGTGGAGGTCAGCTAGGGTGGTGTGGTGAATTGATCAATATTAATTGTTTTATGGTTAGTTAGTTATAGCTAGCTAGTTAGAACTAGGATGGAACACCCAGTGTGTAAAAGCTATAGTTAATTTAATAACTTAGTTGCATCCATTCGGCATCTCATGTAATGTATAAAGTGCTATCGATATAAGGAGAACTTGTTTGGAAAGTGTTTCTCAAAAGTTTTCAAATATTTATCATAGGTCTTTTTCTGAAACCACTACAAACCTGGAAAGTATTTTTCAATAGCAATTTCAAAGGTAACAAAGCTCTATTGATTCAGGGAAAGGCTATTTTTCAATTACATATGAAAGAATGGAACAAAGCTTCTAAAGATGACAAATTTCATTGAAGCACAGTAAAGTTCCTAATCATAGAAGCAGATATCTTTATAATGATGTGATATATCCCAATATATCCTTTCTTGGCAGGGTTCTTGACATTTTCCTGAAAATATCGCGAGTTTTCCAAAACATTGTTGACCACAACTTTGCCCGAAATTTTCCTCAACATATCACATTATCATTGGCAATATAATCAGTAATATCATAATAAAAAAAATTTTTGTCTAGATAAGCCTCTGACTTGCAAATTTTTTATCATTCTTTTCTAGAGATTTTAGAAACAAGCTCTATGTAATGTCCTGTTTTATTCCTAAATGTCTGCAGCCTATGTTTCAAAAGAAATCAATAAAGATAATTAATATTACACGAAACTGGCATTAAATAAAGATTAAGTTGTTAAGAATGGTCAACCAGCATATGAAGGGTTGTGTCCCTTGAGCAAGATAAGGTATATAAGGAAGGTAGATCTAGAAGGAAAGGGAATTGTGAAGAATTATTATGACTGATCACAACGATGAAGAGTTGTAATTATTGCTAAAGCAATAGAGGTGAAGATGTGTGACTCCCTCAAACTTAAGATATACGAGGGAGAGCATTTCATTTGAGAAGGACATCCATAACATCATTCAATGAATCAATCAAGAATAAATATTATGTGACTCCTAATATGAAAGGTTGTGACTCCTTCAAATATGAAAGGTGGTGACTCTCAATAATAAGATATAAAAGTAAGATCATTTCCTTGTGGAGAGCATATCCAGAATAAAGGAGAAAAGAAAAGGAAGACGACAATTTGGAATAGAAATCGAGAACAACAACTAATAATATTCAGAAATATAATTGGTGGCAACCATTTTAGAATAAATTTATCATTTCATCAAAGAAGTATTTTGTTAGAAATATTCTAGCAAATTCCTTAAGAAATCATGTCTTGAATTTGTGAAGTGTCTTGCAAATAGGAAGGATGGCCAACCTTCTAAGTTCAAGAGAGGTGAAAGGACAACCAGCCTTCATGCTCTTATCAAGTACACCACCCAGAGATGGAATGGACGGTCAGCCTTCCATGCTCATGGGCCAGGAGGTGGAATGGACGAACAGCCTTCCATGCTCTTGGGCTTGATCAAGGAGGACGGTCAGCCTCCAAGGTGGACTAAGGGATGGGAGGGCAACCAACCTTCCATGCTCTCGGAAAGTCAAGGACGGCCAGCCTTGAGAATTGCTGGTTTGCAAACATTTCCAAGGAATTCATGATGTGATTGGTTGCAAAGAATATGTTGTGATACATTGATCCATATATTAATGATGTTATGATTCATTGACCTAAAAATTATGATGCTTCATGAATGGGATTTGGATATTATCATAATCTCTTGTTACTTATTATTACTAATATCAGTTTTTAGTGATTAATATTGTTTGCAGGTGTAAAATCAGGAATTTCCAAAATAGGGACATTACACTATATAGCTCAAACACTATAAGTAGCTGCTAAGATTATCAGCTGCCATTATCATATAGCAGTTAGGTGGCCTGCCACCAAGGGACAACAGCAATTATTACTGTCATTATTTCAAAAATGAACGTAGTTATCGCAAGTTGTGAAGACACTTGATATAATTGGTTTGAAAACCTTGTAAATAAGGAATGTGACTGCTGTTATTGTAATCAGTGATTATGACTGTTGCCTTTGATAATGGCAAGCAATGCTGTCATTATTTATGATACATGAGCATGGTCATTACTTGACAAAACCATCAAATGATTATGCTATCCTTTGACTTGTCATCATTATTGCACCAGAGATATTAGTGATGTTGTTGACTTGCTGTCAATTCTGCTTATCAATGGATATTGTTGTTATTACTTCATTTGTAAACATAGTTGCATTACTGAGGTCATTGATTGGGAATTTTCGTTGTTGCACATCAGCTATTAATAATGTCATATCAGTTGACATTGTTGTCATCATCGATGTCTTTTGACATAACTGTCCTTCTATGATTAGTCATCTTCTTATGATCATTGATCAGTAGCATTCTGTCATTATTGTGATCTGTATAATTCTTCATCAGTACAATGTTCAGTATCATCTTTATTAGTACTGTGATCAATTAATATGGTTGTCATTACTGCCGTCATAACATCATAGGAAAGATTGCCGAGCATAATGATTTTAATATAAAACATAGTTGTTAAGACAGGACACTGCTGTCCTGAAATTCCAGGTATGATTGTTCTCCCTGCTGGAAGCTTAAGAGGTATTTGGAGAGGCTAGAGAGACTGTCATCAATTTTAACATCATAGTTACCATTTTGTGTATAGATTAGTCTCTTGGACTTGAGACTCATCACCAAGGTACGTGCATGTTTTCTCAAAACACTCAAAGGGGAAAAATTCCAACTCAATAAGGTAGGCCTAGTAGGCCAGTTACATCCCATCCTCATACTGCAGTATGAGGCAGGTTCTCTGACACCAATATGAACCCAGTGCATGGGAGATAATAAGTACCAGCAGTGGGGGGTATGCGTAGGCTCAGCAAATAAGCATATGAATCAGCTGTTGGTTAGCTGGAGCCCTATCTATCCATTTATCTACCTACATCATGCAAAGCCTTCTATCTATAGGGCCATACCTTAATGAATATCCAAGAGATTTATATATCTTTTTTCTGCTCTCTTTAATTGATTTATCAGTTCAAAATTGACACAGATCCCACATCCTCCATTGATACATATGAATGATTCGCAAGACATCCATTACAAACAGTTGATACATAGGTGGTGAAGTGACAATGCTTTTTTCATTACACCCAAGAATCCCATACTATCTTTAGGGATTGGACTATAAAGATAGCATAGCCATGACATATTCTCTTTGCTTCCCTCCAACCAATCACTAGCGACTCATTGATTCCTGCACTACACTTATGCTAACCCCACCTCACCCCCAGCCCTCTTTCTATATTTATAGTAGTCACACGTTTTCTGGGAAGAACCATGAATTGAAGGTTTATTTTGCATGCTCACTAATAAATCAAGCCTTGCACTCTATATTGTAGGGCATTGAGAACCAAACTAACGGATGCTCTCTCTGCACCAACCCTTTCCTTGATGCATGGGTGGGGCGTGGCCAAGCAGCTGCCCCCACACCTCCCCACCTCCTTATAACAGATAATTGTTTCTCTTTCCTCCTTGTTTGCACTATATAAAGGTAGGGGTGTTGGAAATTGTGTAATTAAAGAGCCATTCAATCCCTATAGATTGCAGGGGTCAAGCCCTATCCTCTCTAGTGGAATCTTGTATTGGAAACACAATTTGTCTATGAATGGATCTAGTTCAATGAAATAGGTATCTGGGGCATCCATCCGACACAAATACAAATTAACCATTGTACACATTTTGTGCCACAAGGAAATATGTGTAACTAGGATCACCAGGGGGAAAAACTAGACTATGACAACAATTGCATATCCATCAATTACCCTAACAATTGTATCCTATGCACATATGCAGGCCTTGGCATTCATAGGGAGCTTGCCATTTCTATCAATTGGCCATCATATGTTTTCCATTGTTGCTTCAGTACAAATAAAGTAGTTTTTACCAGTGTCACGGGGTTTCGGGGACGGGGACGGGGGGGCGGCATGGGACGCGTTTCCGAGACGTGGGGACGGGGGGCCTAAGTTTGGGGACGGCAAGGGGACAGCGGGGGGATGACGGCAAGGGGGCGGTAGGGTGCTGAAATACATATAGTACTTGAAAAAAAAGTTATAAAAAGATGTATAAGTATAAAAATTATACATCTTGGAGACAACTAGGAGTCCCCTAGATGTCTTGAGGACACCCCAACGTCCTCAAAGTCCTAGCAGCATCTTGGAGACAGTGACACTGGTGGTGGGATGGTGGCGCTAGTGGTGGCCTGGTGGGGGGACGTCTCCCCCAAGTCCCCAAGTCTCTGAGACGTCCCCCTCTAGGAAATGCAGGGTTTTTTGGGGGGGGCGCGTCCCCGTGGAACACTAGTTTTTACTGAATATTTGCAAAAGCAGAGCTAGGCCCCTACATATTGATCGTACTAATTGTTAGAGACAAAGAGATAAGAAACAAGAAGCATTTCAATGCCCATTCTATTCTCTAAACCACATTTGTAACCACCAACACAATGACCTTTGCCTTCTATGGCAATGTAGTAATGGCATTGGTCAAAGAGCTAAGAACGTATTGCCTCAAAGAGAAGTTTTTATTCAACAAGGGAACACAAGCAAACCATCAATCACCCATATAATCAAAGGTGGGATAATGCATTCTTTGTGGTGCACCTAAGAATAGAGGTATCAGCACCCCCACCCCCTTTCTATAGCTATAGTGAGGGTTGACTAGTCAAATGGATATTGTATCTAAACCATGGCACTAAAACTTCGACCCACCAATGGGAGCACCATATTTAATATATTTTATTTGAAGTTAGACCAAAGGATTTGCATTAATAGATCCATTACCTAATTTTTGATTGGATCAATTCCATGAGTAGGATGGAGATGGATGGATAACTAGTAAACCCTAATGCTATAGGCTCGTATCATCAGCACTACCCATTCTGAAATGTTGGTTGGGCCTACATACAATAAATACGAAAATATGATGGAATAGATATGTGATTCAATGGGCCAAGCATCCTTCACCTAGGAATCAATTGTTGGTATCAATGCTACAACCTTCCTAAACCATTGATACCCATTTCATGGTAGCTACCACTATGTATCGATTAGTCTCTTGACTTTATAGTTAAAGAAGAATGGTAGGGTAAATAGGCCTTATTTACCTTAGTTGTGTTTTATTGCATGAAGGCTTCACTAACATTCTGGGAAAGCTATTTATTAACATTGTTAAAGAGATTTTTATTACAATTATCTGCAATCAGCAATCTCAAACTTAATGAGAAAAAACTATATTTAAAAATTCATGATGTTCAATCACATTTACTTTCACTCTCACTCCAAAAGCAATTAGGATGGATTTAAATGTAGAGAACATCAATTATATCTCTTTTTTATTTGATTTTTTTTTTTTCATTTCTTGGGTTCCCAATATGTTCCAGATTTTCTCCCAACAATATCCCAAGAAATTGAAAATATCTTTATCTTTTGGTATGACAAGAAATTCACAAGAAAGACATTTGCTTCTGTGCTCATATTTTGACACATTCACAACAAGGGGATTACGAAAATGAAATGGAATTTTTAAGATAAGAGAAACAAAGTTTTGAACAAAGATTTGCACTCTTTAAAATCGTCATCTACAATTCTGAGATTTGCATTTTTTATAATAACTCAAATTTGTTTCTTGAACTAAACCTCAAATTTGCTTCTTTACTTATCCAATCTCATCTCTATACATAGGTTGTTTCAAGCATATTCCAAAAAACGTTGGATCACAATCAGAATGCTTACAGTTCAAGTCTGGATGCCATATATCTAAGCTTTCTTGCTTCCAGATAATCCTCATTTACTCTAAATAAAATTGTCTATCAGGTGAAAGAAGACAGTTGTCTATCTTGAATATCTCCAACTCTCATCCATCCCCACAATTTCAAGAATGTTTCATTTTGTGCTTAATCGTACAGTTAAATGTAATTCAAAATGTCTAGTCCACATCCTAATGAGCAATTGCAAAATTAATTAGAGATATTTAGCTATGCATTTGTTGGCATCATAATTATGTAGCCCTGTGAGCCTTGTCTTCAAATTTAGATAAGAAATAGATTTATCCGGCATTCCCTAATTCCAGGTCTGTAATTGGTTTCACAAACTCTTTCTGAACTTTTAACAGTTCAGTAGCAATAATTGATATGAACAGTCCTTTGAGCTCTGAAACTGTTATGTTGTATGGAATGCTTAATGTCTCCAATTTGAGGAGTTTATACTCTTGTACAATCGTCTTAACTCTTCAATAATTGGTCTTATCAACTGAAAATAGCATATACACATTGTCCTCTTCTGCAATCTTCTAATATCTTAAAAGAAATGGTCTTGTAAACTGGAAAACAGGATATACACTGGCCACTTCTAAGAGTTGTATTAAAGAAAGAAATCAATAGTGAAAAGGTACTTCTATCAACATGTTGACAATTTCCAAGAAGAAAGTTTAATTTCATCAGTAAAATATCTACAGAAGATGGTATATAGTGTATGTGGCAGATAACTGCAAAACTGATATTTATTAGAAAACAAATTTTTGATAAAGACTACAATATACCAAACCTTATCAAAACAAAATTTCTGGGAGACTTAGACTGGTAAAGAAGCTAATAATAATAAATACCACTGCAGTACCTGCCCGTGCTGCATCTCCTGCACGCCTGATCCAAGAGTGTGCTAAATCTGCTGCTCCTCTTGCCATTTCTTGTAGCTAAGAGTCATGACATTAAGAAGACATTTTTTGGTTAGAGAAGGCACTGTGTGGAAATCCCAAACCCAACAATATGGTTCTTCAATATCTTATAACAATTTCCATTGTCAGATGTGCTAGAAAGTTCAGTTAGAAAATTGGAATTAATTGTGCACATCTTACATCATATCCAACGGCAAAATACTGTAAAATCTTTCATAATTGTTAAAAGTGCGATAAGTTTGTCATAATCATAAAATTTAATCAGATTTCACCCAACAGTGTCAGAGGAAACAAATATGCCATCCAGTAGAAGCAATCCAATCAATTTTGTATGAAAATATTAAGGTTTCTATTCAGTGCCAACCAAATTTCCTATAGGTTCATTTTGCAACTAGTTGAAGGCAAATGAAACAATTGCTACATTAGTTGTGAATGGTAAGGATTTAAACCTCTTCCCTCTCTGAGATTTTTAGAGTAATAGTCAATGGTCGAATTTAAGAAAATACAAGTTATATAATATTAAAAGAAAGAAAAAAGAAAATTAAATAGAAAAAAAAAATTGAAGTAACCTGAAATTGTGCCATAACAATTTAATAAAGCAAAGAATGCATGCTGCAATGGTGCCCAATCAGGGGAAAGGCTGCCGACCTATATAATAAAGTGATTGTAATGAAGCTTCTAATTTGTTGGAGTAAATACTACTTATTGCTACCAAGGTGAAGATTCATCCCTATACAGTAAAGGAACCATATATGGTAGTCACTATGAACAATAAATAACCTCAATGAAAATAAGGGAAACACAAAATTCTTGAAGATAGATAATATCATAATTTATACAGGCATGTATGAAGGAGTGTTGGTTATGGAATTGATTTTGAGTGGCTGAAAACCAAATTATTAAATATTTTCAACCTTTCCAAAATGAGGAACTAGAGGATGTATTTATACTACAATGTGATTGATCGTGCACAAAGAAAATTTGTACAGACATGGGTTTCTATCGTGTGATATATAGATCATGGCCATGTGTACATTCAAAGAATTATTGTCTTGTGAGACAGATGCACAATCCCACATTACAACAAAAACAAAATAAAAAAAAATTCTTATATCTACCAACTGAAATGGTGGTGCGACTGGTCTCAATCATTCTTAATGCAAATTTGGGGCTGGCTATGTATCGTAAGCCCCAATTTAACCTTTTTGGTTTGTGGTTACATGATATGAATGAATAACATCCCAAGCATTGCCAAAATATACGGTTAAAGTGAAGGAGTGCCTGTGTTAAGGCAAGGGATGTGCCATTTACCATATCTGGTCTGCCAGCTTGCCTGGGGCCTAAAAATTCTGCATTAACTTTTTACTTCCTCCCATATTTATTGTTGTTAAATTTGTTGTAACTTCTTTGACCTTACAAATCAATTTTAATGTTATAAATTATTTCTTTAAGTTCCTGAAGAGATATAGGATACCATAGAATGGGAAAGTTTGGATTTTTGAAGAAGGCAGAGGCACATAGCTCAGATGGAAATGTGGCAATGAAGTTGAAGAGAAAGAATCTAAGTTGTACTAGAAAAATAAATAAATTTCAATCTAGAAAATATATGAAATAGGAAAACATTGTTGTAATAGAATGTGTCTCATCAATGGCCTCTGCATATTTTATTCATATGATTATGTTTATCTTGATGTCTATGAAGAATAGTTATGCAACAATGACTCAAGAACTAGTTGGCAAACTGAAGAGTAATAGTATGCTTTGCACATAAAATAAAAACAGTAGTGTTCCTTTTCCCTGAGACTAGAGTCAAACTCAAACACTTGATCCGTCAGGAAGAATATCATGATTGTGGCTACAGAACTTGTGACTCATTAATACAACAAACTGTTGAATGGAACCTAAAACCCTATAGCTCATACTGAGATGTAATAAACAAATTAGATAATTTGCAAGATCTCCTCCAAAAATGGAATTATTTTCTTTTTTTATCTTCTATTTTATATAGTGGTTTCAAAGCTCTCCCAAGTACTCACAAGTTATTTCATCAGCCAAGTACCTTGCCTGGCCAAGTTTTGGTGAGTTTTGCCAAGTATTGTTGAGACTTGGCAGGTTTTGATGAGCACTCCCAAGTGTTGCTGACTTCATGAATTTAAGTTTTTTTTTTTTTTTTTTCCAAGTTTTGCTCAGTTTTTGCCAAGTTATTGAGTCTGAGTCAATTGGGTCTGCTAAGTTTTGCCAAGTGGTAAAATTTGAAACTACGATATAAAAATTGAAGTCTAGTACATCTATTCTTTCCCTAATTTTCTTGGTTTATATTTCTTTGTTGCTTTTCTTCCAAGGCTCTCTTGATTTTTTCTTGTTCATTTCCTATAATTCCCTTCCGAGCACCATGCAGGATCTGCTGAGTAGTTCCATGAGTTTCTTTTTCCTCCTCTGGGTCTAGATTTGAGCTAGGTCAAATCTTCTCATGATCTTTTTTGTAGTCCTTGCCAACTTCAAAATTGCAGTTATCTTTACTTCTCTCCTTGTCTTCTTTGTTGTCTTCACATAAAAACTTCTAACACAAGCTATTCTAAAACTTGCATAAGTTTTAATTTATCACAAAAAGAACCACAAGCAGCCACAATTCCCATGGGAATTCTAACATCCATTATCACTAGCTTAATGGTTCCTACTTCCTAGTGTCTTCCAGAAATCCAAAATCTTAGAATAAGAGTTGGACATTCTACCCAGATGAGAATTTAATTGAATAACTAAGTGATGATGTTGAAACCAAAATACCAGAGCTCCATACAAAGGATTGAATTCCTCCAAAACCAGGCACTTTTCTCTTTTCTCAAGCACACTAAACTTATCTGCTACACAAGAAAAAGAGGGAGAGAGAGTCTCCAATAAGTTATATGGCAAAAATATCTTACATCTTCTCTTTCTCTCGTTCCATTTGGAGGACATACGTCACTAAACCAATTGACTTCTGCAACTCGATACCTGCAGTTAAATATGAAGCAAAATCCATCAAGATTTTGATTTTTTTTCTTCATTTTATAAAAGAGATGCAATGGCAAAACAGTCATACAATATAAAAGCAGCCAACAGATACTAAAGGAAAAAAAGATTACCTTGGAGATTTTAAAATTGGTTCAAAAAGTATCATCTCCTTTGCTGCATGTATATATATTTCTTTTGACTGTAAGTAATGGCATTTCGTTAGGTGCAACATACAAGCAATACCTTCAGCTCACTGTGCACTTTACTCCCAACTATTGAAATTTCTAAATTGGACATCCTGTTTATTGTTCCCAAAAGTTAACAGTTTCAGACATTGATCTTTGTCCTAGTTTTTGGTACTTTCAATGCTTGATTCCTTCTTGCTTTGAAATTTTTCCCAAGATAATCTGTCTGCCATTTATTAATCTGCTAAAAACCATGGGTTTGATATCTCTGTTTTTATTGGCATCTGCTGCTTGATGCAATCTACCATTTTGTAGTTAAACACTCAACAATGTTTCTATTATATTCATAGAAACTTGATAGAAAACTATATTTCATAGCCTCACTTGCCTAGACATGCTAAACACAAGATCCGGGAATATGCTATTGGACATCATTATCAAAATTCCATAAGATGGAATCAAGCATCATGAAAGCAGCTTTACACATATTGAAATGCCTTAAGTTGCAATCCTTTCTTGCTGCAAATCATAATTCATACATATCTGCAGGTGCTAATTCTCTATTTACCAAGTTGCAGGACATGCCTGACCCTGGCTGAAAAGCAAACCAGCCCCCTAGCAGTACTGGTTGGGTTTTCTCGGTGTATGGAATATTGTGGAATTTGGTAAAATGCAGTGTACCACAGGGACATGCTCCCCCCATCCCCCCCAAAAAACAAAATCCTCATGTTTTCAGGATGGAGATGTCTCCAAGATGTGAGGACTTGGAAGTGACTTACCCCCACCATCTCAGGGATGTTTCTGGGACATCTTCCTCTTACAAGGGGTGTTTCCAAGACATCCCCTTTTTTGGGGAAGTCCGCAATGCAGCCATGGAAAAAGTAATTTTTATAAAAAAATTAAAAAATAAAAATGGAAATTGTGCCCAAGCCTGAATCCTAATGGCCTATGAGCCCCACCCAAACCCTAAACACCATAAATTGGCCTTTAAGCCTCACTTCATCTCACTACAAATTATCAACAGCAAATTGTGAGCAGTGAGCGAGAGCAACAAGCCTGCAAGGTGAAAATGTGAGAGAGTAGAGCAAGTGGATTCAGGAAGAACACGAAGAGGAGTGACGCCAATTCGAAGGATTGAAAGCATTTTTCAAGCCTCAAGGTAGGCTTCTAGTTCACTGTTCTTTCATGACTCATTTTAAAAGAAAAAATATTATCATTTTCTTTACTTACAAATTGAAATACTAGTTCACATTGTTGATTGTAATTTATTGTAAATTTCAATTTTAAATTTCAAATTCATTAGTTTAGTTTTGCAAATGATTCAATTAATGATATTAATAAATCATAATCAAATTTTAAATTTTTTTATATCAAGTAACATTTTTTTTAAGTTTTAGACCTGCAAATTTTTTATTTTGTCAAATTAGGATTATAAATTTTGTGTATCCTTTGCCTCTATGCTTCATGTGACCAGAATAAGATAAACAAAAGTGAAATCTTTGTTTGATAAAGGTTAAGAACAAGAATTTTTATTTATGTATCCTCTACTTTTACTTTTGCACTTCGTGCAACTTGAAGAAAAACAAAATGAAAATCTTTGTGTCTTAATCCCTCGCATTATGCATAATTTGAATTTTAAATTTAAGAACTTATAAATTTTATATTTTTTTATTGTAGTGTCACTTTGAGTTCTCACAACATGAGTGAGGATGAGATTGAGCCTCAATAGGTTGAAGAAGTTGAAAGTGAAATTGAATCCAATTATGCACCTAATGAAAGTGCAAATGAAGAGAAGTGTGAAACCACTAGTTCCATTAGAGAGAAGGTTCTACTTCTACTACTTTGCAAAGGCTAGTTGCACATATGCCAGTTTCTTCTACTTTAGGGGCAGCAGAAGCTAAGAGGAAACACAAGTTGACAAGTGACGCTCCAAACCCACTTGCATGCCCTCCTCAACAAGAACAACACAAATAATTAATGCACCTCCTCCTCATACCCACGTATTCTTCCCAACAAGCTTGAGCTCTCTTAAAAACTAATGCTACTAATTACAAGGCAATTCAAGTTGCAAGTATTCTTGGTCACACCCTTCTTTGACCTGCACTTTGACATTTCCACGTTCCCTCGTGCACGATTTTAAGAGTGTGGTTGTGTCTTCTAAAGCCCGATTCCAATGAACTAATGAAAGAATTGTTAAACCAACTCTCTATGTCATATATGCATGAACTATTAAGATGTATCAACCAACTCATAGATTCTTGAAATAATATGGCTTGCAAAGGGAGTGTCGATACAAATTTAAGTACTTCTTTCCTAGCGCTGAGCATTCAAGATTAATTGAATATTCTACAAATAACCATAATACTCCCGTCTTGGTAAATACATGATTCCAAAGGGAAATAAAGCAGCTAATAATCTGAGCTATGGTAGACAGTTTGATATTGTTGAGCTTCAGAAATATTAATATAATGCATCTTTCTTTCACCTCAACTCCTGAATATCACTGAATCAGTTCTAATATCTGGAATTTGGAACCATGTAGCTAATTCTGTCCAATTAATTAAAATATATGTATACTAAAATTTCCCTAAAAATATATGGTAATCCTTAGTATTACCCAATCTCCATCATAGCTAAGATCCATGAAATTCGTCTCTATACGAGACTTCACGAATTTCATTAACCTCCACTATTAATTCCAGTGTGAAATTTGAGTGACTCCGCCTCTAAAGGGTTTGGGTTTTCGTCCAATCCTAAGACCTTAAGGGTTTTCGTCCTCACGACTTTGAAAACAAGCACTACAAAAAATAAAATAACCAAGCATAATCTGAAACTTCAACTTCCCAAAACTTTTATTCTTTCTCCTGTAACTGCTCCCCTTCTTTCTTGAAAACCCAATTTACTTTTTTAATTAAACTCCTTATTTCACCAAAAAGTGACTTTTAATAAAATATTTAGCTTTTCGGACTAAAGTCACTTTTACATTATAATTAAAATAACTAAATTAAGTTGCCTTTTAATTTTATGTTTTTTTGACAACTTAATTATTTAATTATTAAAATATTTCCCGCACCACAACTAAACTATGGAAAATACCAGTGTTCCACGGGGTTTTGAGGACGGGGATGGGGGGATGGCAAGGGATGCGTTTCAGGGAAGCAAGGACAGGGAGTCTAAGTTTGGGGACTGCAGGGGGACGGCGGCGAGGTGGCGGTAGGGTGCTGAAATACATATAATACTTGAAAAAATACTTATAAAAAGATGTATAAACATAAGAATTATACATCTTTGAGACAACTAGGAGTCCCCTAGCCATCTTGAGGACACCCTTGCATCCTCAAAGTCCTAGCAGCGTCTTGGAGACAATTGGCAGTGGGATGGTGGCGGTGGTGGTGGGCTGGTGGGGGGGATGTCCCCCTCAAGTCCCCAAGTCTCTGAGATGTCCCCCTCTAGGAAATGCACGGTTTTTTGGGGGGGACGCATCCCCGTGGAACACTGGAAAATACACAATCCTAGACCAAAATGATATCTGACAGTGCCAAAAAACTCAGAAGCTCCTTGAAACATCAAATAACCCTCCTAACATGACCAATGATCACTAAGAAAGCCAAAGCTACATTCAATACTAAAATGATCAAAAACGGGGACATTACAGAGGTTATCTAGAGTAATATTTTTTGGGGTGATGCAAAATATATTGTCTCCATCATTGCTCTAGTTTTCAAAGTGATTAGATATGGGGATGCCAATGCACTTAGACTTGGAGAGGTGTATGAGTGCATTGATTATATGCTTGATTAAATGAAGGCTATCATGCAACAGAACTCCACATTGCAATTCTAAAATGAACATATTTAGCCATTCATTCATCAAAGATGGGAGAAGCTCAACACTCCCTTGCACATGGCCGTCTATGCATTGAACCCAAAGTGGTAGGCTCAAAGGCTTGGTTGAATTGCACCCATACAAGATGTTGAGGTGAATGGAAGGTTCATGAAAGCTATTCAAAAGATGTATGATTCTACAAAGGGCAACACCATTTGTACTGAGCGGACACAATTTTCCACTCTTAGGGGTTATTTTGAGGAGGCCAAGATAGATAGGGAGACTATGGCATAGGAGGATCCAATTTTGTGGTGGACTTTGCATGGAACGACTTCTTTGAATACCTCTCTAGCCATTCATTTGCTATCCTAGGTTTCTATTTCTTTTGCTGCTAAGAGGAACTAGTCTACTTATAACTCCATCCACTCCATTAAGAGGAACATGCTTATCTCTAGGAGGGAAGAGAAGCTTGTGGTTGTATATAGATCTTGCACCCCATCGATCACAACACACTTACGTACAAGGAGAGTCCATCATCATGATGGGATGTAGAGCCAAAGGAGCCAATATAGGTTGATGATGATGCTACATAGACAGAGTTGGTTGGCATTGGTTTGGAGGAGCTTTAGCATGTGGAGTCCAACAATTCTAGTGATGAAGAGTTTGGGGATGATTAGAGGCCTCACTTCACTCCATTTTGTTAAGTTGAACATTTTTCATTGTAATCATCATTATGAAATTTTGAATATAATATAAATTTCAAATTTGACATTTTCAATGTTAATGTTCACTTCAAAATTCAAATCTGTATTGCAATCATTGAAATGTGTATGCAATGTTAAAGTTTATTGTTTAGTAGTTTAACTAGTTTGCCAAAGATTCATTTGTAATTCTTATACTCATTCCTTATACATATTTTTATAACTAATTTTTCAAGTACAATATGTACTTGTGCACCCCCCACCCCTACTGTCCCCAAACTTAGGACCTTGGTCCCTATTAAAATATTATTTATTTATTATTAATGCTCAATAATGTATTTTATTGTAAAGTATACTGATAAGATCGTCTTTGATCTTATCTAAAGTTTCTTTTTAGAAACTTTCCAAATTTTGTACATTTTGTAAACTATTTAGAGACTTTGTCTCTTCTGTTAATAACATACAATAATTTACCAATTACTTGCATAATATGATATCAGAGCAGGCAATTTGAATTTTTTTTTTGGTGCCTCTCTTCTAAAAATTTGAAATTTCTTCAAGAAGACTTTGTATGAAGGAAAATTGTGGCTACGTTTATCATCATTTTGGTGTGTGAAATTGTGTTTGCTTCTGGCGTGGATTTTTTCTCCTTGTATCAACGCGTTTTGTTAAAGCTTTGTTTGGATGCGATTTCTCTCTCAACTGGCGCACGAATCCTGTCTTCCTTGGCTGCATGTTTGAGCCTTTTGTGGTTGCGTTTTCGCATGTTTATCTGCTTGTGTTTCACCTGTTTGGACGCAATCTGAAGGGTCTCTCTCCCCACGTGTTGAAGACGCTCAAATGTGGATTTCATCATAGATTTGGATGCGATTTATTCTTTCTTGGCCGCAGTTTTTAATCATTTTCTGCTGCATTTCTGAAGATGCCATTTGCAATCATTCTTTTGCTGCAATTTGAGGAATCTAAAAAACATTTTTCTACATTTTTTGAAGAAAATTTGAACCGCCTAGGGCTTCTGCAACTCAGCTAGGGTTTTTACCCTCTATTTCTAGCTGAAAAATTATTTTGATTACAGATTATTTGTGGGTTTTTTGAGACCTTTTCTGGGTTGCCTTCATATTTTTTGGGTACTTCAAAATTCATACCTCGTTTTTTGTGCCAACAAATTTTCTTTAAAATCTATACTTGTACTTGCTTTAGTGCATTGAAATTTGTGCCTTGGATTTCATGCATTCAAACTCTTCTCAGTACCTCATTTTTTGTGCCTTAAAAAATGTGAAGATGGCTTCTTTAACCAGCATTATGTTGGAAGGCAATTAGCGTTTCAATGACAAAAATTATAATACCTAGAAGCAACGAATGATGACCATCTTTGAATATCACTACCTTGATCAATTGGTTCTAGGAAAAGCTACTCGTCCCACAACGGCAGATAAAACCCAAGAAAAGTTTGACAAGCAGAATCGTGAAGCGGTGATGCTCATTAAACTTTCAGTTATAGATGATCAGCTACCTCAAATTCCGATTGGCAAATCAGCAATAGAGATTTGGGATCATCTTAAGGGTCTTCATGAGACTTCCGACAAGAGCCGTTTGTTCTTCCTGAAGAACATGTTGTTTTCTATCATGATGGATGAGAAGACAACATTGCAGGCGCACCTGAACAAGATCAAGGAGACCCAAGATCAGTTGGAAGCTATTGGTCGGAAAATGGAGGAAGACATGGTCGTGATCACTCTGAAAAGTCTACCTAAGTCTTATGAACATTTCATCAAGACTCTCAACATTACGTCTGCTAATGTTGATTTGAAGTTTTCAGATCTATGCTCCATTCTTCTGCAGTAGGATTGTTGGAAACAACAGTTTGGTAGCAGTGAATCTTCATCCTCTACAAAACAAGCTTTTGTAGCCAAGACTTAGTTTAAGAACAAAGGGAAAGGTTAGCCTTCACAGCAAAAAGGCTCAAGACAACCTCAAGACAACTCTAAGAAAAAGAACATTCAATGTAATTATTGTCACAAATTTGGTCGTATGAAGAAGGATTGCCATCAGCGTTTGGCTTTTGAACAGAAGAAGCAAGGAGGGTCTCAACAAAACATACATGTTGCCGAGCACGCTGAGCAGAAGGAATTTGCCTTTTACGCCTTTATGGCTAAAAGGCTTGCAGATCATGTAAAGTCCTCTGCTTGGTACATAGATTTAGGTGCTTCGCGGCACTTTGCACATCGACATGACTGGTTCACAGACTTCTCTCCTTTCACTTACTCAATTATTTTTGGAGGAGAAGAGTATATTGTTGTTAGTAAGGGCATAGTTCAGATTCAGTCTAGTGGGAGGAATCTCATATTCCTCAATGTATACTATGTTCCTGGCATGGAACTGAACCTTCTCTCAGTCAGCCAGATTATATGGCATTCTCCTCAGCAAGATGTGGTATTCAGTACTCACAGATGTTCCATTGTTGATCAGGAGACTCGCACCACAGTGGTTGTTGGTATTAAGTATCATGGTCTTTACAAACTTGTGGATACATGTGATCCTCCGGAGTTAGCCATGGTAGTCATAAACTCTACTATTACCAATCTTTGCCATTAGCGGTATGGGCACTAAAATGTGCACTATCTCTCTCAGTTAGCTCGGGAGGGACTTGTAGCTGGTTTACCTGACATTCAGACTCAGCATCATGGCATTTGTGGAGCTTGTCAAGTTGGGAAGCAACAGAGGACACTGTTCGCGAATGGTGACTCATGGCGAGCCTCTAAGGTACTGCAGTTGGTTCGCACTAATGTATGTGGACCAATGTCTACACCTTTTGTTACTGGTTGCAAGTATTTCTTGATTTTTGTTGATGATTTTAATCGTAAAATGAGGGTGTACTTTCTTAGACAAAAATCAGATGTGTTTATTGTATTTCATAAGTTTAAGGCCTTGGTAGAAAAAGAGTTTGGTTGTTTTATTATCACTCTTAGGTCAGATAATGGGGGGGAAGTGTGTTCTTTTGCTTTCTCCAACTTGTGTGATACACATGGAATCGAACGCCAATTAACCACACCCTACACTCCTCAACAAAACGGTGTTGTAGAGCGGTGCGATCGTACAATTGTTGAGATGGTCCACTCCATGTTACAGCATAAGAGTGTACCTAATAAATTTTGGGCAAAAGCAATCTTCATTGCAGTCTATCTCCTTAATCGGTCTCCTACGCACGTTGTTAAGGGGAAAACTCCTGAGGAAGCTTGGCCTCTAGCTAACATGGAAAGGGATATATTTATGTAGAAAAATCAATTTTGCATGTTCATTAGCTATTATGTAATATCCCCAAATAGGATACTAAAAAGAAACAATAATTTTCTGAAACTAGGGCACAAAACTAATAACAAATTTCTTCACAAATTAGGGCATAAATCTGAATTTTATTTGCATTAAAATAGCTCCAAACAAACTCAGAAATTCTGATTAGATTTAATAGAAAATTCTAAATATTACTATGCTCAGAAAAATGACATTTCAAACCCTCATAACTGCCCAAAAATTTTCAAAATTACATATCAGACTTTTCCATAAAGTGAACATGCAAATTTCATACAAAAAATGTTCCAGATTTAGGTCAGAAAATTCTCTAACCCTAGCCACCCCTCCAAAAGTGATGTTGAGCGTTCAAAATGACTATTTTTAGGTCTGAAATTGTAGCCCTTCAACCACTGTCTTCAAAAAAACAAAAAATGGATGATTTGCAGCAGTGAACACCTTTAGTTTGAGTAACCAGCGCTGATAACCTTGTGCTTTTGGTCTCCAAACCTAATAAAACCTTGTAGCCTTCAAAAAACAATGTTCTAGGGCTTCACATGTAAGGAAAAACAAAGGTGCGAAAACGCTTTCCTAACGTTAAAACCACAGAGGAGACGTGCAAAGACCGGTTTTAAAACATTAAAACACTTAAGATGAACACATGCAGTTTAACAAGAGTAACAAAAATAAAAAGGTTTCAGAGATAACACCAAATTTACATGGGAAAACCTTTTCGGGAAAAAACCCACCACACCAAGAGAAAGACACTTTGTATTACAGTAAGCAAAAGATTACATACAAAGTTAGAGTCCTTTCACTCTGATAGTTAGCTCACAGCAGCACTAGAGTTTTCATGCACTCACTGTTACTATGCTATTTCAGCATACAGCGAATAAAAAACTCGACGACACTTTTTCGCTGTATATAATTGCTCTTCTACAAAACTGTATATATTTGACTCCTGGTCAAGACCGACTAATACAAGTCCCTATACAACCACCAATTAGGGTGCATTAAATTCAGTTCTTCACAGACACGCCAAATCGATCTTGGATTGGATCCACCTGCAAAATTGCATCAAGGCACTCCCACAATAAATTCGTTGCAGAGAAAATACAATTCAGGCTCTGCCAATCGCCCAAATCCAATCACAAAGACTACATAATAATTTGCTTTTCACCAATCCAGATTCCAACAATAAATGTTGTTTTGCAACAATAGTGCAAAAACAACAGATGAGAAATCACCACGTGTCGCACTACTATTCGTTCTGCCGCTTGATCGAGCAGTGATCGGTCAACTGTCATCGGGCTCTGAAAACCCTTCGCCATCGCTAACAGTTGCATCACATTCTAGGCCGGCAATAATCTGCTATTTCCAAAACACCGACCGCCAAAACTATCAGGTCCCACAAGCCACGTGTCCGCTGCTCAAGAGGTTTCGGGGCATCCAGGAGGGAATCTCCAAGATTCCCATGAGCCCGCCTGGAACGAGCTTTCAAGGTTGCCACACCACTCGCGCACTTTGTTTGGCCTACGTGGAGGTCGTTGGAGCTCCTTCGAGGAATCTCTAGCGGCATCCACTAGATTCCCCAGGGAACTCCCAAGGTGCAGACAAGTGTCCACAGCCGGACAAGAACTATGCATAAAGGAACTCGGAGCCCACCATCTCTTCACTGCGCTCACCACTTTGACAAGCCAACACGCGTCATGCGCATAGGCAATTCTGCTCGGCAAAAAGGTTTTCGGCTGTACTTGCCTTCGGATGTCGTGGAAAGCAGCCAACACCATCAAATGAAGCCGATAGTAGTCGTTGATGCAAGGCATCAACACATCAGCGAGACATAGCATTTCCTTCCGCTGATAGACAATTGTTCTACCGATCAAGCCGAGGCCAGCAAACAATCCCCCAACTCCACACCCGTCGTCCCATCGTTGTGTCAACCCTCGGAGTCTCACCGATCAGATTAAGTCTCAACGACAAAAGAGTCAAGCCAACCAAATAAGAACACCACGGTAAAGCAATAAGGGCATAAATTCGTCAAGCCTTTAATAAAGGTCCAAACCAGTAAATTGAGGCACATTTTCCAACATCACAAACCAAAGTTCTTCCACCGAAACACACTCTTCTGACTAGGGAGAGCTCGTATGTCTCAGAGAAACCAGGGATGCTTAAGGGTTTCAATCCTCAAGCCGAACTGCAGCAGCAATAAGCAATAAAATTCATCACACAATGCCCAAATTTCTTTCCTTCATCTCCTTTTAAAGGCTTAGCTGAATCTTCTAGAAGAATCCAAATGTAACCACCTCCAACTTCTAGAAGAGCACTTTATTAAATAAAGTGATGTTATAACATTTAATAAAGTGACTTACAATTTTTTTTATTTGTCACTTTAAGTACATGGAAAGAGACAACTTAAGTCTCTTGGCTAGACATCACTTTAAGTTGCCTAAAAAGACGTGCCCAACATAAAATAACTTAAGTTCCCTTAAAATAACTTAAGTTCACTTAAGTTGCATCAAAAGACGCGCACTCAACTTAAAATTAGAAATAAGAACAAGCCAAGGACTTCATTTCTTACCCAATGAAGCTATACGTCCTCTTTCACTAGGGCAAACCAAGGAAAGGACAACCGATCTGCTATTAATCATCTTGATTTGGGTTGGGGACATTACATATTATAAAGTAGGTGATGTGCTAAACTTATTCCATACTTCAACAAATAATATACTTGTATAGCTTTTCCTTATGACTGTTATACGGAGGGTGTCAGTATGAAGTTCAAAATGAATAAAATGGTAACACCTTATCCAGGGATTGAAGAGAAAATATGGTTATAAAATAGGGACTACAGCAGCAGACATGGCCAAACTGGTTAGCAATCTCCACCATTTTATTCTTCTAAATAAAGTAATTTAAGGGCTAGAAGACCTAGTCTGTAAACACAGAATCCATCATAAGTGCCAAGTCCATACATAATGAGCAAAACACAAGAATGTCCCAAGCTGTCCTCAAGCATGGCGTTATAAAACTTTTTACCCAAAAGTGAAAATAATGTATGTACTATTATACTGGGTGAAAATATAAAGAGGCTGTAATCCTTTTTGAAATCCCAATGGTGAAAGCAATATAAATTTTCTACTTTATGGGTGCAAATGCAAAATAAAATATTATACATGTAAATAGTTTGATTAAAATATGTAATACCCTATTTCTTATAAATGGCTGTTGTTGAATGTACAAATATTTTAGTTAAATAATTACCCAAAACTATTATAAATATTTAGAATCTGAATGTGTTGGATATTGGGATGATTCTCTTGTCTGATTGATCAAGATCAAGGGCTGGGCATAGGAGAAGGGGCATGCACTGCGTGTCCAATTAAGGTTACATTGCACATGCGTGACTGTCCTAGCCAGGGCTTGTGGTGTGTGAGCATAATGCATGGGCACATGTTGTGTAACACATGTAATCCTCCTAGTGTGTGCCACAACTTGATAAATTTTGTATCAAACCAGCAAGAGAATAGAGCGGAAAACCTAACAAAAATAACAGATGTGTATTCCAACTCTTGATGAATAAAATTTATTTGATATTATTCAAATACTCTTTATGTTGTTTGAAAAAATTTATGTACATGTTTTATTGTACACTTACTCTAATTTATTACAGTTAAAGCTACATATAAATGTGTGTTATTAGATATATTATTAAAAGGAAATTTGCTCATTACACATGGTCTTTCAAATATTCTCACTTCAGTTTTTATCGTATCCAAGTCTTTCTACATTGCAGCATACACAGGATGCAGATTAGTAAGTGCTGTAAGGTTATCTAATATAGTCGCATAATGCATCCCAACCCAAATGATTGCTTCCATTGAAAAGTTTACAGGAAAGATCAACATGTTTTTTATTATAATTAAAAATCATATTTTGCCATACGTGAAAAAAGAAAGGTACAATACACAAGAGCTTTGATTATTTTTTCTGTCTTGGCTTGCCACAGTGTACGTGATTTTCTATTTAGCTAGCATGTGTAGCCATAGACTTTAATTTGCATGTGAATGGAAAGAAATTAAAAGCACTTTCTGAAGTGAAATGTTTGTATTTCATTTTTAGAAAAACTGAAAGCCTTCAGAGATTAATGGTAAACTGATACTGATACTACTATATACTCAAAATATGTGGAAATGTCTCAATCAAAAGGTTTTAATTGAAGAGAAAACAGAAAATAAACAATTATTAAAAAGTTGCTAAATAGAACTGATTCCTTGATTGGATTGGCACACAGTATTATAGGAGAACAAAATTGTTAACTAGTGAGATATGCCATTTACTTTGTTAACTAACTGTAATTAGAAACTTGTATTACACCACATGATAACAACTACAAGCTAGAAAAGGTCAACGAGCCATGACTTGAAACAACTAATGACGTTAGTGCCAGATTGGAGGATGCTAACACATCAACCCAGGGCTTTCCCAAAATCATGCTTTAGGATTGGCAAAGCAACTGGTACTAGAAATGCCTAATACCCACTTCTTTCTCACAATCATTACCACGATTCTCTAGACTGTAATTGTTCCAATTTAACAAGAAGCAAATGCCAAATAGGCAATAAAACATTGAGCATATATCACATTTTTCAAGGAATATTGATTTTAAATCAAGCTAAATATTTATTAACTGCCACTAGAATGTTAAACTTACCCATCTTGATCCCATGACCTAATAATACGGAAACGACGACGGCCTTCAACCTGTTGCAGATAACCCAATTCTAATTGTCAAAAGACAGAATTAATAGGAAAGTATCCCATCACTACTAGGAGATTTATACAACAAATTATGCGCACATATAAAACAGGTCTAATTCATAACAAACAGCAGTATAACGAAACAATGTCAGCCCAATTCATGGCATGCTCCCAACAAACCCAAGGTAATGATAACAAATCATCATAGGAAAAGAGTCAAAGACCAACCAATAAATAAAATGACCTACATAGTTTGCACATAAATGATGTCTGGCATACAGTCAAAACAGTTATGCCTACTAAAAGTGTAAATTGTCACTGGCTTATTTTACTTTCAAGAGAAAATCTCAGACCCAAATCTGAGACTTGTAAGGAAGATTTATCTTCAAGAGCTAGCAATAATTATCTTCTAAGCAATTAATTAGCTGTAGTGTAAGTGCCCATGAGTTTCTTTATGGAAATCATGCCCAAAGATGATCTATGTCTCGAAGAAAAACCTCAGATTCTTCACTCCGGAAAGTTAAGCACACAGTTTCAAGTTAGAAGTCTTGAATACAATTGTTAAGGAATCTCTAACTTTTACTTATTAGAATCAAGATGGAAAATGTGGAGTCGCTTCGCTATCAGTTCTCTCCTTTAAGGAATCTTTATCAGATGTTGAATTTCTCCTTGTCTAAGATGTTTGTGGTACATTTAAAGGAAATTCAAATTTAGGGTCTAGCAAATATTTGTGCCTCAAATTCTTATATAGACAGACACAGAATTGAATTGCCGATTCTTCTTTTAAATATATTTCTCATATTATTGAAAATGATTTGAGTATCAAAAATGACCTTAGAGATAATCTAGACAGATAACATAGTCATAAAAGGTGAAAAAATTAGTTCAGGTTAAAAAGAAAAAAGAAATTAAAGATCTTGGATTCTCTTTGGAAATTAAAACCCAATGATAAGAAAGGCATTTCCATTTCTTTTTACTGACAGAAAATGCAAAAGGTGAAAGAATTTATTCTAAGATTCATATATTTTAGTAAATTTGATTTGAGACATTTTGATTTGGCTGACCCTCTTATCAACTGTCTGGTCACATTGTGATTCCCTCCACACTTTCCAATCACAATATTACTTTTTAAATGTTATTTCCAAGGAATAGGACTGCTAATCCTCAAAGAAGGTATAGATATTTCTTAACATTAAATAAGACAGAATAATTCTACTCTAGATTGTATTTTTAGTATAATAATATGAAGTGTTTAGGCATTTAAATCATTTTGAGAATGGCTTTAAGAAAATAAAGTTTAATTGAAAAGGTCTGCAAACGAACTTCAAGTGGAGGGGAAACCTAAGCAAGTTGCCTTCAATATTGGCTTATCCAAATAGCTAAATGAATTAATGTTAGATAAATGAGGACACAAAGAATAGATTACTCGAAAGATGAGTTCAAGCCAGCCTAGACTGAACCAAAATAGTAATAACTAATAGGGGCTACAAATATTTATTTTCCTATTCAAAACTAAGGCATGAATTATAAACAGAATGAGGGAAATGACTTCAATTGACATTATGGTAATTTTCCCCAGCCTGTAACAGCACAGAGAATCCCTTTGGTTCCACCTGACTAAGCATCATGTAGTGACTGATGAAGTTTAATGAGATACCTAATCACACATAATCATTCGCTAGTGAGTGATTGCTCTCAAGTGTATGTCATACTAGTTATACATAAGGACCTCTCGATCTATGTGGAAGTCTCACTTAAATTTTGTTTCAATGATTGTAGGCTATTAATGTGTATCATCATAGAGCTTGAATAGCTCTGACATGATATCCTATATCATGTACTTCTGTTGCTTGTAAGAAACTCATCAGATAATTCATTCGCTTGTGTAACTGAGTTCTTCAAATCGTGTGCCTTTGCCCTTCACATAATATAATTGTCCTTACTCGTGTGAATGTGTCATTGTGCTTGTCCGTGTTCTCTCTTCCCTAAAATGCTTCCTTAGACTTGGGCATGCTAAGGTAACAATTATAAATAATAGATGTTGTGAAAGGAACTCATAACAAACTTCTAAAAATGAGAATGGAAAGAAGATATTAATAGCCATGAATATCCATAGTCAGTCTTTGGGACTTCAAAGTGAACTTGTTAAAGAGATGTCTAAAATCCACCCCCAAAAGAAGAAAATTGACACATTCAATATAAAATAAAAAGAGAATTTACCACAAAAATAATGTTCTTTCTTTTTCTCTCTGTTCTATTTTCCTTTTGCTAGCATAAAAATAAACACACTCAAATGACTAACCTGCAAAAGGAAACGTCCATCTGGAAGTGGCTCACACCTGTTAAGAAGAGCAAAGAATTACTTGGGGGTGCAAACATTTAACACATCTTTGACCAGTTACTTGAGAGGAAAAAGTGAAATATAACACAAACTCAAATAAAACAGAAGACGCAATAAAGAGTATCAACTAAAAACTTAAAAAGGACATTTGGAAGTGGTTCAATGACTATGTCAAACAATCAAATACTATCAGGAGATAAAGGAAGTTAACATCTCTTCAATCAGTCACCTAAAACATAAGAGAGACAAAAATGGTGAGTTTGCATTGAAAAAGATGGACAAAATAATAAACATACAGAATGGAAAGCTAACAAGAAAATACTTAAAAGTTGGTTCCCTTGCTACTTTTTGAGAAGTGTTCTTAATTTGGAATCAAGTCCATGTTTACCTCATGATTTAATTTTTATTGTCAATAATATGCTTTTGTGGTCATCCAAAATATAGTATTTTTAGGTTTATCTTTCTTACTATATTTCATCATGTCATTCCTATCCTTTCTAGATGTAAATGAAAATGGCATATTTTGAGTTTCCAAGAAAGATATACAACTTCTATAACTTACTCGCATATTTCTACTTCACAACCAACGTCTGCAACAGAGCTTCTTGTTGAATCCATTCCAACCTGCATACACCATATAATCAAAAATTAATAAAGCAGAGTAAAAACGTGAAGACTTAATTGTCAACTCTAACAATATCTCCACTAATCAGATGAGAATTGATGCCTTACCATCCCCATACGATGACTACCTTCCATTATCCTTCTTGTCTGCTCAAGCATAAAACCAATGATTAGTTGGCTTTCATTGATGTGTCAAATCAGTTTCAGATTAATGGAAACTTCCAAAAGAAAACACAGCCCTAATCATGCATAACTTAATAGCCAACAACTAGAAAGAGAAACCAGAAATCAAGCATCTGAACGAAACACAAACAATTAAACAAATGAAGGAAGTTGGCATTCCTCTACAGGAGCATGAATTGGGCATTCACACAATTTCAAGAAAACAAAGCAATAGAGCCATAGAAATTGCAGTGTAAGAGTAAAAAGAAACGCCGTGTCAACAGCATGAGAAGTAAAGGCATGAAGACACAATAGGTAAAAGCTACAAGTCAAGAGAAAACAAGCATTTAAATATTCTGACACTCTAAGAAAATGATGAAAATCATCTACCATGCAGGGGAAGAGACGGATTAAATATACATGAGGCATGTATAGAATATTATTTCAACCTAAGTACACTGAAAAGTTCTCAAGGGAGCAAACATATTTCTACATTATGGTTGAAATTCCTATTATAACCACATTTAGGCAATGACAAACATTTGCAGCTCTCTACTTGTCATCTTCTCTGTTGATGAACTTATTGAAGGATCTACTAATTTGTTACAATAGCTCAAAACATTTTGCTTCATTTTGCTTCCCAAAAGTCTGTGCTTATAGCGATTAAATTACCCTAATAGAAATTGCCACACATGTAATTAAGCTTGCATGTGTGCATACATATGTATATACATAAATATACACATATATGGCATCCCAACTTTCAGATAGAATGTGGTTATCACTATGCTTTGCGACCCTTCACAAGGACAAATTACCATTAATAAATAGTGGGAGGCTGGATTCAAAAGAAAACAAAGACCTATTTGAGAAATTTCTCCCATTAAGTATGTAACAACCATAATGATAAAGATGATTCCATGAGATAAATTGAAATGTAGTATGCAAAAAAGTAGAAAAAGGAAGACTTAACTAACTCTAAAAAATAATATAGAGCTGTATTTTAGCAAAATGAAAGAACTCAAATGATGATATAGAGCTGCATTAAAGCAAAATGAAAGAAGAAAATCAAATTATATAAACATGGTACAAAAATCATAAACTGTTTCTCACCATAAAAAATTCGGAGAGTGGTAACAATAGTAGATTATCTATGAGCCAGTTCATTCCAAATGGTGTACTGTTAATGAATAACTTCTTAAGCCTAAGTAAGAACATAAGTGAAATGATAGAGGAAGTGGGATAGTTTGAAATAAGTGAGAAAAAGACAAAAAGACAAACAACACGTGAAAGAAAGAGAAGACCAGATTTCTAGAGAAATCTACATGAAAAAATTTATGATATAGATCCAGCAAGGACCATAAAACCCATGTCTATCTCAGCATGTGCTGACATTGTTCAAGCGCAAGTTAACAATATTTTATTAATAAAGAAAGAAAAATGGTTGCCAGCTCAAAAATATCTTCAGTGATGAAATTTCCATTGTAAAGCATTTCGTTTGTCTTAACACCATTCTACTCATAATAGCACTTTACAATGTACTAGAAAATAAGAAATAACGCACCATAAGTCTATATCGAGGCTCAAATATATTGAGTGATAATTTCTGGCATGGAAGCACAATGTCCATAACAAATAGAGGCAACATATGAATTCCTGGACGTGTCAAAGCATCCTGCTCAGCCTTCCGCTCAGCATATTCCTCAGGAAAAAATTTCTGTATAATATTGTTCAGAGTCACACTGAGAGAAGCCAATTAATACACTAAAAGCAAATTATTTCTGAGAATTTCAGAATGAAAAGGAATCCAAAGAAAATAACATGAGAAATGATCTTGATTGTCTAAGTAAACCTTGAAGTGATTTTACATTGTCTCGTTATTGCAGGAGGTTGCATTTATTTCAAGTAATCTCAGTTTATAAAATATTTTTACTGGTGGAAGCACTAAAATACATAGAATCTTAAATTCAGTTTATTAAAAATAAATTGGGAGGTGGACACATACAGTAATAATTGAATAGAAGCAAGAAGTTGCAAAGCACAGAAGAGTAAATTCATATTTTACCTTAAAGGGTATGTCCTAGGACTTATAAGTAGAACTGTTCTGCACATTGGGCACTTATTACCTACATTTGCCAAGCTTACTATTAGCTGGGACAAATAAAATAATATAACCAGAACTGACAAAATGTGATTTATTATAAGCCCAATCTTACCATGGTCCATGGTTTGATTGAGACATGCGCGGCAGAACGAATGTCCACATGGAGTAGTCACAGGATCATAAAGCATCTTGAGACACAGAGTACAGTCGAAATCATCAGTTCGCTGCAATCTGGCTCGTCTAGTTCTATCACTAGAATTCTCTGGTCCCAACACAAATTGTCTGTCGAAATCAGAAAGAGCTTCCTGCATAGGAATGCTGTAGCAAATCCCAGAAAGGATAAATGACAGAAATTGTCAAGTGTAAGATTATTAGAAAAAAAAACAGCTGAAAAATACTAAACTCAAACATCATTCAGTTTACTGATTCACAGCAACGATGACATAAATCTTTTATGAAACATGGTTTCTTTTATCTCTTGTTAAAGAAATTGAAATACCTGGAAGGATCAACCTGAAGCCCAGATAGAAATGCTTCCCTAGCATCATTATATCGTTCTAACTGCAATGAATAGCTTATTAGATTGGATAGAGATTGGAGAAATAGAAAAGAAAACAGGCCGCATTGATCTGTTAGTCAAACTTTGACAACAATGTGACTAAGGTCATCCATTTTCATCCATTATTTTCAAACATCTGAATTTAATCAGCTAAATTTTGCAACCCATGCATTTTGTAAAGCAAAGCATGCTAAGATGTTGGAAGAAATCATTTATATGGTGAGGCTATCCTTAACAATAACCAGATACAATATCCAGAGGTATGTTGCTATTTTATAATTGAGAGGGTTAATGCATACAATGATAATGAAAACTCATAAGAGATACTTGATAGTAATCCAATCTCTTTCTAAATTACAATTACTGAAGAAGATAGTCAGGTAAGTACTAAAACATGCAATGCTGCTACTAGCATATATGTTATTGCATCTCTATTGCATCAAATTAGCAATATTTAAATGGGAGAGAACAATAGTAACCCAGATTGGGCACACCCATGATAGAATCAGAAATCATGCAGTTTTGGGTGCAAACTTGGGCAATTTCTAAGAAGTAAATATTGATTGCCATCCAGAACAACTACATCAGCCTCAGGTCTTTGCATGATGTTCAGAAATAAATTTATTCATCTGAAGAAGCAAATCAATTACTTCAGGTGGGTGTGTAACAGCTGAAGAAAAAACAATGCTTTGAAGTATAAATAATAATTAAAAGAATACAAACATGCAATTATAGGAGGAGAATTATTTGCCTAAGGCAAGTCATCACATGATCTTCAATTCAGCACATAGTAAACTTCAAAATAACAAAGTTTTATGGAAGAATTAGTACACAAACTGAGAAATAACGACATTTCAATAAAAAACAGTTACTGCAATTTTGGTATACTCAACTCCTTATGTGAGGAATAAACATTATTTTGGATATGATATACTCAGAACTTTTCTAAGGAGTAAATATTAACTGCCAACCAAAACAACTACATCAGCCTCAGATCATTGCATGATGTTCAGAAAAATTAATTTATTCTTTTGAATATGCAAATCAATTAATTCAGTTGGGTCTGTAGTTGCTGAAGATCAAACATTGCTTTTAAGTATAAATAATAAACCAAAAGAATATAAATATGCAATTAGTTTAGGAGGAGAATTATTTACTTTAAGTAAGCCATCAAATGATCTTAGATTTAGCACATACTAAACTTAGAAATTTCAATTAATAAGGTTTTATAGAAGCATTGGTGCACTTCAATGATTAACAGGTGACATTGTAGACAAACCAGAAAATTGACTCTTCAATGAAAAACAGTCAATGCAATTTTGGTAGGCTTAATTCCTTTTGTGAGCAATAAATTTTATTTTGGTCATATATGTGTATTCTGATAATGTGGAAGCTACATTCATATATTGTTCATAGGTGCACACGTTCAGACAGCTATATTCCATTTACAGCAGCCTCAACATATGGATTACAAATACTCAAGAAATGGGGATATCCTATTGCTACCACTCATAGGCATGTTATGCTTTTAAGTTCTATTTGTCTCCATTCTCTACTTGCTGTATCTGTGAAATGGATTGAGTTTACCAACTTGTCAAACATTTGAGCGCCTGTTTGTCTATAACAATGAGATTATAAAACATTCCTTGGACTAGGTTTTGTCCATTGTATCCTGCAAAAGAAGCTAAAATACCAACAATTGGACTTCATAAAGTGAACTGGACAATTATGGTTTAAAAGAGTTACTTAAATTTGTTCTTCGTAGATAAAGCTATGTTACTGATCCAGCCCCTAGACAACCTAGGTTCCGGTCTGATCCAGCCCAGGTTTGGGGTCCGGATCCAGTCCCTTGTGGGTTAGGGCAGGGTCCCGCGCTGCCCCTCAACTCTGCTGGGGGTGTAGCCCCTAGAAACCCACGAGGGGCGCTGCCCCTCAACCCCACTGGGGGTGCTACCCCCAAACCCCCGCAAGGGACACTGCCCCCAAACCCTATTGGGGGCATTGCCCCCAAACTCCCATTAAATTCATTTGATTTGCCAAGTACTCTCCAAGTCCAAGTTTGCCTACAAGTCTTCATCTATAATATCATCATCGAATTGGACAATCTTCCCTAATGTTACTTGATGCTTACCTGCAAGGAGAAATGCAGCAAAGTAGTTAATCTTAATATATATTATATATCATGACATTCGAATTTGACTAATTGGCATTCTATTATTTTTTATTTTTATGGTGGTTTTGTTTATCATACAATATATGATGCTATGTGTGGTATTTTGAACTTAATTACTGTTGTAAATATGTATATATTTCTGATTTTTATATTTTTTGTATGGACAAATCCAACCCCAAAAAATTTTTGATTGAACCCGTGAACCAAACCCTCAAACCCAAACCCGGATCGGTAGCTTAGAGATAAAGAAATCTGAACAAAGTCTGAATAAACACAAATGAACCTGCACATCTCAGAATTATTATGGATGTCAGGAAGATCTTGTTAATATTGCCATGACATATCCATGCTAACTCAGGGAAGTTTACTTTTTGCTGCTGCTCTGGATCTTCTGGTTTAGCCAACTATCCCCTGATAGTCCTGACTCCTTATAGCATGTGTGCTCAATCATATAACTATAAATGGATTTCTACATATTTCCCTAAATCCCAATCAAAGTACTTATACTCCCTTCTGGCTCTGCTAGGAAATCTCAACCATTTCACAATTATCTTCTTTGATGCACTAGAACCACAAAAAGAGCTAATTTGTTATTCTGTTCCCAACACTGATGCAAGCCTACCAAACCTTCAATAGTAATGTTCTAACTTCTACATATTCTAGTACAATTTCAAAAAATACAAAAACTACTAAATAACATAAGTCAAATACTTTGCATGTCCACTGTAATGCTCTAAAGATTTTACAATTATACACTAAGAAGCATAGATAGGAAAAACAGCAATTGCCTCAGCAAAACATTGTGACAGAAAAATTGGCTACAATAAATCCAATCATTGATAACTTCATAAGGGATTGTAGCATTAACACATTTAATATGTAAATAATTCAGCAGGTTCAACATTACCAGCTTTAGTGCCATTGCTTTGCGATAGTAGGATTTTGGCAAAGCACTTTCGCTTTTCAGCGCCTTCTCTGCATCTTTCAAGGCAAGCTAAACAACAAAAAAAGGTAAGATAATAGATGAGCCCCTGGCTAAAGTATGAAGATATCATGAAGTCAAAGTTAAGCCTAATGCAATACCTCTGCATGTACTGTTGGGTCCATTCCTGCCAATGGTTGAGCATCTGACAATGTGGCAGGACGGTTCCTTAGTCGTTGACTATAACTGTAATAGAAACCACACCCATTTCAATATTTAATGAATGTCTAACTAATATTATCTCATTTCCCTCTAAAATGCTAATTGTTACAAATGAAGAAAGAGAAATCATTCAGGAAATTTTTAGCCTTCTTCTTACCAACAAAAAGCTGCACTCCTATTGTTGAGAATTATAGGATCATTAGGTTGCAATCTGAGAGCTTTTGAATATAAGCTAATAGCCTGCATAAGAAAACAGTTGCATGAAGGAATATGTTCAAGGAAATAACCAAAGAAACAATGTGCATTTAACTCTATAGTGGCTCAAAAATTCCAAAGCTTTCTTCATATGTGAATAATTTCCCTTTCAATACATAGAGCATATGTAAAGAATGTTGAGGTCATACGAACTCAAATGCTGTTCTGTTCAATAAATCAAGAAATTTACTCAGAAATCACAAATATCATAACATGTTGGTCTGGTGTTACTGCAATACCATATGAGGAAGAAATAAATATCCTACAATATTTGTATGATTGCATCTGTGTAAAAAACCTAGGAGATTGATATATCTAACTAATGGATAAGAAAAATCTAATTGGATCGTTTATAAGCCATGTCTGGACCTGATTTATAAAGAGAAGTTAGAAGTTAGAACCATAAAAAGCAGTCAAGATTATACTCCTTTACGATAACTGAATAAATTAACATAATTTTTTTATGAGAAGATAATGAAGTTACATTAAACTGTTATCATGAAATGTTTTGTTTCAATAAACACCATGGCATAATCACATCTTGTAATGATCCCAATTTTGGCAATCAAAAACATAAATTGAGACATTGATATGTGTACCCAAATAATCCTTTTTTATAGTGTAAACTTCAAATAAAATGTTCTAATGCATGTGAGATACCCAAGATAGGGTCATATAGATATCTTAATTATGTTTTTATACTATTTGTAATTGTAATGGATTTAGAGTTGACAATATGTGCAGTTGCTCAGAAGTTCACCAAAAAAGAGAAAAATTACTCAGTTGTTAATGACTATCAAGACATAGATAGGTGTTGAAAATCAGCAAAATCTCGCCATGTAATACAAACATACTCTCATATAAGAATTTATATAGCTAAACTCAATACTACAGAATGATACCTATTCCATTTCCAAAAAGCATAGGTATGGTTGCCTTCAGATAATTAGAGTTCTAACCATTTGGTACAAGTTGTTCTTTGCTTTGCCACACATGAAGGCAAGCATTTGTGTTACAGCATTGGCAAGAACGCATGCCCACCCAACCAACTGAAGGAATGCAATGATCAAGTATTCAATTGCCTATTGAAAAATTAGTCCACATCCATCTTATATGGCCAGCCAAACCCCACTTGGAGACATTATTCCAAATGTTAGCACTGGATTAATATTGATATCACCTTACACACATGGCAAGTAGATTTTAGGTAACTCTGATCAATAACAATATAGCAGCCACAAAATGACCATCCTTACTGCTCAATAGCCTCTTAACATACAAAGGAAAGAAATGTGTTCCCAAACTCACATTTACTTTTATTTGTGTTTTACGATTAGACATCTCTACTGCATGTCAGAATATCGTAAAATGACAGGGAAATGTGTTATTAGCATAGGGAATAGAGGAAGTAGAAATTGCACATGAGGACAAAGAACATGAATTCTTCAAGGTGATGAAATCCTTAAAGGATGGGCAGTAAGAAACTTATGTACTTTCATTCAAAGCATGCAGTGTAAAGAATTTAAGAAACAAATATATATTTATGTTCAAAGGGTGGCAAGATCACAGCTCTAATACCACTATAATAACCTAGTCTAAAACACACACAAAATATTCCTATAAAAGATTCAAACAATCAAAATATATTGCGATTTTTTTAATGTAAATACACACATTCATTAGAAATTACTTCAAATCTTAGGCTACTTACTGGGCATACCCAGTATGCTCGTTTGACTCCTTAAAGCTTCCAAACTCTGCAAACATGCCAGCTGAATGCCTATAGATATCAACACCCTACTCTACCATTCTGTCACCCTACAATATTGTTAGTTACTGAGGGCTTTCATCCTCAAGAACTTGCCATAGAAGCACCTTTGGGTTTTCATCTAAGGTGCCAAACTGCTGTAGCTGCACCATATTCAGAATGAAGTTTTTGGTTTGTAATTTCCACAATGCCCTGTACTTCCTTTCCAGCACTTACCATACTCTCCAACATAGACAATCCTAAGTCAATGGAAGTCAATTCCACATTTGATGCTATCCAACTGACAAACAACTCTCTAACAATTTATGGCAGTTACTGACCAAACACTACCTCATTTGCTGATGAAGGCTACAGGTGCATACAGATAGGGGATTAATACAAATACAGCAACCCTTATTTAAAAGGGCAACTACTTAACAGGCCAACTGAGCCGCTTCAATAGGAATACTCAGTTGGCACCCTCTAACTGAAAGACATATCCCTTCTAACTGCTGACAGGCACTTGATCAAAACTCTGTCCTGTCTAACTGCCAACAAACTCAGTATTTGTGGATTGAAAAGGGGACGTTACAAACTCAAAAAGTGTCAATTTGTAATTTTATTAGATTATTACAGTAACATCTTGATACTATTAATATGTCTTTGCATTCATTATATAGAGAAAAACTTTCAACCTTTTAAAATCTTGCAGTTAACAACTGAGTCTTTATGTATTATACCATGCAATACTAGTTTCAATATTCAATCATTTGCAAGGCTTTGTTAATACTTTACATGCCACCATCTTATAGTACATTTTAATTTTCATTTGAGAATGCCTTGGTAACAAAAAAATAATCTTAAACCATAAGAGCTGAATTTGGTGCAAAAACAGATCTTAAGGCATATTTCACTTAACAAGTTTGGTCTCCTTGCCACCAAATGTCTCCAATGTGTTCTTCAGCATTGTTATTTGTTCGTAGACAAACTAATTATTTACAGCTAATCCCTGCAAATTTCTAAGTTGTTCTATGATGCATAATCATTTAAGGAAAAGATATACAATTTCTCTTGATGAAATTGCAGGAAAAGTCTTCACATACTAATAGACTCGTTATAATCTATCCTATTCACTTTCTCTCCATTGTTACCATGTGCATCTTTGTGAAACCTGTCAATTGCATTGGCTAAACTTAACTTGCTTGCCTCTTCTCAACCTTGGAGCTAGAAACCTAATGCCCCAGCATTTAGAGTCTATAAATCTATTGCATAAATGCACATATAAGAACAAACATACTAAATGATACCATAAAAAATGCACTACTCAACAGAATGAATAAGATTAATCAAATATAACCATCTATATTACTATAACAATGAAATATCACTTGCAATGCCTATGAAATTTTGAGGGTCATTAGTTTCACCCAGTAGATCTATTGTTACACAAAATTTTCAGGAGTCATCTGACATGTTTTAAGGAAAATCCAACCAGCTACAAGTTTCTTAATATCTGGTTTTCAACATGAATATTCTACTTCATTCTTGCATACTACTTTTGATGAAATATAAATTTTGTATGCAGTCAAATGTCACAAATGAGCATTGCTGTAAAGAGAAAATTTAAGCATTTCATTGATAACAAGAGAATCTGTCCCTAAACCTAAAGGAGAACTCTGTAGCAGCATGCATTTCTTGATTGCTTTGTGAAATTTCACAATGCCACCCTCTTTGTCCAAGATGTCTTAACTGAGAATATACTGTTTTATTTTAGGTAAGAGAAAAGTTTATAGACGATACATTTGAGCAGTCTATTAACCATTATGTTTGCTAAATATCAAAGTTTCTCTAAAACAACAAGGAAATTTCTATATCACTATTGCCTTATTTTACCTTCTTTTTTTCAATTAATTAGAATGATAAGAATTATGTACTTCGGCAGTATATTTGTTAGGCTCCATGGATTTCTCTACCAATCTGTGCTCAAAAAGTTTGGGGTCCAAGTGTCATCTTTCACATCTAAGGTAAAGGCTATTTTTTAGGTCACTGCCAAGTGAGACAGAAGTTTTGCATATGAGATCCCCCTTTTGAAAGCCCACAAAGGATTGGTTTACATTTACCTTGTATGTTATTCAAGTTTGTACCTCTATAGGTTTTGACCCTTTGGCCTAGCTTGTGATTAATCAAGTCTTTCCATTTGCTGTAAATATTTCAAATTCTTGATTTATATATTTTTTTCAATTAAAAAAAGGAATTGTGTGCATTCTTTTAACAAATAGCTATTTTCCATATATTCTTTACATTATGTATAACACTATGTTCCACGGCATTTCGGGGATAGGGACGGGGGGACGGCAGGGAACGTGTTTCCGGGACGTTTCATAAGGGGCAATTTTTAGGGGACGGCGACATACAAAATACATATATATATGATTTTTTCAAAATTTATTAATATATTAGAGAGAGAGAGAGAGAGAGGGAGGAAAAGAGAGATAGATATGTCAATAAATTAATAATTGATAACAACAATATCAATATGTAAATGAATCGCGAGACTAGTACTATAACAGCATAAGAAATGTCATTAAAGCATTATAAAATTTATTACAGCAGTATCAAACATCAATAAAACCATGGTCTATCAATATACAAATGTCTCAAACATGTATCCAGAAGTCTGAAAGTTCAAACATGAAAATCAAAATATTAAATACAACAGTCAATGAAATTAAGCCTCATTCGGGCTATGAATATCCAAAGACTCAGAACTATATATATTCTGACTTTTGGTCAAGGAAGATACAAATAAAGATATATTCATTAAGAAAAACTCTTTTCTCAAGCTGTGTACTAACTATTTACTCTATATAATCATCACTTTTTTTGTTCTAAAATATCTGCCATATGTATTGAAGAGTATCTATCTTATATCACATTAGACAAAAGTAAATTACATATTGAAAAATACATCAATTAGCTACGTTAGGTCCATAAAAAACTACTCTCCCAAAGATGTCTTGTTTTGATTTAAACATTATATAATGTGGAACATTCAAAATTTATCCTATTCTTGCACTCTGTAGGACTTTATCAATTTCTCATACCACCTTTTGTATGATCAACAATTTGGTTATTGTTAATTATAGCTTTCATGATAATCCCTGATCTTAATGGTGGTATTAGAGCATGTAGTTAGAAGTTTAATAAACTTTTTAAAAAATGAATTTTTTCTTGTTTTTTAATGTTTGAAGCTCTCAGCCTGTAGGGGACAGCTAGCCGTCCCCGATACGATTGGGGACGTTCCAACGTCCAACGTCCCCAATCCGTACCGGGGACGGGGAACCATCCCCAAACTGCCGGAAACGTTTCTTGGCATTTCCTACGAATTTTGTTGTTTCGGGGACGGTAGGGGGACGTCCCCTTTGCATCCCCCCATCCTAGGGATGGCAGGGGACGGGGATAGGGAGTTTTGGGGCAGGGGACGTGTCGTCGTGTAACCCTGAACTATAACATTGTTGTTTTTTTGCGTTCCAAGACAAGGGAATGTGGGATGTGGGAACATGGTTTTGGGAATACAATTTTTTTTGCTGAATTTTAGGGATAGTGGGGGGATGGTTATTTAAACAACTTCGACAAACTTAAAGCAGCTGAAATTTTAAAAATTAAAAGTAATGTGCTGCATTTGCAATGACAACCTTTCCCCTCTTAACTTTTTAGGGTTTTTTATCATTTTATGAACCAAATGTAGCCGGTTGTCTAGTTCTGAAAAAAAGGGATGCCCCCTTCAAGTCCGTATGTCCCTGGGATGTCACCTAAAACATTAGGGACACGTCTCCATGGAACGTTGCTAAAGATCCATAAAACACCTCATTCTTTTCCAAATTAGAACTCGCGACACTACAACTCCACATTCAACATTACATATTTCTAGCAAGAGGAAGCTTAATACACAACTCAATCCAAAATTCGTCTTAACAAGCAGAACCAACAAAACTAGGCTTAGTTCAAAGAGTTGTGGGGTAAATGGTGTATTCATTAAGCTAGCGCATCCAAGACTAAGGCCTGTTCAACCCTAGAATCATTCTAGGCCCATTATGTTCCCAATTACCTTAACTAGGAAAAAAATAGGCAAACCTATGCCATAAATGCATGCACGTATCTTTTAAAATAATAACCTATCTTCAAGAAAACTTTACACTCACTTCCTTCACTTATGTTTTACAATACTTAGATGCTTGGTAATAAGTAGCCTTCCAAAACCCATGGTTTTCTGCAACCTGCTCCTTTTTCAGAATCTGGAGTCCTTTGTACTCCAACTTCGTTCTAATGTAAATGAATGTATTTTCGATTCAATTGACCTCCTTCGATGATTTGTGGACATGGACACAAATTCACTGTATTTTCCTAAATTTACTTAAAACATAAATTGTGTAGTTATTATCGAAAGTTTAACCACTAGGTAGTTATTTCTTGTGTTATGTGGATTGGTTTGACAAGATAAATATAAATTCTTTCATTTTCTGCAAACCATTAAATCCTGATGTCCATCTATCTTCATAATTTTGCTTAAATAACAACTTGCACACTTTTTCTTGAATACTTAACCAGAATGCATGTATTCCTTGTGTTATGTGGACTAATTTGATAAAAGATACATTCTCTTCATTGTCTTATATTTGGCTGTCTAGACACTAGAATCCAAAATTTTACAACACATTCAACATTCTGTATTCTCATTTCTTATTTCAGTGGGAGGCTATAAACATCTTTATTGAAAATAATTGTTAACAAGCAGAATAGGCAATTAGGCTAGCTTAAGCCATATATTCATGCATCTCATACTTCCGTCAATGGCATGCAAAATGCCATAATTTTTATTTTTTTGAAAATCAGGGTGATTGCACAAGAACTGAACCTGTGAATGCATACTGCCACAATTAAAAAAACTCCAAATGTCAAATCCATGCATCTCAACAGAATCTAATAAAGTGTGATACTTTACTTGAAAAACAAGTGCAATACCATGTAAATTGAAACTAATACCACACGCTGTAAAAAATTGCAAACTTAAGTTGCCAATTTCATGTAGCTCATACAGCATTAATGAAGGCGTAATATTTTACTTAATAATATATTGCATGAGAATTGAACCTATGCCTGCACATTGTGGGGAAAAAACAACCTCCAGCGCCAAATTCATACATCACATACAGCATTTAAGAAGGCATAATATTTTGCTTGGGAAAAAATGTGATAGCTTGAGAATTAAAACTATGAATACATACTGTAATACATAAAACTAAAAGAACCACCTTATATTGACAAATTCATGCAGCCCACACATCATTTAAGAAGGCATTATACTTTACTTGAAAAATCCAACCTGACTGCACAACGATTGACCCTATGCCCACATACTGTCAAAAGAAAACAACCTCAAATTGTCAAATTTATGCACCTCATACAACTTTCTGGAAGCCATGGTATTTGGTTTAAAAACCCAGTGAGATTGCACAAAAACTTAACCTAAGCCCACCCAATGGCAAGAGAACTGCCTCAAATTGCAAAAGTCATGTGTTTCATAAGCCATTAAGAATGCATGCTATTTTTCTTGAAAATGTCGGTGTAATTGCATGAAAATTGAACCTACAGCTGCCTACTAGAGAAAAAGGACAAACTCAAAATGCCAAATCCATGCATCTCATGAAGCATTTGAAAAGCATGATATATTTCTTAAAAAATCAGTGCAATTACACAAGACCTGAACCTATGCTTTCAAAATAACAACTAAAATTGCTGAATTCATGTACCAACAGCATTTAAGAGGCATAATATTTTCCTTGAAAAGCATAAGTGCAAATGCGTGAGAACTTAGCATATTACCACAAACTGGCAAAAAACACAACCTAAAATTTCCAAATCCATGCATCTAACAGGGCATTAAACAAGCCGTGTTATGAGTTATTACAATAGAAACGAAACTATGACCACATACGGTGAAAACAACTTCAAAAATGCAAAATTCATTTATATCATATGGCATTTAAAAAGGCAGGGTATTTCGGTGAAACATCAATACAATTGCACGAGAAAGGAACCTATACCCACCTGAGGATGAAAAAACACCTCAAATTACCAAATTCATGTATTGTAGTTACAAAGGCATGAAGGTTTGGTTGACAAATAAAGAGTGCAATTGCACTAAAATTGAATCACTACCTCGAAACAGTCTTAATTCAGAGATAAGGCTTTTGGTAAAAATCAGTGCACAAGTTTTTTTTCTCATTAGCATTTTTTCTCAATTATGGACTGTCTAAGCCTTAGATCTTTAATCAATCTTAAACTGTCAAATTCAATCGAATTTCTATTAAAGTAAAAAGAAAAGGAAGAAAAAAGACTACGATAGATACATCTTCAAGTTGTCTCTCACGGAAAGCCACGTTGCCCTGCAGTACGAACTCATAAACCTGACCCCTGTGGTCCCGCGCCGCATTCGAACTCACGTCGCCGAACTGCATTTTGCCATTACAGGCATTAAAAAGACTACAAATTTCAAACCAGAAGAAACAATGAAACAAATTAACATAACATAATCCTATAAAATATCCTACGCGGATTTCGCCAATTAACAGAATTCAAACAGATAAATTAGCAAATTACACATATAATCAAATATTTCCCGCGTTTCACCATATCATATGCATCAAAACTTCGCAGAATTCAAATAAATAAAAATCCAATCAATAGACAACGTAACGGGAGCAAGATTGTTTACCCGCGGAAACTCGTCGACGCCGTCAAAATCGGAACGAAAGCTTGACGAAGCCATGGCAGTCCGTTACTTGACAGAAAATTGAGGTTTATTTTGATTTAAAATTTGATCTCCTAACGATTAGAATGCTGTTGTTTATAAGCAAAGGATGAGGATTCTTGAGAATAAATTTCATTGGTAGTGGCTGTTGTAGGGTTTTAATGGCTCCAAATAAATACTCGTTTTCTTTCATGTGCTTGTCAAAGCAAATCTGGCGATGTGCTGGTTCTGCTCCCTGTACTTCCACGTTGTCTGTCTAGGGACGAAATATTTCCTTCTATTGGTCGTTAATCAATTACGTGGTTAATTAACGACCTCGGAAGAAGAACCGATTGAAGAGGTATTGTTATATTTGGCCATAAGACAAGCGCTTACATGTCACTCTTGTAAAGGAGAAACTAAAGTTTGGTATATTTAATTATTAGTTTGGTTTACATATGTTTGGTTTACTAGTAAATTGTTTTGGTCTTTTAAGTTTTCCACTCCTATTCAGTTTAATATAATATAAATATTATTATTTTTAAGTTTCAAATTGACTTCTAAAGTTATAATCTTATTAAATTTAATTAATTTATATTTTTTGTTTTATGTAATTATATTTTTTTAAATTGTATTAAAAAAATTTAAAGAAAGAATAAACGAAATATTGTATATTAAATCAAGAGTAAATTATAGCAAAATAGTAATATAGTAGACTTCAAAGTCAAGTCATTATAATAAGGCATTGCAAAATAGTCAAAACACTACTATTAGATAGTAGCATAATGATAGAGTTCATTGATGGAATGAATCATTAAGGTCAATCAAAAGCTTGAGCCATGCTAATAACCTTAATAATAGATCAAATTCGTCCATAATTGATTGTCTTCAATTTGTTGGACTCCTAAACAATTTGATCTATCTTCATCTTCATGATATCTCATTTGTCTCAAAAATAAAGAGTTAAATTTGCAAACTTCAAACTTCAAACCATAAATCTTACAAGTTCATATGTGTGTAATTAAAGTTGTTTTAGGCATTCATTTAGCAATTAAACTACTAATATTTCATGACCAAAAGACACCTAAGGCTAAATCTAGATTTTGCTGTAAATAGATCTTCAAAACAATTCCAAAGTAATTCAATAAAAAATTAATCAAAATGAAGATACTATTTATAGTTGAAACTATTGGAATGAAATATGTGAAATTGGTCTAACTTGGATGATATTAAATAGTTAATCTATATTATAGTTAAAGCATTAATAACTTTATAATCATACATTCAACTTTATAATCATATATTCAACTTGCTAATAGAGTTTTCTTCATTTTAATCATATTTAGAATGTGAGTGGTTATAAATAAAAATAAGTGATAAATATGAAAATTATCATCAATATTTTAGATGAAATATCGTGATTCATTTTAGAATAAACCAGTGTTCCACGGGGTTTCGGGGACGGCAGGGGACGCGTTTCGAGGACGGAGGACAGGGGGTCTAAGTTTGGGGGCGGTGAGGGGACGACGGGGGGACGACGAGGAAGGGGTGGCAAGGTGCTGAAATACATATAATACTTGAAAAAATAGTTATAAAAAGATGTATAAATATAAGAATTATACATCTTGAAGACAACTAGGAGTCCCCTAGACGTGTTGAGGACACCCCAACATCCTTGAAGTCCTAGCAACGTCTTGGAGACAGCGAAATTGGTAGTGGGATGGTGGCGTTGGTGGTGGTCTAATGGGGGGACGTCCCCCAAGTCCCCAAGTCTCTAAGACGTCCCCATCTAAAAAATGCAAAGTTTTTTTGAGAAGGACGCGTCCTCGTGAAACACTAGAATAAACAATTGATACGAAGATTACATATATAATTTCAAAAGTAATAATAAAATAATTTTTGAAAAAAGTTTTTTTAGATTAAAAAATCACAATTAAAAGACCTTATCCCTCAATTAGGTATACTACAAAAATTACAACTGTACCACACTATATTTCAAAAGTTACAACTGTACCCACACTATGCTGTCAAAAGAGACACGAGACAGAAGAATTATCGCAAAATTTTGGTAGGAATGTTGGCCGTCCATGATTATTGGCTTCATGTCCATTGTGTGTGTATTTAGCTCTTTGACTTTTGAACGGCAGTTGGAATTCCAATTTTGTAAATTACCATAATTTCCACGCCTTGTTTTTTTGGAACATTGTGGTTGACTTTGCGATGCCTTTGGATAGATTGATTAGGCCGAGAATTTGCATCACATGTTCTACTTTATGATTGTGAGGACAGTTATAAGCTCACGTGGCATTAGGACGTAGGACGTGGACACTTTGGATTTTATCCGAGTCTTTACTTGTAGAGCCGTCGGGGAAATCTAAAAAGTAGTTTCAGCCGGCCTTTAAATGCCGATATACACACGGTATACGGAAGTAACAATTTTTTTTTTGGAAATTTGAACCTTTTTGGCCTTTTGGTTTTTTGAAATTTAAAATTAGATGAGTGCATTTTAATATTATGATGTTATGTAATTTTTTATTTTATTTATTTATTATTTGTAAATGTTAAGTATAAGTAGGTGTTATATTTGTATTTAAAAAATGAGACAAAGTATTTATTTTCAAAAGTTACATTAAAAAATAATTAATCATATTGTAGACATGCAAAATATACGCATGCATCTAATCATACTTCATTCAGTATTATTCCATCTATTAATTAAATAAACCAATTTAATTAATTCACTTCTCTCAAAATTAAATAAATCCAATTATATAATTATTTCTTATAGTTCCTGATTTAATTAAATCACATATATCTAATTAAATCACTCATGCATTTTCCTCTCATTTGATTTAAAATAAATACAAAAATTGAAATCAAATGTCATATCACCTAAACTCCTGTTAGATTAATCAAATCATGATTAGTTTAATCCTAATTATATGAATCCTCTAGATTCATCCACTTGCACAATAAATCATTTAAATTGATTTATTAAAGCACATATTTTCCCTCACAAGGGAATATGCTCTCATTAACTTTCATGTTTGACTTTTTTGGACAAACACAATTCCCCCCAAAAACCCTCAACCATACTCATTTATTGTCATTTTCAAATTTGAATGGGCACATTGGCCAAAACTTGCACAAGCATAGGCCAATCCCATGGTGACAAGTGGCTCTCTCCTATTGGATGGGATTTAGTCCCACATTGTCTAATCTTAGCTTCTCCTCTCTCAACTTCTCCTATAAATGCAATGCATTTTCTCTCATTTCAACATCTACATTTTAGAGCATCCTTATTATAGGCAACTTGAGTTCATGAGCATCTCATTGTCTATCATCTAATTAGCTTGGCAAGGGTTGGGAAAGGGCTCTTTCACATATTTAAAGAGCACCAATCCATCATAGAATAGGTATCTAATGTGTATTTTTTCTTTCAACTAAGTTAGTTTGTTATGACATTATGCAAGCATGTTGGATTATTCTATGGAGGTGTTGATTATTTGTTTTGTTTAGAATGGTAACCATACTAAGACGGGTGTGTGTGTTGAAGGTTTTCTAACCATTTGCAAATTTTCACCATCTACACATACATAAGGTGATTAATAATAATACATGTTTTGATGCACATGTTTTAATCTAATTATTTTTGGAGATGTTTTTGGACAATTTAATAAAGACGCAATTGATGTGGCTACATTATTGATGTCCAAAATTTCAAACAATAAACTTGAGCTCTTAATTCACATATGAAGATATGGTAAAAAAAAATTATGAATCATTTAAGAACTTGATATATGTGAAGTTTTTGTTTTTTATATTGAGTCAAAGTAGATTACAAAGAATAGAGCTATCAACGGGTTGCTAAAGCTACAAATATATACAAACCATAAGTACAACTTAGTCATAGGAAGGTTGAAAAAAAGCATTCATTTCATAAATTGTACAACTGTACTTTGACAAAGCTTGTTATCAAATTGGAATTGTAATACTTGATCTTTAATTTGTCGAAGTTGAACCATGTTTGAGATATGTGAACTCGGGGTGCACAATCTCAGGTTGTAATAAGTTGAACAGCGGACGTTTGGATTCCTCGGTGCTTTCAAGAGATACTTTCAACACTCTAGATGTGATGAATTTTTCCAGATCGTGCATATTCCTCTAATTTGCTGGTATTTCATGGTTCTTTGTCAGATGTTCTCTTGTTCATTGGCAACTCCTTGTTGCTATTGTTGTACAACCATGTTGTTGTTTTGTCTTCACTTCTGGGTCTTTTTTGTACTGCTGCTTTGCACAGCTCTGTTGTTATTCCTTCTTGTGTGTTGGGACTATGTTCTTGAGGTTCTGCTTCAACATTGTTGCTTGATCTTTGTAATTCTTTATAGCTTTTTCCAATAAAAAAAACTATTAGATTCTCTCCCCTAATGTGTTTTGACATAAAAGTTGGTAAATTATTTAAATTTATATTTTAGGGGTCGATTTTTAATGATTTTTAATGTATTGTTTTTCGTATTCAAGTTAAATTTATGAATGCAAAAGGGAATTTGATTCAAATTGAAAATGCAAAAATAACCTAGAACTTTTAAAATTAGCTTTTAAAATAGACCCAAGTGGGCTCCCTTTTAACTAGGTGTATAAAAAGATAAACTACAACTCACTTTTGATTATACATTAAATCTTATTCATTATTTACATCATCATTTGAGAAGCATAAGAACACATTATCACATTAGTTGTTTACATCAATATATGCATTATTAGCAACAAAATAAACATATTGCATGGTTGTTGGTTGTCTTCAAGCATTGTTCAAACTATTGTTTCAAATAAGGTTTGCCACAAGAAAAAATTCATCACTTAATAAGCTCACAAATATTTTTTATCAACATTATTATTCTTTTATTGCAAGTCAAAATATCAAGATGAATATTTATTTGCGAGTACAAAAAATTTACAAATTCAACATCAAATTTTATCACAAAACTACTTCAACCTCAAAACAGCAATCCCTTTGAAAAATATACTCATTTCAATTACTATCACAATTAATTAATCTATAATTAATTTCTTGTCATTGTATAATTTATTGTGTTAGCCTAAATTTTTTTGAAAGCTTCTTGTTTCATTCTAATGCTTTTGAAGTGAAAAATTTATCAATATATTGAACGAACAGCATAGTTTATGTCGCACGTGGCACTTCGTGGGCCAAGGGCTTTGTTGGTTTGACGTGCCCATATAGATGCAAATCTTGGGAGATGCTTTTTCTACATTAAAAGTATAAATTATATTTCAGTAGTTTCCTCACGAGGATAAATAATTGACGCATAATATTTATGTTATCAAGTGAGGACTATCCAGAACTTGTGGTCTATTATAATGTGTGTCGTTTAGGACTTTACCGAGTTGTTTTTTAAATTGATAAATATTGTAATGACCTTTTATGATTATTTGGTAGGTAAATTGCTTTTGGGTTTGTAATGCATGTACAATCATTTTTTAGATTTTCAGCATTTCAGTTTTATCTTAAATTTAGTTGTTTATCCATTTTAGATGTATTACGATGTTTTTTTTAATATTTGAAAATTAATTTTTCTAAAATTTAATGTTTTTTATTTAATTGTTTTTGTGTTTAAATGGATAAAAAGATTATTAATTATCAGTTAAAAATAAAGTTAATAGTATAAATATAAAAGGACATAGTAGATAATAATAAGCACAACAAAATATAATATAATAAAAATTATTACTACATTTTTATAATTGTACATACACCTAGTCACTTTAGATATTTCTACACATTTCATTCCAATCTGTCAAAGATTGAAGACGCTGTGAAATTCAACCTCCTTGGGACAAGCCCATAAAGGTGTTACGACACCACCATGTGTTAGATATATCACGAGTTGAAGACAAGTCAAAAAATGGAGAGTTGCAAAGACGTTGTCATGGTTGTATAAAACACCATTACAGCAAAAGGACATCAATACACTAAAAGAGATAGAAATATATGCATAATGGTATCCCGCTAACAAAGAGGAAATGAGATTACTCAAATTTTTAATGTCAACCTTTGATCCAATGTAACAAAACTAGAACAAAATAATGGCAACCTCTACAAAGGACTAAGCCTCTCTAAAATGTATCCTCTTATTTTAGGTTCTACAAGCAATATTTTCTCTCTTTACTTTAGAATTTGCAAGAGTATGCATTACTTTATTATGCTTTATAATTATATTTAAATTCTAGATTAAAGAATGATTTAGAAAGGATTATTCCATGATATTTTATTTTTCAATTTGATGAACCTAAATATTAAATGCCCATATCTCCATAAAATATTTATCTCCTTCCTTGAGTGTGTGTATCTTATCTTTCAAGTGCATCCCTAAGTTTTCTTCTCGATCTTGTTTCCCCCTAGATGTTGTGCATGCCTTCACCCCGTTCATGACCATGGAAGACCGCCATGAAGAACCATTTGAGCATGATGCACATTTTGAACAAAATGAACACAAAAATTTAACAAGACAAAGCAAACAAGTTACGCATCCATCATGAAGAGCTTAACAACGACTCTCACCCTTCTTTGGTGGTCACTTCCCTCTTAAATTTATTACAATCCACTACTCACTACAAGTGGATGTTCTTCATGGTCTAAAAAACTGTCTAAATCTGAAAGCACATGTGACATTTCTTCCCAAGTTTATTTACTACTCTTTTCACCTCATCTTTCCATTCTCACACCTCTCACATTTCATTCTCAAACACCTCATATTCCCTCTTCCATATCCCACCCTACCCCTATCTCCAAATTCTTGGCCCAATCATTTATCCCACCCATTGGTGATCCTTCTTCATCCAATTATTATCATCCCCTTCCCTATACAATTTCCTTTTTTGTGTGCCTTGATACATACTCTTAGCTAATTTCCCATACAACTCCCTCATGTGTACCCCTATTATATTACATGTATATCCTCACAACCTTCCTCGTACTCATATTCCTAATCCACCCCCATTCACCCATCCCATTGTGTCTACCATTCATCCAGCTTACACTCCTCTCATTATCCACCATAATCATACTTCCTTTAATCCTCCCACCAACCCCATGATCCAACATATACTTCACTAGTTAGGTTCCATGCAAACTAGATTGAATGTTATCCTTTTAACTTTACACAAATACATAATCATGTATCTTAACTATAATACCCTTTAGTATGGCATTCTAGAGTGTCCTTTCCTCGTTGGTTTCATGGTTGCCTACTTTGAAATGTATATTGGTAAGGGACCCAATGACCCACAATTATTATTTTACTGTCACTTATCTTGATTTTTTATACAATGACCATTTGTTAGCCAAAATCTTCCATCAAACATTAAAATACCCTTAGAGTGGTTTTATTCAAACATTGATAGAAACATTGATGGTTACTACTAAGTTCACCATCTCTTGCACTCAAAATGAAAGGAATTTTATGAGGAATCATGTAGTGCTTGTTATGTATTCTAACCACTTTGTGAGGATCAGTTTGTTCACGATTTATAGATCACTCGTGGAATCCAAGTACCATAATTGAAGACAAGATCATGGGTGATAGCAAAATGGAGATACTCACCTTGGGGTGCTTGATGCTAGATGATGTTAAGAAAAATGGGTGTTATTTTTATGTTCAATATTTTGTGACTAAGTATGGTATGGTGTTTTAGGTATTATGCTACAAGAAATTTGGAGGATTCATGAAGGATGAGACTCTCCAAATTCCTAGCATCATGAAGGCAAGGCAATTGGTAATCATTTTTAGTGAACACGAGATATGCAAAGACTTATATATCATGGGTTTTTAGAGAGGTCAACAAAACATGGAGCTCACATTGGGTGCACTTTAAGGGGGAGTTCACTATGGAGTTGGAATCCAATAAAGAAGATATAGAACTTCAAGTTATGGAAGAGAGAAATCCTAGAGTTACCAGGGCTATGTGGATGAAGGATCTTTCGTGAAAATTATATTTTTTCAAAGGTGAGATGCTTGATCATAATGATATTTGATTTATTTTGGTTATGCTTCTAAGGTGGCCACCAAAGGGGATAATTTTAAATGGAATTATTCTTTTGAGGAACACCAATTTGACATAGCTAGGATGAGTATTGGTTGTGATAAATATGAGCTAAAGCCTAGTTTGAGTATAGTTCCAAATTTTCGATTTGGTGTCCTCAACATTTTTATCACTTCCCATACTTTTCTTGTAACCAAAGAAGATTTTTAGATCATGTGAAGGGGGATTTTTCAACCCATTGAAATTGTTGAAGTGTTCTCAACTAGTACATGGCAGTTTCTAGCCTTTACTTTTTTAAAATTGAATAAAGGAACTCAATTTTATAGACAAGGTATTACATGTTTTGATTGATCATTTTGATAAATTCATGTTTTGGATTGATGATATATTTCATGAGCAATTACAAATCTACAAAAAAATGTGATTGTTACAACCACCTTTCAATTTACCAACAATCTAATCCAAACCATCTCTTCAATGGTAAGGCTTGGAGCATCATGATAAAATTCTTTAAAGTCCAATGTAAACATTAAAACTTCATCTTAGAGGAGGTGAGTAAAATTTTTGTCATGCATTGGTCACATTTCTTTGAAGGAAATTATAGATATGAAGTTCAAGTAAAAGGAGGTAATACTCCAAGGCATATTGAATGGAAACCCTTGAGCATGGTTGAAGTTAAAAGAATGGAGGTGAGTGTTCGGGGAAACCAAATCATTCAATGTATGGAGATAATCAAGAATATACTCCAAGGTTAAATACTCTAGCATGATAATGTTTGGTCCATTTTGAATAAGTTTTTTATGGCGCACCAAAGATGGTTATTTGATGATGTATTAGAAAATCAAGAGCTTTTGGGTGAGAGTCATCAACTTAATATGGTTGATATAATTTTGGGTGGTAAGAACTATGATCCATGGATCATGATGAGTGTTATTTCATAATGTAGAATTATTGTCACCAATAATTCTAGTTTTCCTAGATACTATTGGCAACCATAAATAATTTATTAATTACACGAAGGATGCATTTTCCATCTATTATCTTTGATAAGACATTTTTCACCGATCATTGATGGTTTCCAGCCACCACAATTCTAGTTTTGGGAAAAAAAATCAATTTTACAACCATGATATGGAGAAATTATCTTGGTTTAATATTCTATATGAGAGGGTTCACTTGTTGAGAATATTAAGTGCAAATTCCAACTCCCTTAGAGTTTTTTGTGAAGAAACTCGTAGCAATATATGACTATTACTTTTACCTATCAACACACATATGGTTTGGATAGAACCATCCTTCTAATAGTATAACTTAGGCATCATGGTAAGAATTTTTGGGATCCAATCCATAAAAGAGGTGAGTTTAGTAGTTGACATGCACTAGTTATATTGATTTGGGAAGCTCATTACAAAGACGAGATTCAAGATGAAGGAAGTTGTGTGTCAACGCAAATATCTTAATAATGTAATCATGAGCACCACATAGATACCTCGTGGAGAAGTTTACATAAAAATTAGAGTGGTGTAGCATAAGCATGGTGAGGTAGCATCAAACTTAGAAGGTTATGTAAAAAATTGCCCACAAGGAAGAAGGAGAATGATTGTTGGTGATCTCCTACCACTCAAGGAATGAAGAAACATACTTGGGACAACCATGCACCAAATTGTTAGCTTCAATATTGTTATCATAATCATTATCAGCCCCATACCACTTCAATACATTTGGTTTTGAAGGGATTTCTAATCATAAAAAGGAAAGAGTCACTATCCATAATTGTTGATAAAAAATTCAATCCCTACACAATGTTCACACCTTTGATTTTAGAAAAGGAATATCGGTTTTACTACTATTATATCACTATTAGATTACTAGAATAGTTGTTATTAGTCATGAATAGTAGCAAGTTGCCTCAATTTAAGGGAAAATTATCGATGGAAGAAGTTGAATTTGGGTTGCAACCAAAGGGAATCGTCATTGTAGCTATCACGATACCTAATTGGATAAGATTTTAATTGAATGGTGACTATCCTAACTCATTTCTAGAGGTGCAGCAAGGATATGATGAATTTATTATTGTTATCATGAGGAGAAGAGTGGGAAGGCATTCGCGTAAGTTATTATAAAATGAAATTTTTGATGATGCCATATTGGTGCTAGAGTATCCCTGATTATAGAATGCTTTAGAACAAAGGATATTTTATTTGGGAACTTGTAGGGTGTTTTTAAACATAATTTATTCCATTGGATAGGTGTGGGGCCCAAGATCAATGAGCATCACTCCATGATATTTTACCTTGGCATGAAATGGGTTGTGCCCTTGAGTTATCATTACTTAAAGATAAGCAATTTAGAGAAGGGAGGGTTGTCATGTCCCTTCTCTCGCTATTATTATCACTATTATTTAAAATATTGTTTTTCAATACTAATATTATACAATATAAATATATAAATAAATATACAATATTAGTAAATATAAAATAAATTTAAATTTTTTAAGGTGGCGCAAAATTTGAGTCCATGTGATGAGATGTCCCTACTAAATCTAACCCAAAAATTCATTTTTCAGAGTGTTGACATTTCGTCAAACAATTGTTGTGCAAACTCATGAATTCTGATTTTCTGAGTTTTTTTTATTGCTTTTGATGTTTGGTTGAGTGTTTTCAATGCTAATAACATAAAGGAAATGCATAGAACTGATATATAAATGATTGCACAAGATAAATTAATAAACCCACTTCCATTTATGCCATTAAATTAAAGATATAAGGTCTTATTAAAATGAAAGTTATGTCTGATATAAAAATTACCAAACTGCAACAGCTTTATTAAACCCAATACAAATGAAAGATTTGAATACCCAATATGCCAATAACATACTCATTCTATGCCAACATGAAAATATAATGTATGAATGCTAATATGAGCATGATAACGATGGTAGAAGACTGAAATAGAATGTGAAATATGCAACTACAAGTCTGATCATTGTTATGGAAGTGTTGATATGAAATTTGTTGCCAAAATATTCAAATGCCCATGAAACCCCTTCCAAATGATGGTGCACCAACTAGAAATGAAACGCCTGGTATGGAAGATGTCAAATCCTTAATGTAAACTTGTTAAACGGCTGGAATAAATCTGCAATGATGATTGTGCCACAAACCCTAGGTGCACTTGGCCAAAAATTGTATAGCCAACAAGTAGAATGCAAACATGTGATGGTATTGGCCTGGTTGAGACTCGATCTATCAATGGTTGCACTTGATCTAAAGAAATATGTTGATATAACATTGTTGCAAACTCGGGTTTAAAAATTAAACATCTGAAACTCCTCCAATGAAGCCCAAACGAAGACCCAAGGTAGGTCCTCCTCAAAGTTGAATTGGGTTCTCGTCCAATTCACGATAGCCCTTAGGAGTTTTCATTCCCAAAAGACTGAAACCAAGCTGAAACCCTTCTCCAGAGCTCAAACCTACAAGTGTTGATATGAAAAATGACAAATGAATGCCAAAATAGAAGCCCAAAATTCACTTGATAACCTCCCATGAGCTTTTTTATAAAAGATAATAAAATATTCCTCCTCAAGGGTCTTTTCCTCATCAAAAGAAAGGGCTGCTTTTTTAAAAACAACTTTGATTCACTAGGATGGGGGCACTTTTCACTATTCACTTTATAATTCCTTGTTACTATTCACTTTTACTATTCCATTAAAGTAACTTTAATATTTTCAATTTATCCCTGGATTCAACAATTGAACTCCAAATTGAAAGGCTCGTAAAGCTTCTGACTAGGCTCTGCATCCATTGTTGGGTCCCCTAACCATACTACTAACCTATGGCGACCCTAATAGTAGGCCAACCTCAACTAGCCTGAGCTGCCTAAGGAAGGGACATTGCAGTCCTCCCTTCTCGGGATTGGTTGCTCCCAAGCAACTGCAAAGTCAGATGCTAAAGTATCATCTCTCCTTCCCATGTGGAATCCTTCAACGACAAGTCCTTCCATTGTACCAAATAGTCCCTAATAACTCTGTTATCACCTAACGCCAAGTCCACAAAAGATGAGGTATCATAACCATACAATGCTCAGAAGGGAGTCATACCAATCAACATGTGATGCGCAGTATTACAACAATACTCGCCCAAATACAACCATCACACCCAAGCCTTATGCTATTCTAAAACGTAGTTACACAAGTAATCCTCAAGCCAACACTGAACACATTGTTGCTCCACTTTGATAGTAACATCCGTGTACCATAACCTGTGAAGCAACCTCATGGAATACATGCACCCATAACAGTTCACGTTGAGAAGCGATCCTCACCCAACTACCTATTGCCCCAAAAGGCATAATATTGCTCACCGATGGACCAACAAAGTCCCCTGCACACTCTGCCAAAGGAATAACATCGTGCTTGGCAATGGGAGTATCCCCATCAAAAGAAGATGTCAAATGACTCCTGAATCTCTGTGGCCTGTAGCCTCCATGTCCAACACCACTCATACACCAAGGAGTCTTTGAGTGTCCAGTGAGTGCAGTCTCACCAACATCAAATTGGAAATCACTGCCCAACCCAAAAAGTGGATTTTCATAAGTCTTATCATCACCCATCTCAAACAATGGGTTATCAATATAAGAATTGTAACCAGGCATACTAGTTACACCACTCTCCATCACTTTGTGATGCATGATAGGCCACCTGCACCAAATCTCTAATTGCCTCACACTAATAAAATCAATATCATGTCAAAAAAAGTGAAGCAACGCACTGTGGTCTTGATGGAGTAGTGTATTCAAATCGATGTCAGGGACCCAAATGAACCTTGATAGGCTACAAATCCATCTACCTGAATCATTGGCCCATGATGGAGTAATACTACTACCTCCATCAAAGACAATAACCAAGTCATAATCTGACGAGCTGCCAGGATCCCAAATGTTCTGGTGGAATGCACTAAGATCAATTCTTTGCACTAACTAGAAATAATGGTATCCTCCATCCCTGATAGACCCTATCACTCTTTGTCGCAATTTCCACCATCGATGCATCTGATCACTAGGCCTGTGGGTTATGGACCTAAACAACTGCCAGAAAATATGAGTATCTCCTAACTCATCTGCAAATGTTGGTGTCCCCACAATACTCCAACTACCAAGGCTGGAAGAAGAGTGCTCCTGACACCAACTCATAAAGCTAGTTGCACTAATCAATGCAACTGTGGAGGGTTGATCCCTCTCATCACTGAATCCCATATGATCAAACCTTGCCTCTCTAACTCGTGTGCCAATAATACATCCAACCTGGAGAAGTGGTAAAGGGGTTTCGTCAGATATCGCTCCATCCCTTGAAGAAGGGAGCACCTCGAACCACATATTCGCCCCACTCTTATGTGTCACACAAAGCACCAACTCATCCGAAAGTGGATTGAATACAAAGGAATGTGTGAATCTCACAATGAAATCACTATGACATGCACCAAAGGATTCTGAGGGAAGTCTTGAATCAACACTTTCCAAAACAAGAGCCTCAGAACTCAAAGCGTAGGGTGTAAAAATTGGTTCAACACGGGCTGATTGTTCCCCATGACTAACTGAAATTGTCACACCCTGCTTTACTCTTATAGCCATGTCATAGGTATCCTCCCTAGTAGTAGATCCACTACTACTACTAGATACCTCATCTCTCTTAGCATCAACGGAAGTGGATATTTGTGCCTCTTCCCTCATGAGTGCACCATACAACTACTTAGCAAGCATGAAAGCATAACCTCTATCTATAAGCAATTGCATGGCATCAGATCTCATCCTGTCAAGCACACATTTAACCAAGTGTAAGTTGGATGTCGAGATTCCATACTTGTGCCCATCTAGTGCCCCATTAGATTGAGTTATCCCAATGAGGTAATCAATCCATCTATCTACCTGAGCATATCGGCCTAAGACTCGTGCCACCTCCTCCACTATTGAATACTGATCCTCAAGGAATAAGCCAAGAGGTGTAGCTTACTGCAATTCATGCATGTTCTCTACCAAATCTCGGACTACATGATTGCAAGTGGCATCACTGTGTGGATTTCTTATCTCTACAACATGAAGTTCAAGACCCTTAATGAGGAGTAACTATTCCTCATCTAAATTTGATTCCAAATCAACAACATGTTCATTTACTAAAACCGATTTTAAATCATGCACATGACTGCCATCAACATCACAATGTGAGCATGCATCATTTCCTTCTTGAACCTCATCATGTAACTCTTCTTTTTCCTCATTTCCTTGTCCCTCAATCTCATGCACAACACAAGATTCTTGCCCTTCCAAAGAGGCTACAATAGAAGACTGATTTTCTGATTTCTTTGGTGAAGCATTATCCAAATGAAACTTCACGCTCAACTCCTCAATTTGATTTTCTTCCATAAGGGGAGTCACTTGAGAGTCTTCCGAAGATTTTCTAGTCTTCACTAGCTCTGTAGTGAGTTGATCAACCTCTTCCTCTTTCCTCCTCAAAGCATCTGAATATATGGCACCCAAATCAAGTAGGTGATCTCTATCAGAAAGAAGGGCTAAATAATTATTTTTCATAGACTCCATGGCTGTCTTAAATGCTTGCAAACCAGGAATAGATGAAGCCTCTTCAATGCCACTATGTCTCCCCTCAAGTTGGACCTTCCATAGGTAATTTCCCACCAACTTATGGGAATGATCAAAATGGGATAACTCTGTAGCAATCTTATCTTCACCAACCTTAAGTTGGTTCTCCAAATCATGCTTAGGGACAAAGGTAAATTCATTAGTTGAAGTAGTGGGCTTCCAATGGAGAGCTTGAATCTCATAAAAAAATTCTTCTGAAGTGTCTTCTTGTTGGTCCACAACTAAGGTAGCATTAGTTCCCATCACAAACTCCTCATCATCACTCCAAAAAGTGGTCTCAATGGATGATGATTCACTATCCGATGCAGAGAGGTAAGATTGCTCTTAGGACTATCAAAATAGTCCCCAAGCATAACCTCCATGTTGCCTACTAGGATACTTGTGCAACCCTGTCCTGTAGGTTCCCATGTTTCTCCCTCTCTACCTTCTGTAGGATCAACTGGATGAAGATCAATTGAAATAGACCCAATCTCTATATTGTGGCTCCTTGCTTCCCCTATTGACATTTCTTCGCTATCTTTTGATTTTTCTTCATGTGTAGGTGATGTGACATTATTGTAATCAACTATCACTCTAGAAGATGCTTTATGATCACCCAAAGAGTCCATGCCATTGTTATCCAAAGAACTTACATGAACTATGCTAGCCTTTAATGTAGGACCCTCTTGTGAAACCTCTTGCAAGGATGATGTAGACAAATCACTACCCAAGGCTGTCCTAGTGCCTTCTTGATTCAAATCAGCATGTCTATCAAATTCATCATATAATTTTTTGCATACCTCATTGAAACTTGAAGACACACAATCATTCTCATGAAGAGTTGTATCAACCATGTGTGAAGATTCTCTAAACAATTCATAAGCTATAGTGTGATATTCCTTCCTTGCATGCTCAGTCTTGTGGCAAAGATTCGAGTGCGTGTCCATGTAGTTCTTGAAAGGAAAATTATCCTTTAAGCGTTGAGGAAGAATGCTATACTCCTCAAATATGCTAATCACCGCCGCTTCTTTGTTTTGTGGTGTTGGGCTTTTGCTAGTAGAAAGTGAGGTTGATCCTTTAGAGAGTCCCAACCTTGAAAGTGAATCATTTAAACGCTGCAATTTTTGTATGGTCTTGTATTGTGTTTGCTCAATTTCTTTCCATGCATTTTTATTGCCAAACAAGTTTTGCATGATGACCTTTTTTGCTGACCCAACTGAAGACCATTGAAAACCAAATACAAATTGACTTGTGCACAATTGATTTCACACCAATTAAATGCAATCATTGTCCAACAGGCTGGAAAGAATATGGCTCTGATACCACTGAGATGTCCCTACTAAATCTCACCCAAAAATTTATTTTTCAGAGTGTTCACATTTCGTCAAATAGTTGTTGTGCAAACTCATGAATTCTGATTTTCTGACTGTTGTTCTGATTTTTTGAGTTTTGTTTGATTGATTTTGATGTTTGGTTGAGTGTTTTCAATGCGAATAACATAAAGGAAATGCATAGAACTGATATATAAATGATTGTACAACATAAATTAATAAACCTACTTCCATTTATGCCATTAAATTAAAGATATAAGATCTTATTAAAATGAAATTTATGTCTGATATGAAAATTATCAGACTATAACAACTCTATTAAACCAGTATAAATGAAAGATTTGACTACCCAATATGCCATTAACATACCCGTTCTATGCCAACATCAAAATACAATGTATGAAGGTTGATATGAGCATGATAACGATGGTAGAAGACTGAAATAGAATGTGAAATATACAACTACAAGTTTGATCATTTTTATGGAAGTGTTGATATGAAATTGGTTGCCAAAATCAACTTCAAATGCCCACGAAACCCCTTCCAAATGATGGTGCACCAACTAGAAATGAAACGGTTGGTATGGAAGATGTCAAATCCTTAATGTAAACTTGTCAAACGGCTGGAATAAATCTACAATGATGATTGTGCCACAAACCCTAGGTGCACTTGGCCAAAAATTATATAGCCAACAAGTAGAATGCAAACATGTGATGGTATTGGCCTGGTTGAGACTCAATCTATCAATGGTTGCACCTAATATGAAGAAATATGCTGATATAACACTGCTGCAAACTCAAGTCTGAAAATTAAACACCTGAAACTCCTCCAATGAAGCCCAAACGAAGACCCAAGGTAGGTCCTCCTCAAAGGTGAACTGGGTTCTGTCCAATTCACGATAGCCCTTGGGAGTTTTCATTTCCAAAAGACTGAAACCAAGCTGAAACCCTTCTCCAGAGCTCAAACCTACAAGTGTTGATATGAAAAATGACAAATGAATGCCAAAATAGAAGCCCAAAATTCACTTTATAACCTCCCATGAGCGTTTTTATAAAAGATAATAAAATATTCCTCCTCAAGGGTCTTTTCCTCATCAAAATAAAGGGCCACTTTTTTAAAAATAACTTTGTTTCACTAGGATGGGGGCACTTTTCACTATTCATTTTATAATTCCCTGTTACTATTCACTTTTACTATTCCATTAAAGCAACTTTAATATTTTCAATTTATCCCTGGATTCAACAACTAAACTCCAAACTGAAAGGCTCGTAAAGCTTTCGACTAGGCTCCACATCCATTGGTTGGGTCCCCTAACCATACTGCTAACCTATGGGAACCCTAATAGTAGGCTATCCTCAACTAGCCTGAGCTGCCTAAGGAAGGGACATTACATGTGACCAATTGAGGAGGGGGTATAATTATAAGTTTCATTCTTCATTTTGAGGAAGGATTTTTTGATGAATTTCTTTGCTTCTCAAGATTTGAGCAATCACATTAAGGACAAAAACCCTTGATCATTGAATTATAGAGTGAGGATGAAACCCCAAACCTCTTTCTTAGAAAATCTACACAAGGTTTGCAAGTGGATTGAAATCAAAGTTTGGTGCAACTTGTAGCTTAGGTGATCAAATTTTTTAAGAAAATCAAGATCATTGGTGGTTGTTTGACCATTATTGACATTCTTCATTTCAAGTTTTCATTTCATATTCAATTAGATTATCAAGAGTGTTCATACACACCTATTATAGGTTTGTACTGGCCCAAGGGTGAATTACAATATAACTCAATGTTTCAGGTTGGTTGAAGATAATTGTGAGCAGATTTGGAGATGATTATCTTAATTGTTGCTCACTAATATTTTGTTGGGACTTCAAACCACATTTACAAATAAAATCTATATTGATTTTGATTGTTGGCTAGGATTACATGGGTAACTGGATATTCTCCTTGGTTGTTGGACACTAAACATCAACAATTATAGGAGGGAAGACAACAAGATAATGATCCCACACATCATAGCTTCATATCCATTATTATTACAACATCGTAACAAATCCATTCATCATATCTCTTATGATATGAGTTGGAACAACCAACATCAAATATTTATTAGGACGATAGCAACATACATGTCAATCAATTGTTTGCAAGTTTGTGGAGGTTGTATTCATTGATTTAACATTCTAGATGTAGATATTGTATATATATATATATATATAGGGATGTATATTTGTCATGAAAGAATCACATAATTATTACATTTTTTTTTGAGAAACTTCCCAAAAGATTATACAACCCAAGTTACTTTGAATAATGGTGATTGATGGAAGCATACACTAAAGTTGTTCATTTTCTCATATTGACAAAATTACTATTTCATTTGAAGGATTTATGACTATGATATATATATTTGGAGTAGTTGGAAGTTAGCTTTGGTTTCATTGTTTATTCCTAATTAGAAAATTAAAAAAATATCTAAAGAAATAAAAAACATCCAATTGGGGATATTTCACTTTATGTTAATAGTATTAGATCAAAGTCCATGACACTAAATGGTATGTGGGCCTTAAACACAAAATGAAGGGCCTAGTAGAGAATAATATAATTCATGTGGAAGGTCTAAATAATTGAAGCAATCAATCCATTGCCCCTCCTAGAACCAAAACTACAAAATTGCACTAATCCTTCCCTTAACACACCCAAGCCAAACACAGCTCCCACCTCATCTCCTTCCTTTGCCAACTTTATTATTGCCCTTGATGTCCAACCATCTCATTCAAAAACCCAATCCATTAATTTGATTCAAAAATTTGCACAAAATTTAATCTAGAAACAATAATAATCTATAGTATGGATTGTGAGAATTTGATATCATTAGCCTTCTTTAAATTCCAACCACTATTTCTGATAAGCCCACATCAGATATTATGATCAACCTAGGTTCACAATTTAATATTTGCATTAAAGAGTATATTTATAATAATTATTGGCAACAATCTTCATATGCTCATATTGGTGTCTCATTAAAATACTTTAATATGATTTTCAAAAATACCTTAGGATCCTTCCTTCGTGTATTGAAAAATATGAAGAACAAGTTCTAATTCACATTATTCCTACTTCTAATCACTTTAGCTCCCTTGGATTTCACAATTTGAGGTTATCCCTTCTATATTACATTAATGTATTAAATTCCTACATGAAGGAAAAGCAGTCACCATCCCCTATGACTTGTATCACTATGAAAATTTTACTATATACACATTCATTTCCTCTCCAAAAGAACCACTTTATGAATGCATTGAAGTGTCTTATGCTAGTATCAATAGAACATACAAGGAACAACAAAAGATAAAACATGAGTTGTTTTCATATGATGCTTCTCAAAATCGTACACCTCGTAGCATTGATGATACTCCTCATTTGGACCTTTTATTTTCACATTTTCTATATGACACCTAATTGAATGCTCACATGCCTCTTCATCTCTTCCTCTAATATTACAACTACATCTATTAGAGTTTCAAATATATCCAATACTCACTTCACATATAGAAATCAACAATGATAAGTCTTATAGATAAAAAGATATTGTTGATCTCTCCTCATGATGTAAATATTAAACACATCTGAAATTCCAATAAATGTGACTAAAATATCACACCTACCATCAACTTCCAGATTGCAAACCAAAATATTAAATAGATGAAATATGTGTAATAGAAAAATGGAAAAAAAATCCCCGCCTTTAGCCATTAGATGGCATCAATTGGCAGAGCTCAAACAAATAGAAATATCAAGAAAACAAATTAACAGAAAATATAAGATTGCACAAAATTTTCCGCACATTTCGCCACTACACGCAGAACTCTAACAAATAAAATAAATATATTTAACACAGAATAAACGGTTACTAAAAATACCCTGTATTTCGCTACTAGATGCATCAATTCGATGAACTCTAACAAATAAAATCAAATCTCTGAAATCTATTTCAGGGAACATAAATTGTTACACAAATTTTCCCCGCATTTCGGCATTACAGGGATAAATTTGTCTAAAACAAATGATCAGAAAATATACTGCTACATAAAATGTTTCCCTGAATTTCGTCATTCATAAATTTTCATAATTCAAACACGGAAAATCAAAGAAATAAAATAATTAGCAGCGAATATCCTCCAACGCAAATTTTTTACGCATCTAACAATTACAATGAATAAACAGATAAGAAAAAAAATAGTTTCCACAAAAACATTCCCGCATCTCGCCATGAAAAGCATAAAAATTTGCATTGTTTAGATCATAAATCAAAATAACAAAAAACGCAGTAGGATGCAGAATTTACCGGAGAAAGATCATCGATGTCGTCAGCTTCTGAAGCGAAGCTTGACGAAGCCATTGCCGTTGTCTGATTGACTGAAAATCGAAGTTTATTTTGAATCAAAATTTGCCCTGCTTATCCTGGAAATTCTGTTACAGTAATTGTCCAGCAGAAAAGAAAGGAAAGTAATTGTCCAGGAGAAAAAGAAAGGAAAGAAAAGATCCTTTTATAGTCCACTTAAAAATAAAATCCATGGTGGAAGCGTGAGGTAGGGTTTTAATATTTCACATTTCTGAAAGCAAATCTGGTGCCGCTATTTATGCTTCTGGTTCACCCACGTTGCATTTTAAGGGACGTGCCGCCGGATTTTCTCCCCGTTTTATTTTCCATGTACGGGAGATAGTGTTATTTGGCGTGTGTGGGAATATTTGCTTTTTATTGGCCTTAATTGAATTACGTGGCTGGCCTAGGATCTCGGAAGGTCCAATACTTGATTGCATGGACGATCCTTCACGTGAAATTTTTAGGCTCTTTTAAAAAGGACAAACCACGTCAATGGACTTCTAGGTGTGATTGTATAGGCCATAAATTGCATTATGGTCTAGGTTTGGGCAACACATTATTTTTTGGTAGAATGAAAGTTCTTGTTTTTTTTATGAATAGGCAGATATCTAAATGAAAGTTCTTTTAGTTTCTATTGAGTTTGGCTTATGATTCATACTTATTGTTGTCTTATATATATAGATATTTAAGTCGAAGGCATATCATTTATGAGTGAGAACAATCTGGGTTGTCATATATGTGGTTGTCATGATATATGTATCAATGTAAGACAATTGAATAGATCTTATTTGTCAAATACTTGTCACAAGTTTATTAATTTCACTAGAAAAAAGTTGTAATAGTTCTATGATCTCCCTCTCTATTACTTAATGGTGTGTCAATTTGTAATTTAAATATAGCATAGCAATAAAACCCAAAAAGAATAATGTAAGGTTTGATTGCTATTGTAATAGTGGATTGTGTCAAAGTAATCAAATCAATCAGATTATATATTCTAAGTGGTGAATTTCCATATGTAAAGTAAATCCTAGATCTCAATTTTTGTATATAGATTCTAAGTCAGATTTCTAATGTTTATTTCTAATCTTCAATTATAGAACATTTATCTATTTCAATGTCTTACAAATGAAGATCGAATTCAAGTTTTATATCCCAAGGAGAGACACGTCTCAAGAAGAGACGCTTCCCATGAATGTGTGGACTCCTCTAACCAACCAATTGTTATCGGTGGTTTAGACTTTAATAACTGCATGAATTAACAACAACGATTTGCATAAATGAAGTCCGATCAAATCTTAATTTCGAATTTTATTCATGATCAGAAATTCGATGAAGAACATCAAGGATCTGCAAGTAATAACATGATTGCAAATAACATACTTGGAGAAGTAGATTTCGATTATATATAAATGATGATGATGTATAAATGCAATCATCATTTATATCTGATCGAAGCTACCTTAAATCAACAAATTGCTATATAGAGAGGGTACTATATAATAATGTTTAATACAATTTTTTTAACTAAATTTTTAATATAAGATGGAATTAATAATATCAAGGTATAATTATTATATTTTATACAAATTTGTGTAATTAAATTATTATTAAAAGATGAAATTAAGCATGATATATAATAATATATCCAAAAAAATAGAAATCCACTATTTAGGCAATCCATCATTACATTAATTAAATAAAATTTGTATTATATGTAGGAGATTGGTTGCCCATGGTAGCAAATAGAATTCCCTATACAAAAATTCAAAAGACCACCTTGAGCTCTACCAATCAACAAAATTTTGATTTCTCTAATCAAACAACAATTTCTTCTTCAACTTTGTACAATGTAACAAATTTAGCCACTTTAGTCATTCACCATATGATATATAGTAGATTCCTAATTTTTCCCTATTTTGTTGAAGATAGTGCATATCTTGTAATCATTGCATTTTTGTGGGATGACATCTCTTTGAGGCATTATGCCAAATAGTTAAAGGGCCCTATTTGTTTCACATTTTGCATACATGTCCACCAAGGCAATTGCATATATAAACTAAGTAATATATTAGTCTATTGGAGCTAAGTAGTTGTAAGTTATATTATAATAGAAATCTCTATAACTAAAACATTCAATAGTGGATACATTTCTCCATCCTTATTTTTTAGTACTATTAATTTACAAAGTATTCACTGAGGATTATTCCTTTGTTTTATATTCTGATGCCTTATATGCCATCTACCTTGAGAAGGATAAGGGGATAAATACACTAAAGGATAGTTCATATGTGACTTTACAAAATTCTAAAATAAGGACATAGATATTGATTACAAATTATTTAACATTCCATTACAATTATTGCCATTGATCCAAGAGTTATCAAAGATATAGCCACCATGCTACATACCAACATATGTCAACATCCTTGTTGATGTATCAGCTACTAATTGGTCCATGCATCTTCATGTGGATATAATCATGTGCTTGAAATATTTGAATGTCATACACTAATGACTTTGTTCATCAAATTTGAGGTAAGAAGACATGAAGATGTAAAGCTTATACTAATTAAAGTGCACTAGTGGCACTTGACACATAAACTCAATCACTCTATATATAAAAGAGAGAAGAGAGAGAAGGATGGGAGGGAGGGAGGGAGAGATGAAGATAGGTAAAAATAGAGGTAGAGAGATTCATAGATAGAGAAAATATTTATATATATATATATATATATATAAAATATTTATTTATCTTTTTTACATTCTAAGGATGTCACACTTAGGAGACTAAATTTAAAATATTAAATAATATATAAAGTTAATGTAAGTAGAAGTATATTCAATCCAAAGCTCTCACTTGTCCATCAAGACCTTTTTGCACACACATCATTTTCTTAATAGCCTACCATTTGAACTCATGTTTTACACAAATATATGAAAAAAAAAAAAAGCCAATTGACCTTCCACTTCTCTTTAGTATACCCATTGCACATCAAGATGCAATTGCTAGTTATAATATATTTGTATGTTCGATAAAGTTGTTTTCAATCATTAATTCAAAATTATATAGTTGATTTAAATGGGGAGTTTATTTAGGAGCACGCTTGATCCTAATGTTTAGACAATCTCTCCTAAGGTGTTTATATATATTGGTTTGATATAATTAGACTTAAGAAAGGTGAAGATGAAGAGATCTCTACTACTACTTTATGTTAGGTCATTAATACAATTTATAAATTATTTTTTGTTTCAAACTATTCTCATGACACTTCAGTTCAATTCCAAGGGATATGAATTCAACCCACACAAATTTATGTGATTATATAAAACCTAAGACATTCATTTGAGAATGAACATTAATTTTTTGTACCTTAACAACTATGTTATGCATAACACCGACAACAAGTTCATCATTATTATGCTCAAAATTAACTATACCTATCCTTTACATTTAATTTATTAAACTAACATTTCAAATTATTAAGATAACTCCTAATTAAATCTAAATTAATTGTATACTTATTTATTTACAATTATTTTACCTTTGAGATTTAATATTAGTGAAAAATAAAAAGGGATAAAAAAGGTGAAGAGTCAATTTGAAGTTATTTTATTTACTTAAAATTTATTTTACTTTACTTTGCAATTATTTTATTTACTACACATATGGAAACATAGTATTTGCTACTTATTTTGAAAAATATTAAGTTTATTATTAAATATTAATATTTTGACATGTAAGTGACTATTAAATTTTAGGTAAAAATAAGATTTTTTATTAACATGCTCACACCATTACTCTCCATCCCCTGTCTATATTGTAGAATGCCTCTTACATTAAGTAATTTTAAGTAAATTTGATAAAATGTTATAATTATCAAAGCTTAAAATGTGTGGATTCGTTGTTTTTTGTATTAGATGGAAAGAGAGTGAAAATTAATTAATTCAATAATTTGTGATATTTTTATTTTCATATTACTACTTAGCCAAATGACCCGATTTAATACATTTATACCTTGGATTTTGTATTGGGTGGAAGGAGATGAAAAAAAACTCATTAAAAAATTGCATAAGGAATTTGAAGGGAGAATATATTAGAGAGCTATGCAGCTTTATTTTGTTTTAAATTGTCTTCATTTATAATTCATGATTTTTGAATATTTATTAATTTATTGTGATGTTATTAATTTTTTTATTAAGTTAGATTTCGATGATGATACTTTTATAATGCATCTCAATTCTTAATATTTGATAAGAAGAAGGTATGTGATCTCATGTTAATGCTTTTGTTTTTTTATTGGATGTCACTCATTCACCACTTTCTATTATTTTTAAGCATGATGGGGAATCTCTAATATATATTTTCTCTTTTCCTTGCAACATGCATTTGGCTTCATTAATGATTGTCCAATCTTCATCGAATAACATACTACACCTTTCCCCAACTTCAAACATCTCCCCACCTTTCTCACATGGTAGCATATCCCTCCTCTCCTTTCCTTGAGCACCATTGTCTTATTCCTCCTTAAACCCATCTATGTCCTCTTTTTTACCCTTCATCCATTTATCGTCAACCTACAACCATTCCTTTGAATGATAAGCTCCCTTTAGATGAATTGTGGACCCAACATCATCTAATTGACACTTGAAAAATTAATCTAGGAAGTGTTAGTGAAGGTAAAACCATTTTTTTCTTTACAAAATGATATCATAGAAGTTATCTTTGAATGCAAAGAAAGCCATTTTATTCTATTTTTCTCTATGGCATTTCCATTGAATAAGATTTTTATATATGTGCCAAAACAAATTAGAAAAGAAAAGATAAAATGTTGACACTATTCATGGCTCAAGGGCAATAGTTACATATCTTGTTTAAGTTTCCTAATCATGTTTAGATTGTACACATACATACATACATACATACATATATGTATGTATGTATATATGTATGTATGTATGTATATATATGTATGTATGTATATATGTATATATATGTATATATATGTATGTATGTATATATGTATGCATATATATAGCCAAACTTATTACTTGTAAGCCTCAAATTTTGACTTCCATCTCAAGGGAACTTCCAATTCAAAAAACCCCATGTGGCTTGAATTTCCTTGCCTTAAATTTTCATTTTGTCTCTTTCACCATGACATCACTAGCTAGGTTGGTCATGTTATTTGGTGCAAACTTGATTTTGATAAGTTTCTTAGTCTATGTGTTTATCCCTATGTGTATGGGAAGGTAAATATTTCCTTTCCTATGTCTAAATTTATATAGCTCTATCATCCCAACTTCAAGGTCAACCAACCAATAAAATGCATAAAAGCTTAACACATTTTTATTTTCACCAAGAGGGCCACTTGATTTATTAATATCTTATGCACAAGCCTCAATCTTCTATCCTAACCACATTCCACTCTTTTAGCCCATTATCCTAGCTATCCCAACCCCATTCTACCTCTTTCCTCTACTCTTCATCACTTGGGCCCTTCCCAATACTTTCCCCACATATTTTCCTATAAGGAGGTTATGTTGGCTGATTCCTATATATTTTTGTTATCTCCATTTCTCTTCTCCCCCCTTCCCATTGTGATATGTATGCATCCCCTTCCCATCCCCATTACCATACATAATCTCGTTCATTCTTCTCTCTTGATTCTATGTCCCCTCCCTCCCCCTAGCTAATTAGCTTCAATTACTACCACCCAATAAGAATCTCAACATCCCCTCTACCTAATGAAGTGGTCCATTTTATAATATAATTTTTAGGATTGTCCCTCCCTACATGTAAGCTTTAAATTCAAAATTTTGGATTTAAGGTCCCAGGTAAAACCTGTTTGTATTTGGTTAAGGGTTGTTGGCCCTTGCTTTTCCTTTGTGTAGCTTGTGTTGTCTTGATGTATTCTTAGTGTTGCTACTGATTGGTTGTTGATGGTATATGTTTTATCTTTGATGCAACATGTTCTTCTTTGATAGGGTTGCGGGACCCTTCAAAATCGTTATGTAATGGGTTTCGGTTCCCATCAAAACCTGTTTTTCCCCTAATAAAAAGCACTCTAATTTCATCCTACTTCAAGAAGTCAAAATCTCTTATCTACACTTGGATGTTATTTTACAAACCATCTACTTTGGTCCTTTCTTTATATACACTACTTACCCTAATAAAAAAAATGTGATCATTTTGGGTCTAGCCCCTTGGCTTGCAAGACATAATGTTTCTTCAAGCGCTAAATCCTCCAATTCTTGAATTTATATTACATTGCTTCTCAACCACCATCTCTTATTTCTTACTTCATCTATGCTCCCTACATTACCTCTAATTGCACACTTCTTTGGGGATGACTTTTTTTTTAGTCTTCCTCTAGTTAATTGGATCTTTGGTAGTGACATTAATATGATCAAGATTCTATCATTACTATATTTGGAAATTCTATTTTTAAATTTATTAGAAGGATTTTTATACTTGTATACTTTCTTGTAACACCCTTAGCATTGTTGACCTCATTTTTTCGTTCTCATTTCTTAATCACCCCATTATTTTCTTTGAATAACTTCCAAAAAGGTTCCTTTCACAAGTAAAACTTCCCTGTCCATTTCTATGCCTCCCCCTTCATTCTCATCCTTATTTTCCTTAATGGACACCTAGTGCACCTGAGCCTTTCCACCACCCTTTCTTATCATCACTCACTAATGCTTACCCTCCAACTCTCTCAACCCCAACCTCACCCCTCCCTTTTTTTTAAGCTCCGTGTGTCTCCCACTTCTACATTTATAATTATATTTTTTCCCTCTAGAATACTTATAATTATGAATTATACCCAATTGATAGTGGAATAGTTCCCTTTAGTTTTATCTCACTTTTGTTTATGGCTTTGGCTACCATTTTTCTTGACAATATGAGCAACTTCAAAATTATCTTCAAGGTTAGTTTGTTCCTATACATTCTCAACTCATATATATCTCTCTTGTTGGTATTTCCCTTCAATAGGTTGTGGCTCATACTGAGTACAATCTTCATCAATTGGATACTTACAAAGGTCATGGGATGCAAGTTCACACTTTTCACCATTAGCATAAATAAGGGGACCATGGTACTCAATTTTTTCCATCATCTTTAGCACAAGCACTGTCAAGAACAAATTCATTATGTCACCATGAATCATTAGAAAGTCCTGTCATCTCCTATAGACATTACAAATGACTTATTTTACCACTATAGTTAGTTATTCATTGATCAATATTATAGTGATTATCATGTTCTTGTGTTGGAAGATGTGGTAGGCCTTTGTATCCCATAAAAAATGATCTTGCCACTTGTGATAATATTTTACACTTGAAGAATTAGACTTGATTGTCCAAAATTAGCTATTGAAAAGATTCTTGGTTTAGATGGTCTCCTAATTAAATAATTTCAAGCTCTTTTATACTACATTGATTTCTTTCTTTTTTATCACAAAACTTTTTAGTCCAGCTATCTCAATATCAAGGTAAACAAAAAAATGTTCAAACTACTTGTTAAGGGCCACATTTAATGGTCAATTACATTCTTTATTTTTTTCAAATATAAAATACTCCTCACACCCTTATTTAAGACAAAATCTTATGTTCCCTTCAACAACATATTAAAATCTTTATAATCTATTTTTGTTAAACTAGTTTTGTACAATTAATCTCTTTGGCATGACCTCAATTTCTCCACCTCTAGTATTCAAAGTAGTCATTTGATCCAAATTATGGAGCAACCTCTCAGTATTTTCTTGTGGATGTGGGGTGTATGCCTCTTCTATAATGGTATCTACACATTTAACCATCTTTAGGACTTCAATAGTTTTTCTCAAAAAAAATTGTCATTTCTTCAAAATGAACTCCAACTTGTTGATGCTAACCACTCCATCCTATTAGAGACTCAATCCTTGTTTCCCAATCTATCTATGCTCATTATTCTCTCCACTAATATACCTCATAACTTCCTCAAGGATTGGTAATGGTCCTCTATAAATCCCTTCCTCTCCCCCCCCTTCAAATAGATTTACTATGTTGTTCCACCATTCCTCGCCATTAACCACCTAAATGTTAATTGGAATTATTCTCTTTATCTTCACTTTGTTCCCACTCAATTATCAAATTTAGAAATCTAAATACACTACCTAGTCATACTTTATTTCTTGGAAGATCCTCCATTTTAAACTACCTATTGGAAAGTGCTTCCACTTCCTTCCTCAAGGAACCCACCCTTATATATTTTGAAAGAAGTGTGAGACTAGAACACATTTCTTATTTAATGTCCACCCCATTTGGTTTCTATTGTGTTCCACTTTCCCTAATATTTTCCTCCATATACAGAACTAGAAGCATGCTCTCTTTGGCATCACTACCACTATTTACCATAACATTATTTTTAATCTTACTATCATATCTTCTTATCATACTTGTGGAGAATTTGATATTTGGATATGTTTCTTATGGCTTTGTTCCCCATTGAGCTTGAGTTCCACATATTACTTGTAGATTACTCATCTCTTTATTCTTGTAAAATATAATACCACTTCCATCTAGGGTGTCTCCCTATATAAACCGCTAGTATTACTATGCAACTATAGGTCCTTGAAGCATGAAAACCACGTTTCTCAATTTTATGCTCTTATCAAAAGTACATAGATAATGGATTTCATTGGATCTACTCTCTACAATGAAGGTATTCTTAATTGGGTAAATCATTGTCGCATAAAATAACATCTAAGAAACAATGAACAAGTTGGTTGATCATGAAAGAATTTCCACTAAGTCGTCAATCATTGAAGATTTTAAATGGTAGTTTCATACTACAAATATTTAGTAGCTTCTCCACTTTTTTTTCTTTGATATGACTTGTTTGGTGTGGTGTATTTATCAATTCTAATTGCTACTAGAGAAACCTACTTATTTGTCATGTTTATTTCTATCTAATTTTGATCTATTTTGTTGCTATAACATTTTTGTTATGTTGGGTTCTATGTATCTCTTTGTTTGTTATGTTGGGTAATATATTATGTATAAGCTTATTAAAAAATAATTATTACATACATATTAATATGGAATGAGATCCTTAACCAATGAGGATGGTGGTGGGAAAAAGTCTAGCTAGTTCATGAGATTTTATATATGTATAATTGAGTTGGTAGATTGGGAAAAAATAACTATGAAATCGCTAGTTTGAGTTTTTACCTCTTTTTAAGTACAACTAGATTTTACCTAGTGATCAAAGCTTATGTAGTCTAAAGTGGAGGGTATAGGTTCAACTTCAAAATGGTATAGATTTATACATCTTATTTGAACAAGGAGGTCTCATACACCAAATTGGTGGTGTGTGCTTGGTGGTAGTGACCTATAAAACTACCATTACTTTTATTCTAGTGGAACAAATCCTCAACTATAGATGGTGATGGTTGAATGGGCCATCAAACATGGTTTGATTCACTAGAGGTAAGGGGCAAGATTGGGGCTAGATGCAACATTTTTAAATTCTTCAAAGGTGTAAATGACTACCCACTAAATTTAGATACTTTATAGCTAAGATTGAAGTCAGACACAATTTCTAAATAAATTTGATATAATAGTACATTATGTAATTGGGTAAGGGAGACACACAAGCCCTAGATAAAATGCCATCACAACTTGGCATAGTTGGCTATCCACTAAGGTTTGATTCTATAAAGGTAATGTTTGGTCAACAACTTAGAAAAACTAATACCACAATTCAAATTAACCTCATATAGAGTACACAAAATGTGTGATTCTTTTGGTTTGAAATGTATTAGAGAAAACTTTAGAATCTCCCACAAATCACATTGATATAATTGAAATTAAATAAATGTATTCAAATTTATTTCTTAAGAATATTATATAATTAAGCTTAGACATAAAATATGGTGTAATATACTAAAAGGTTGTGAGATAAGTTAACGTAGAAAATATAAAAATGATTGAAGAGTGTCTTTTATAATAATTATTTTAGACACCTAAAAATTGAGCATACCCTAGCCACACTTGAATTTACCCTATCTTAGCCATTAATTTTATCCTTCGTCTTCATCTCCCACTTTAATTAGATAATATTTATTATTTATTTAATTAATTTATCCTTCCACATCACCCTTCTCCAATATTTAATTAAATAATTTTATTATTTGATTAAACATTGAGAGTCACATGACTAACTAAGACTTCATTGAATTTAGACACTTGCAAACTAACTTTTCATTTCATCCATATATTTCAATCTCACCTCTTAACCTTCACCATTCACATAAGGATTTTATCCTTATCCCAATCTTAAACTTAGCCCTTATCCCTCATGTGACACTTGTCACATGACTACAACTTTTGATCCAAACCCTAATCATCATTCAATCCTAACCATCCATCACTCAATGCATCTTGCCCCTTGATTCTCTCATATAAATTCTATTAATGAGAGGCCTCTCATCCCATTTAAATAATCTCCTCTCATGCTACTGTTATGTCATTGCATTTTCTGTTTACTTCTTCCATATTCTAGCTAGTCTTCCATTATCATATCTTTATGTATCCATTTGATCTCTTATCTTAATCCTATCATCATGCTACTTGTATAAGCAACCACATTCCTCCACCAACACATCAAAAGAGTAAATCAAGTGGAGCTAGGGTGCACTCTACTTCAAATTATATCTAAGGAAAAAGAAGGGTTTTAGGTGAAGGTATTGTGTGTGTATTGCATTATCTTCTATATTTTTTACCTTCAATCTTTTTTCTTGTCTCTAATTATCTTTAGGATTGGCTCTTCCAACTAATATTTGGGATGTTGAGTGATAGATTCTCCAAATTAATTTTGGATTTTTTTCTTGATAGAAATAATAACCCCCTTCTATTTATATATTTAAATAAACTAATAATAATAAAATATATAAAATAATATGATAAATAAATTGAAACTTCAATTTTAAATTGTGAAAATATTCTAATATCACACCACAAAGATTATCACAAAGTTTAATAATCTCGCCTTTACTTAAGAAGAAAATTTTCTTTAATAAAAAGCTTAAAATAAATGTTAATCAAAATTTTACAATATTATTAAACTTAATTATTTTATATTTATTTAATTTAATTTTTTTTAATTAAAAATATTATATGTAAAAAACAAGAGTTAAAATATTAGAAAAACAAACACATAATCTTAAAAAGAAAACAACCACAAAACAAACAAACTTATAATCTTACCCAAAAAAACAACCACAAAACAAACAAATTTACAATCCTATAAAGAAAACAACAATCAATACATTTTAAATATCCATAGTTAAGTTAGACTTTGAATTTCAGTGGAAAAATCATACAATACAATGAAGATTTTTTTTATTTTTATTTTTTAATTTATACAATAATCTTCTAGCAGAAACAAAATTATTACCCATTGTCTATAATGAATTATTATATGCATGGTATATATATAATAGTTGGTTCGGCAGATATACAGCTGTATTATAAACTTTTGTTTGGTCAATATAAAAGTGACGTGGCACTATGGCAACGTTTAGAATATAGACACGTGGATTTCAATCTCCACGGAAACATTATTGAATTGCATTTTAAGCCTTTAGCCGGCATTTAGAAGTTATTTTATTAGAGGGAAAGTGTTATATTCACATTTTATTTTATTTTATTTTTTATTTGATTAGCACATATATTATCATACACGTTACCTTTAGAAAGGAAAAATGAGATTTTTTAAAGGAAGTGTTTTATTTTAAAGCATTTGGACTCAAAGAAGACTCCACCAATGAGATTTCAACCATTAGTTGGAGGGACCCCACAAGATTTATGTGGCACTCCATATGTAAAGGAGTCGTGGTTCTAGATGCAAATTGGAAAGTTCAAAAAAAAGGGATTGTTTTATGGCCACTTGTATAAATCAATAAAAAACTACTATTGTAAAGGAAACAAGTAGTTTTTAGATTAATTAAAACATGCTAGATGGGATTGGTAATAGACATAATTGTATTTAGTTTTATGAGTGGAGCATACAAAATTTGATATTATTCAAGATTAAAGATAATTTGATATTCTTCTTTAAAAATGTATGTTTATTTTGTACAAGGATGAGTCTTCGACAATGAATCTTTTTGAGAATTTGTATTATGAAATTTGTAGATTTATGTTCTTCACTTCACTTAATGTGCCTCTATATCTTTCACTTCTCCTAAGATCCAAGGGCTCGTGGTATTTAAGAATACCTTGATAGGGTTATTGTTATGTCACTAGGGTCATGCTCACCTAGGTCAACCCATAGAAATGTGTACACCAGATTGAAAATAACATTCTTTAGACATGCATATGCTCTTAGGAATGCTTGTGAAGATCTAGATCCATTTTAATGATATAATTGAACTCTAAATTTTGAATGATATACAAATGATTTCTTGAATTTTCTCTCATTTAAAATGAATGCATTGAATATTTTTAAATACTAGGACATAACAACACATCGTGCAAATTTATGTTTAGTTAGCCCTAGATGAAGTCATTCAAATTTGAATTTTAAAATTTTAAATTTGGGAAGGATGAGTCTATGATTGTGAGAACAACCTCATGACTGAATTTATCGTAGAACATGAAAGGGGCTAAATCAAAGTAGGTAACATCTATATGAGAATAAGTGCATGCATAGGTGCAATAGCTAAGTGGATAGAGCAAGTGTATAAGGATGTACAAACAAAAAAGAGTAAGTGTCAAGTGTATAGGAATATGTATAATGGATAGGTAGGTGACACTCTCCTCAAAATAGACAAAATTAAATGGGAAATGACATGGGTATGTAAATATGATAATTACATTTTATCCCATTTTGAGGTGCATGTGAATCCTAAAATGATAATATATCTAAAAGTATGTAGCAATCTCAAAAGTGCATGTAAAGTAAATATTCAAGCATCAAAGAATATCACCAAGGTCCATATAAAGTAATGGGCTCTACAAAGCATCGATGGGTATGTATGCCTTATATACATGCTCTTAAATAAAACTAAAAGATGAATATTTGTGAGCACCTATAAATATCTATAAAACTCAACATGAAAACATTAGTGACAAGATATGGTTCCATTCAACTCGTTGTCTCTATATGATACAAGAAATTGTAGAAATAAAAAAGTAACATGAAAAGTAAATATGAGCTAAGTAATCATATATAAAAATGACTATAAAGAACACATCATGCAACAATCATGTGAATGTCTTGAATGATAAGCACAATAATCATTTGGTCTAGAGATAGTATCAAAGAAGAATAATGGTTCCCCTAACATGGAAAAATAATGGTTATGTAGCCTTTAGTGGCTAAAAACACCCATGCAAGTGCATAAAGTACTAGAGTGACATATAACCCCAATTTGGCATCCAAGATCATGAGCACATGTTGATATATGTAAGGAAATAAGTCCCCTGATGGGCTTTATAGTTAGCTAGTTTCCTATTGGTGTTTCATACTTCTTATCATTTCTTTCTACTAAGCTTTAAGACATTACCAAGACCTTTTATACCTTTCATATACTTTTATGCAATTTTAAGCATTTGGAATGGAAACAGGTTATGTTAATATATGTATGTTTGATTTATGAATGTCTATGAAGTTTAGTAAGATTTTATGTTTAATTTATAGATGTTAATAATGAGAATGTCTTAAGAAATAAGACTAACATTTGTAGCAAAGAAATTTGTCAACTTGTAGCAACATGCTTATCAACTTGTAGCATAAGGACTGTAGTTCATTGCAAAGAAGAAGTCAATTGATTGGGGCGCGACACTTTCAAAAGAAGATGAAAGTGATCATTTACTGATCAATTCGTGAGTCACCTAGTATTAATCTTACCTGTCAATAAGACAACCAAGAGAAGAAGAAGTCTATTTTCAACATGACTGAATTATGGCAGAGTTGTTTTGCTAAGCACGTATCTCTTATAAATGGTTAAGTTTGTTGGGCATAGAATCCTTGTTTGATTTCTATACTCCTATTTCAATAATTATTATTTTATATTTTAAGACTCAATCCTCTTCCAATTCTTGAGGAAGAGTTGACTTATGTTCTTTATTTTGTGTTTAGTTCATGAATAATGGGACTCCCTCACAAACCCTATATAGTAGGATCCCCTATCGAGGAGGAGATCTAATAGTAGCAGTAGTATCAGAATAATAGAATATCATGCGTGTTATTGGACAAGATTTCCAACAGATTCCTGTTAGATTTTGTGTAACAGTTCTGTGTTTAGAATGCAATAAAAGAGAACTAATTTGATAATATGTATTGTTGATTAAGTGAGTGATTGAAAAGTCCTGTGGAAGTACAAACTCAAGAAAGGGCCACTTGAGGTACTACTGAACCACTTCAATTTTAGTTATTAGATTAGATGACACATTGTGAATTCAATTGATAGTTTTCAGTTATATGATTATGAATGAATGTGTTATAATTCTTGAATTAGAATTTGTAGATAATGTTTTGTTTCATACTTCAAAGGTTAACTTAGTTAGGACACACATTGCAGTATAATGGTTAATGGTTACCGTCTTAAGCATTAGGTACCCGTAGCAAAAGATAGTTATTTATATTCTTTGCCCTATTTTTTGAGTTAGCAGTTTATTATGATTTAAAGCTTTTATCAAGTATTTGCATGTGTTTATTCACCTATACTCAATTGATGGAGGATGTCCATAATCCATGAATGTATATACATTACACTATCTAAAGTTTTATGACTCCCTGGTTGATGATTAAATATGACCCTCTTGTGAATGATGAACTATTTAGTTAGGGATCCTTAGGTCCTCTGAGCCATGTGCATAACCAACAACACCAAGTTAATTAGGCATTAGAGTTGGCACCACATCCCCTAGTGATGGTGAAAAGGTAAATAATGGCGTGAGGCCAAGACAAAAGCATGCAACTAAAACTATGGGGCAAGCTCCAAGTGTAAGATATATATAGTAAGTACAATGTATAAGGGAAAAAATACGATGCTCACTAATGTGGCTCAAAATATGTATTGATGTAAACCCATAACCAATGTGTTATAATAGAAAAAGATAGCCCTGAATGAATGATTTGGATGATGAAACATAAACAAAGTGTAATGATGTTGGTAGATATGATTGTGAAAGCTCATGTGAGAGGAACCATATCGTAACATATCAATAAATGTACACGACAAAATGACAAATGATAAAATTAGTATAAATTAACACATATTTTATCCAAAAATATGGCATATTATATAGGTAGGCATCATCTAGCAATATCATAATTTATGTATCATATGTCAAAGGGTGTCATTAGCCTATGAGCTAGGGTGTAATAAATGTAATTTGCATAAAAATAAGACTAATTGCATGCTAATAAAATATTTATTTGAATAATATATGTCATTGTCACTGTGATCACATTGGTTCAAAATTAAAGGTTGTAAGATGCACAATTTGTAAGTTGCAAATTTTTTACTCAACTATATAAAGGAGGGTGAATAGTAAAATATCACTTCTATTTGACTAGTCATCCTTAAGAAACTAGTATATTTATAGTTATATATTATTATTTAATTTTAGCACAATAGTGGTTCAATAAAGTAAGATGATTGAGTCTAGATTGAGCAAGGTGATGCCATCAACATAGTGAGTCACTCCAAAACCCAAATTTTTATCATTTTGTGGAAATTTTCAAAATTTTCAAAGTTGTTTAGGATTTTCATTTTTTTAAATGATATGTTTTTTATTACTTTTTGGACTGATGGATTTGTATTATTTTTATGCGGAATCATCTTATGGACTAGTTCTCAAGCTATGGATCTATCCCAAATATTTTTCTTGACCATAGATTTGACCTAGATCTCCATCATGATAATTTTAGAAAATGAATGTCATTGTTCTTCATATTTTTATTCAATGTACTATAATGACATTTCTTTTCTTTTCTTTTAATATTCAGATAGATCTATAGATTTGTGGGAATATATAGAACTTCCAAATAGTTAGTCCATGTGCATTATTGTAGGCCATAATCTTGAAAAATATACTTTCCTTTCCCATACTGTACTTTTTTATATGCATGCTCATTGTGCTCCTTGAATGATGGGATTTAGATACCACTATATTTCACATTCCCGTAGGTGAGATGATAGTCATGGTTAAGGATATGTAGAGGATCCTACACATTCTCATTAAAAGGAAGAGAGTAAGGCTCACAACACTACACTAGTAGAGGGTCAATATGTATACTCATGGTATATAGGTTGACTAGGTTATCGTTGGGGTAACGTGATTCTATTTGATGGAGGATATGTATCAAGTCTACATGTGGATATAATTAATTATATTTATGTGCATCCTCCCAAAGGGACATGGATCCCATATTGCATATTATTTCATACAATTATGTGAGCATGTCAAGTAGCAACAAATAATATTTTATAGTCACTGTCTTCAAGCCTAGCTATATGATGACCTACTCACATAAATATTGATGAGGAATATTTTCTCTTTGAGGTGAATCCTTACTATATTGTTGGGTATATGAGAATCTATGAGTACCATACCAACCAAGACTATTATTAACTACAAAAAATTGTGATTAGCATTAGTTGCATAGTTGGACATCATAGATTTAGGTAGGTGGATAGAGGGGAGGACCCTCAAATCCTAATGATAGGATTTTGATAGATCAAGGCTTATAGACATCATCTAAAGATAATATAGACAATTCGCCAGGGACATTGATGATTTTTTCTAGCCAAGTTACATCAAGTGCCCTAGGTAAATATTTGGGAGGTTAGCATAGTGATGGAATTATATTATTATGAATGAGTGTTATGCTAATTTTAGATGCATTTTATAGTGCCCCTTGAGGTAGTACTATACATGAGGAATAATAGATCACCATTCTAGTGGGGGGATATGCCAAGGATTCCATCATAAAGTAGATAGATATCTATGACAAAAGATAGAGACCCTCAATTTAAATTCTAGACATGGATGATGTAGGGGTCTCACCCAACTATCATGTATGGTGGGGGAGAAAGGAACCACCATATTTTTATCCTCTCAATGTGCCTACAACTACACTTTATATAGGAGGATACAATTCACATGGTCTTCTAAACATCACTCCCTACAACATATATTAGTTGGAGATTGGTAGACTAGATATCTAGGTGTATTAGTGATGATATTGAATTTGAGATCTTTTTTTTTTTGCTATTATTTATACATGCAAATAATTAACACAAGATTTAATCATGTAAAAAAATTAGTCAAGCAGGTGACATTTATTTAATGAGAAAGTTGTAGAGGAGGAAATTTGACACCCTCAAAATAACACGATCTCAAGGAGTGAATGTCTCTTGACTACCTTGGGATCAGAGCTCAAGTGATGAGATGAGAAGACAAAAGGGTTTACTTATATTTTATGTGGAATAAAAATAAGAGAGTTTCTGAAACTAAAAGAGTAGATTGTAGAGGTTCTCATGACAAACCAACAAGATCTCAGCCAAGGACGATAGCGTGATGTGTAGACATCCATGCGGTAAATTGTAGTCTTGTATGGATGAAATTTGAGTTTATCGTAGAAACTCACAAAGAACTATTGGCTATTCAATCACTAAAATCTCAAAAATATACTAAAATAACATAATAACTGAAATGAATAGAATAACGATAATGAACATAAACTAAATGAAATGCAAAGGAAATGATAAAATAGAAAAGAAGAAAGTTGACACTCACAAGAGGTCCAAGAATGAAGCCTCCTACAAAGCTACAATTTTAACACATGTACACATAAGACCAAGGAAAAAATGTTGGGGTTGTTTAGGGGCTTGTCTTATTCAAATCCCCATTTCGATGTTTCCACCTTCACAGATAACTAGATAGATAGATAGATAAAACAAATAGAGTAGATACATGTGATAGAAACAAGCCCGAAAAGGAGAACCCATATAGTCAATATAATAGACAACATAAAAGGAGAAAGAAATGCTAGAATAACATGCTAACTAAATTAAATGATAATGCAATAAGGAAACCATAGTTACCCTCCTTTAGAAAGATGAGAATGCTAAAAGGGAGAGGCTGCAATCTCCAAGCTCAAGGGGAGTGTGCTTGTGTGCTATGCGAGATAATTTATGTAGAGCTTCGTTGTGAGAGCGAGAGAGAGCAAGATAGAATAAGAAAGATATAGATGGTAGAGAGATTGAGAAAGTGAGAGAGATAAATAGAATGAGAGCAAGAGAGAGCCTAGAAAATGGGAGAGAGTGAGTGAATGAGAGAGAGAATGAATTAATTAAATTCCATTACAAAATGAGAGGGAAAATGAGGTATATTCATGAAAGGGGTCATTCCTAGTGTGACTACAAGCTATAGAGGTGTTACACTCGCAGATAGGTGAGAAGTGTAGCATCCATAAGACTACTGCAATAAGGAATATTTTTTGGGGCATTCATGTGGCATGAAAATTTCTATGCAACACAGTTCTCTACAACAAAAATAATTCTTTAATGGCCACAAATGATCGAGTTAAGGTTATGTGGAAGGGGATATTGCATTATGTGATGTGAAATTGCATAGGGTGCAATTTTTGATATTACATTTTTCCCCACTCTACTGAGCATGTGCATTCTAGCAAATGTGAGCTAAAGTAGAGAGAAAAAGAGGTTGAAGGGAATACACCCAGGATGAAGAGGATGCAGGTCTTCAATTCGGTATATGTGATTGAATAGCTAAGTCAGGATGTGAAGAGGACACGAGTCTTCTATCCTACAAAGCTGATTGCAATTTCACCAAAATATATTAGTTGCAAACAAACACGTTAGGTGAAAAATAAAAAAATAGACGTCTGATAGAAACAAACCTCGCACAGAGGAAAATCCCTATCATGAATATAATTGATGGTGTTGATAAGTATGGCTAGTGAGTTTTTTATGCTAGAGACCATACAAAAAGTTGGTAAAAAATCACTGATAAGTATGGCTAGAAAAATGCTTTATGCTATAGACCATACAAGTGAATAAGCTTGTGGATGTTGTAAACTGCATTGGTGGACAGTCACATAAATGATAATTCTAGTCAGGTCACTCCCAAGGTAGACAATGAGATCATAAGACTTCCAGATTTTTAAGACATATTTATGAAAAATGGGAACACATAGATATGATAACCCTCCTCTTAAAATGATGTGTGCTACGTAGAGGAGAAAAAATTATTCGAAGGTGAATAAATACAAAGAGATCAAAAGCACAGGGGGATCCAAGTTTTCGAGGTCAGAGTTGATCATAGATATTATATATATATATATAGTATAATTGTCATCACCTCATAAATAGATTGAAATAAGAAGAAAAGCATGATTAGCCTAATTAATAGCTAGTTTTCTCTTCTTTATTCCATATCTTTTAAACACTTTAAGTTGTTTATTTCATATTAATTCCTAAACTTATATGCCTTTTATATCCTTTATGTAATCTAAACCAGACTTTGATGAGTGGGAATATGATTATGATATGTTGATATTGTATGGATGTGTATGAATTTTAGTTTAAATTTGTGTTTGAAAGGAAAAATAAATGAGCAATGGAAAGTACTAATTAATGGGAATTGTTTGAAGGAAAGAGATTACCAAGAAATAGAGAATCCAAACCAAGCACCACCAAATGCAAAGGAGACGCAAGAATTTGATATGGGGAAAAAACAAGAAAAGCCCCAATATTATGAATGGAGGAAAAATGCCTGAGAATGATACAAAGAGAGAGAGAGAGAGAGAGAGAGAGAGAGAGAGAGAGAGAGAGAGACTTAAGCTTGCTTGATTGAATGAAGAATGAGAGGAGAGGCACCTCAATATATAGAGGTGAGAAGAGGAGTTAGAATTAGAAATTAACTCCCAACTCAATGAATGCCACCATTCATCTATGTGTGTGTGCAAGTTGTCAAGAACCTCTTAAGGAGGTGGCTACACATATTCCTTAATAAAGGAATTAAAAAATAAATTATTACAATTAAAGATAACCTTTACCAGGTAAATATTAATCTTCTAACAATGTTTAATTCATGATTTTTAATAGTATGTATGCTTTGGATGAGAACTAACTCCTTGTAGCCAGAATAGCAACTACAAAAACTGGAGAACTCAACCCACAACCAAAGGATTTTAGGTCGATAAAGAGAGGAGATTATAGAATGACTGGGCACATGACAATTGAAGTTTTTGATGAAGGCAATCATTGAAGTGGTCGATTAAGATTCATTAGAGCATTCAATAAGATGATGGAATGATGAAGGAGTTTGTGATGAACAAGGAAACTTCCATGACTGTTTATGCAGATCATGTCTCTACCAATACCGTTAAAGCAGAGTTGCAAACCTAGTTGCCTTCTTCCATTTGTTTCAATTATAACTTTTATTGCAAAGACTTTATCTCTCTCTATTCTGAAGGAGAGTGGACACTTTCATTAAATTTCAAATTTCAATCCTTATGCAAATAAACCTCCTCCTGAACCTATATAGTTGGATCGGTGCTTGAGGAATGGATCATCAGAGATACACTGGTTTTTTTAATTTTTCCTATATTTTTTCCCAACATACAATCTTGCATTGTCAGTTTTATGTTATCAGTTGTAATGGGTATGCATTCATGACCGAAATATATGTGAAGATTCTTGTCATTTCGTGAGAGCTTGGTTATATATGATGAAGATGTTTAATTTTACTGTTATGTTTAGTTGATTCAAGTAGTGCATATTTAGTTTATCCTATGGGAATAGTAACTTGAGCAAGGGCCGCTCAAGGTACTGTTCATCCACCTTTAATTTATATTGTTAGAATAAATGTTCATATCATTATATTCATTTCAGTAGATTCTTCATTACACATGTGAATGATATTTTTTTTATGGTTTACCTTTTGTATTGAGCCTTTGATTCACCTCTAGAATAAGTCAAGTAGTTAGGAGTAAGAGTTAGAAGTGTTAATGAAGTTGCAGAGTTCAGGTTAGCAGTTATTAGTTACAGTGCTAATCTAAAAGTACCTATAGCATTAGTAGAAAATTAAATTATTTTCCTTGTTTTGTAGTTTATGCTTTATTTCCCTTTTACAATCTTTATTGTTTTCTTGCACATGTGTAAACCACCTATACTTGATGATATAGACTGTGTAGAGTCTGTGAATACACATACCGTGCCAACATCATCAAAATATTATGAAGCCTTGGTTGATAATTAAATGAAGCCTTAGCAAGGGTTTAGTGGATTGTTTAGCTAATAACCCTTCCTTTGAATTGTGTGCCTAGCACCAAGTTGAATTGACATTAGTTAGGAATTACATTAGATTTGGAATATTATTATCTCTAGTGGGAATGTGACTAAGAAATTAGTCCTTTATATACCAATCCAGCCACATGCAGACCTAGAACAAACCATTTGGCCTTCCCTAGATGAGGAGGACTAATACTCCTTGCAAGCCTTGATGACTATTGAACACAATCCACTATTAGAACACCAAGATGTAGATGAATTGATAGTAAACATCATGCAAAATGACTATAGTAGGGACCCACAAAATCAGAACTGCTTGACATGTTTGCAAGATCCTTTGTAAAATATTATCCCTGCCAATTCATCTAAGTCAATTTCCCAAATATTTCACAAATTTTTACCACACCAATGTATTCAAAACATAACAAGACTTGACATATCATTAGTGCAAACAAGATCTAAGACTTTAAAGATCATGTCAGGCAAAACATTAAACGTTAACAACCAATTGAATGATATACAACATGCATCACTGATAGCTGTGTTGTAAGCACACACAGTAGCCTTTGCATGGGATTATCATACATGAAGGGGATTGATGGTAAAAATTAAAACCAAATCTCAAACCTGCCTTCCCTTTGATATATTATTGTCAACCAAAACGTTCAACAATGCATTACACAAATAAGGGCTATGGTTATCTCCAATCCAAAACTAGTATTGATTTGTTTTATTCTAGTCTTTAACGTTGGACATACAGAAATAAAGCAAGATGAAGGCCAAGACAAAACTCTCAAACACAATGATCTCTTGAATAGAGTTAATACAACATGTGGTATATCAAGACAATCAAACCCAATATTAAAGGCATGGAAAATTAAGTATCATAACCATTATCACAACTTATTGGAAATAAAACATGGCAATGTACACAACAATCTTCTCTATCCATGGTCAACACCACAATTGGTTTGCATCAAAGGTTAATCGCCCTAGCGATTGCTCAGATTTCAACTTCCCTTTATGTAATAATTCCCACGTGCCTGCCTCAAGTATTCTTCCTGTGCCTAACCTTAGCAACTCCTTTTTTTCCTGTGCTAAAGCTCTCACTCCCCCCTTTGTTTTTGTTCATTCTATCTTCTTTTTATGCCAAGCACCCCATTCTTTTCCTATTGATCTGATTTTATTGAAGTTGTTTTTTCAAAACCATAACTGAATTTTGTAACTGCTTTTGTCATTTTACCATGATGTTGGTTATTGATTTAAAATTGAAAATACATAACCGTCTTCATCTCATTCATGTGGGATTTTCTCCCAATCTGAAAGTTTTATTTTAATTACATATATTGTATGCCTCCCTTCACTATGGGTTTGTGATTGGTTCCTAATTTGCAATGTTCAAAATGCCTCCAACATAGCAGTGCGAGTCCCCCACACTTCATACCAAGCCAAAATTTGAAAACTGACATAAACACCAAATAAAAATAAAAAGGTAAAACAAAAATTTGAAATCTCCCGCGTCAGGCTCCCAAGTGAGTTGTTTGTGAGCATAGTTCACAAAGGGAGTTGGGTAGTAGGACTACCCTTTCAAGTTGTAAGCACTTTCAACATATCCCCTATGCTTAATAATGACAACCTATAACCATTACTTCTTTCTTTTCTTCCAACATATGGTCAAAATAGTTCCTCCATTACATAGTGAGATGAATGTCATAGCTTCATGGTCATTTGTGGGTCCATTTCCACCATGTACATCAAAATCCTCTTCCTAAATACTCCCTTCATTCTCTTTCCACTTGTTGGCTTCATCTTATTCCAAACCATCAGAATAATTAACTCTTGATTTATTGTCCTCCAACTAAAATTGCCATTTTCACACCCATCTCATCATCTTCAACATTTTGCAGCCACTCTACAGATAGCCTCTCATTGCTGCACCTTTCCCATTCTTTTCGTATTTCCCTCAAACAATAATCAACTCCAACATTAGTATGATTTTTTTGAGAAATTAATGATGGTGTTTAAAATGTTTCTTGTCTCCTCTGCTGCACTATGTTGTTTGGATTTCACATACCTCTCTATTGCAATCATTGCATATTCATGAAAATCATCTGCAATTGTGTCCAATGGGTTTGAAAATTGAAATATTACCTTACCATTGGCTGCTACAATGTTTGTCCCACCTCCTGTCAGTTCAAGCCACTCTTTCTCAACGACCTCAATTTGAAGTGAAAAATCATCTTCCACATTCTATTTTGTTGTCTCCACACTCTGTCCATGTAGATTATTACCCATGTATTCATCTTGGGACTGTTATTTTGAACTTTCATGTATTTTTGTATCCTTCATAAGACCAATCTCTACTGTTACCCCAACATTTTCTTCTCACTTGTCTACTGCAATTTTGTTGTCCTTTTGTTCTAATATATCCCTTTCACTCAACAATACCAATTTTTTCCACTTTTGTATGTCCTTCCAAAGACCAATATCTACCTCAACTTCACATTCATTTGTGTCAACACATGTTGTTGGTTGTCCTACCTGCAAATCAACATTGTTTACATCCTTGCAATATTTAGGAAAATGAAGGATCGCCTCGTTGGTTGTTGCTGCAAATTATTTTGTCTCTCTTCCATTTATAAACTATTTTCCTCTTATTAAAATCACCTTACTATTACTACTATGACTATCCCCTTTTGGTTCTTGCTAAAGCAACAAGGTATGTTTGAGACCATCCTTCTCAAAAGTGTAAGTATTGTTTCTTCCATCCTTTATGGCATTTCGGTCAAATTTCCAAGGTCTACCAAGTAGCACATGACACACATCCATAGGAATGATATCACACACAACACTATCCTTATAGATTCCTATTTGAATTCTACTAAGGCATGTTCATCTACCAACAACTAATGCCCCTTATGTAGCCAAGAAACTCTATAAGGTGTAGGAAGTTTAGTTCTCTTAAGACCTAACTTATCCACCATTTCAATAGCCACTAAATTATCTATATTACCACTATCAATAATCAATTGCAACACTTACCTCTAGCCTTGCACTATGTCTTGAATAAAGCTCTTCTTTGCTCCGGTTCTTTACTCTCCTTTGGTGGTTTCAACAACACTCTCTTGAACGACAAAGATTCTCTAGTCTCAGGTTCCTCATTGTGATGAGCAGGTGATCCCACACTTTCTTGGTATACTTGCAAAATTTGGTTACTGCTTTCAAGATTTGTGTATCCTTCTTGTGGAAATTATTGACACTCCCAACTCTTAAGACTAGCATATTGATTGCACTTAAAATATTTACCAATAAAACATCTTCCTTTTCCTTGATAACCATCGCTTCCAAATGATCTTTCTCCTATATCTTGATAACCTCCTCTTTCTGAGTTGGCTTGCCCACTTGAACTACTTGCCTCTCCATCTTGATGGTGTTGTTGTCCTCTTTTTGCATAGCCTCATCCTTGCCGATTCTGCTTCCTCATAAGCTTCTCTTCTGGCTTAATGGAAAATTGATATGATTCATCAAGAGTTCTATGGGACACTAGACTCATTTCATCTTGCAAAATATATTTCAATCCATTAAGGTATCTTGCTACCTTTTCCGTATCCTCTTCACTATGGCCTGAATGAATCACCAACTTATAGAACTCTTCTATATATTCTGTTATTAACATATCATTTTTCTTGAGATTCTACAAGCTTTTGAAAAGATTGATTTGGTAGTCTCCCGAAAGGAATTTAGCCTTCAATTTGGAAACCATTCAATCCCAAGAAGTTATCTTCTCCTTGTTCTTTTATCTTTCAGACTAAATTACATAATCCCACCACATAACAACGTGGCCTTTGAGTCTCATGCATGCGAACTTGACTCGTTTATCCTCTACCACTTCTTTGTATTTGAAATACTTATCAAGATCCAATCAATGAGTTCTTCTCCATTGAGGCTTCCTGAATAGATGGAAACCTCTATCTTGGGCTTGGCTCCAACCCCCTTGAATACTCTTATTATTCTCACTTCAACCCCATCAGGGTCTTCTCCTTCTCCATGAACCACCTCTTCTCTGGCTGGATGCTACTCTTCTTCATTGTCACTTATATCTCCCATAGGTAAACCTCTTTGTGTCTACTCCATGGCCTCCATTCTAGTCGTGAGATTCTATAACATTTCAAGAATCCCTTCACCCATGCCGCTCCTAGCACCTCCTCATGGCATTCTTCTTGGCAACATTTTTTTTGCTCAACTTCACCCTTCCCAGTCACTTATGGCTTTGATATCGAAAATTGATGGCAACAATTGAAACTAAATATCAAATATTCCTTCCCTTTTTTATATTATTTTCAACCAAAATGTTCAACAATGCATTACACAAATAAGGTTATGGTTATCTCCAATCCAAAACTAGTATTGATTTGTTTTATTCTAGTCTTCAACTTTGGACATACAAAAATAAAGCAAGCCGAATGCCAAAATAAAACACTCAATCCCATGAAGTTATCTTCTCCTTGTTCTTTCATCTTTTAGACTATACATAATCCCACCACATAGAAGCATGGCCTTCGAGTCTCGTGCATGTGAACTTGACTCGTTTTTCCTCTACCACTTCTTCGTATTCAAAATACTTATCAAGATCATTGATCCAATCAATGAGTTCTTCTCCATTGAGGCTTCTTGAATAAATGGGAACCTCTATCTTGGGCTTGGATCTAACCCCCATGATTGCTCTTATTATTCTCACTTCAACCCCATCAGGGTCTTCTCCTTCTCCATGAACCACCTCTTCTCTGGCTGGTTGCTCCTCTTCTTCATTGTCGCTTATATCTCTCGTAGGTAAACCTCTCCTATCTGTTTGCTCCATGACCAACATTCTAGCCATGAGATTCTACAACATTTCAAGAATCCCTTCGCCCATGCCTCTCCTGGCACCTCCTCATGGCATTCTTCTTGGTAACATTTTTTTTTCTCAACTTCACCCTTCCCAATCACCTATGGCTCTAATACCAAAAATTGATGGCAACAATTGAAACCAAATCTCAAATTTTCCTTCCCTTTGTTATATTATTGTCAACCAAAATGTTCAACAATGCATTACACAAATAAGTCTATGGTTATCTCTAATCCAAAACCAGTATTGATTTGTTCTATTCCAGTCTTCAACTTTGGACATACAAAAATAAAGCAAGCTGAATGCCAAAATAAAAAACTCAGACACAATGATCTCTTGAATTCTAACATGCCCATTGTTCTACATAGTAACTTACCTATGTTTTAACCACAAGTAAATAGTTAAAGCATCTAACTATTATGATTAATAAATTTTTTATTTTCAAATATAAAGATAGCATGCACATTTGAAACAAATATTTGTCAAAACTTTCCCATTGCATTAAATCAAAGTATTAAAACTTTCCAATATAATGATTCCATAATACATAATAACATGATAACATTTCTCATTTACAATCTTTCCATAGAAATATACAAAATACAAATGCAAGGCTCCATTGAGCTTTCTGGAAATAGATGTACAAATGGTCCAGGTATCCTCTGTCAAATCTTGGATGCCAACTGATGAGGAGAAACATCACTCAAGCACTTTTCTACCAACCTTGGACTAACTATGGTCCCCTGCACATCCACCAAACTTGGTAGATGGTCCTACCCTTCGACGAAGAGATTGGTTTGGTAATCTCATAATAAATTTGACCTTTCCTTAGCTTGGTGTTGTGTCCTACATAACTAGATCTATTACACAGTGGCTACAACCTACAAATATGACATTCCCTGCCTAGTATGTAAACCTAGATCACAATGACTGACAGTGTAAATAGTGGAAACTTACACTACTTTGGCCAAAGCATTCATCACCCAATACTTCGAGTGGACGTCATATAATTCACCCACCTTCCTATCTCAATTTGTGTTGACCATTCATAACCTATGCATAGGCTATCCCCTTATGCCATGGAGTAACCTTAACCCCAAGAATACCCTATAACATCTATGTTAACTAAAACACTTCTACTATGTAAATCAAAGTAACTCCAAGTCTCAACTTAAGCTAAGCATTAGCTATAGAAGCTTTATCCTTAATATAGTATTTGAACCCTCTATAAACACCCATTCCTTAATATGGAATAAATACAAACACTCAAACAATAAAGAACCCTAGACTATCGAGAGTTTTTAACTTTCACAAAAAAGAAGAGAATAACCTTTCCCTAACAAGCAACTAAACAATTTTCCCAAACATGGCAAACAATGTCACACAATCTTTCAAATAAAAGAAAAGTATAAATGAGTAGAGATCAACATGCCTATTAGTGCAATGCTCCAATTTGTCTAAACCGAATTCCTAGCTCAACCTTCTTCCAAAATCAGCTTGCAACTTAGCAACTATCACTTCTTCCCTTCAATAAATTTCTCTCAAGACCTCTTACAAAATCTCTCACAAACGCTCTTGCATAGAAAATCAAAAAATAGAAACTTGGAAATTAACAACAAGAATGCAGATATGCATCCCCAAATGAGGTAGAAAGCACCTTCTGTTTATACCCCAAAATAAGCAATTGTAGGCTAGAAACAAGCTATCAAAGATGGCACTTCTCAATCCAAAAGGTTCAACTCAGCAAGAAAAAAAATGTGGCAACTTAATTCATTGCACAATAAACACATATACAACCAAATTTGAACATGGTCAATGAGCCACTTATTCAAATGGACAAAAGAATGATAATCAGAAATGCAAGGTAATTGTCTTCTATAGGTAGACTCTATTTGGCCAGCTTATCATTGACTAATTCTCTTATTTCAATTTGCTTCGAAAGAAGGAATTCATATTGCAGTTTAGACTTCTTTTTGGCTCATATTTTTTATATATTGGCACCACATTTACATTATGTGCCCTATTCCTTTGGTTGTTGTTGCCTATGACTAGGTTAGAGTTTCTTATGTATTGTATATCCTCTTTTACTTCATGTTTGAATAAGTCTTGGCTTATATGCATTTCACATTGGTTTGTATTTGATGTTATGCGCTATTCTCCAGTGCTGCAAATATTTCACATAACTTAGCATTTCAAATACTTTAAACTTTGCTTAATGTTCATGCACAACCAATAAGTGTAATTCCCTTATTTTGCACAATATACATAACGTATATGATGCACATTATACTTAGAGTTGGTTGTGTTTAATATGCCATGCCCTTGATAAAAAATTTAATGCTATTGGAATGATATATACATACTGATGAGGTAAAAATAACCTAATCATAATAAAATTTGGAAAGCTTACTTTTACTAGCTCAATCCTAAGCCTGTGCCGATTTATTAAACTTTAGGAGAAATAATTGCTTATTTTAAGGAAAATTATGGTTTCTTTCTTTCTTTTGATCAATTGAGGAAATTTTCCAATGCAGGTTTAATGAGTTGACTTGAGTGTTTTTGTAGGGAATAATCGGTCATCTAGCAGCTGTGCAAAAGTTGAACCAACACATGCCTCAAGTGTGGTAAAGGATAGATGCTGATGAATTTGTTCCTGAATATCGGGATGATGAACTGAGGATTTAGTTTTTGTTCTTTAAAATTCTGTTATCAAAACTTCATGGCTCTTCTCGAGCCTTCTATATGTTTATGAGCTTTAAAGACATAAAAGTTAGTTTTAAGTTGTTGAAGACTTTTTCAATGGCTATCCACGCCATCTTAAATTTAGGATTTAGTTATAAGTTATCTATAAGAATGTAATTTCATAAGTGATGAATAAGACAAAAGAAGTATCGTTATGTTGTTCACACAGTTTCTAAAATACCGTTGAAATGAGTTACCCGATTTCTGTCTATTGGTAAACTGTTGAACTATGAATGATGACGATTGTTTTTAATGGAAATACTTGAGAACCTATAGCTTATGTGATTTAAGGATGAAGTGTTGACCCGCGAGCTAGCCACTCGAGGGAAGTTAGCTTAGATAGATAAGTATTTTACTGTTATGTTGTTTTATTTGTTAAAGATAGATAACTATTCAATAGGGAGTAACTAAGTTTATTAAGAGTTGAGTCTGAAGTTCCGGAGAACCATTGTTATTAATTAGTATGAGTTATCTTTCGTAGTTGATAAAATACTTTACTGTTTAAAAGATGTTTCATTGTCTGTTCACTTATTTCTCTGCTTCCATAATATATCAGTTGTTTAGTTTGCTTGTTTCTATGCTTTCTAGTTTAGTTGTGTTGCTTTCTAAATTAGTTGTCTTATGCTTTTTAGTTTAGAATTTCCGATTTTTCTTAGAATAGATTGTTTTCCAGTTAAATAGTTTAATGGACTTCGATTAAAATTGATTTCAATAGTTTAAGGAAAAATAGAAAATATAAAATGAGTTATCCAAATCATCTTCTTCTGCAAACTGCCTTGGACACTGCCCGATCGACTAATTGACATTCAATATTGTAAAGTAGTAGGACCTAAGGACAACCTATCACTTTTTGGTGCCATTGCCGTTGACTTAAATAGCCTTTTTGCTTAAGTGTTACTAGGAGACGGTTTGAATACCAAGTTTTATACCAAAATTTCTTAGTCGACTTCCTTTTCTACATGGTCAGGAAAAGAGGCCCTCACAGACGTTTGATATCAAAGACCCCCCCAAAATACGTACCAATCATACCTAGGGAAGCCCAAGGCTCAAACGACCGCACTTCTGAAGAATTATTTGAGCCTATTCCACCCGAGGCTTTCCATTATTTACCTGTTGAGCAACTGGCAGAACAACCAGTTATAGAAGAAATTGTTTTTGAGGAACATAATCCTCTGAACATCATGGGAGATTGTAGAGCTGAACCTAACCACAATGAACCTCATCCTCCTAGAACGTATACTTATCCTATTACGTTGGATGCTGATGATGATACTGTCATGAAGAACATCTCCCCGGCCTTCCTTCCAACCTTCCGTGGTTTATCCTCGGAAGACCCAGACCAATTTCTCTTTGAATTTAAAGTTCTGTGTCAAACTTACGATTACAAGAATGACAACCAAAAGTTGAAGCTCTTCCCGTCGACTTTAAAGGATTCAACAATGTGTCGGTTTATGGGATTGGGTTCTGGTAGTATAACATCCTGGGGGGAAATGGAGACCGTTTTCTTGCAAAAATACCAGAGTTATTGTAGGGTAAGTGATCGTAAGGAGGAGATGTTTAAATTGAGACAAAAAGAGGATGAAAGTTTAGAGGATTATCTCGATAGGTTCCTCTTCCTCTCTAAAAGATGTGGAGAAGCGGCCATTAGCATTGATATTCTCAAAATAATTTTTCTTAAAGGTCTTGATAATGACGCTAGAAGAAATCTTGATCTAATGGGAAATGGTGACATATCTCAACTAACCCTTGAGGAAATATGTGAGTTATGTCAGAATTTCTCTTGTACCCGGGGAGGAATCCGCAAAATTAATCTTTTTAAAGGGTCTAACGAGATAGGTAAGCTCCGTGAACAAATAGCAAATCTGAAAACATACATTCTCGTTCAGTTGAATACCACATTAGATGGTATACAAGTTAAAACTCGCAACCCTGAGACCTTGTCAATTTATTATCCAAGGTGTCGGAATAAACACCTACTGCGTGAGTGTCCTTTAGATAAAGTCAATGTTTGTCAACTTTGTGAGCAAAACCATCCTACAAATTAGTGTGAGCTTCTATTTGATATGAAGAATACTAAGAAAAAAACCATTCAGGTTGAAGAAGAGATAAATGCCTTAAACCAACATCAAGGAGGTAATTTCTCTTATGGACATAATTCCAATCCTGCATGGAGACCACAAAATAAATGGGCTCATAATAAATGGACTCCATCTTGGAATCAGTCACCTCCACCACAACCTAACTGGGGAACATTGTATTGGGGATCCCTCGAATGGGAAAATCACGCATGGGGAAATCAATAGTGGTCAAATCAACCACAACAACAGTGGTACCAACAACATGCTGGCCCCCAATGGAAACAGGCACAAAATTAGTTTTATACTGAACCTAGGAGAAATCAATAATAGAATGTGTTACCTCCAGCTCAAAACCCTCGTCAGAATGAGCAAGTGAACCAACCTCAACTTCCAACACAATTGCTTCCCAATCCTAAGAATAATCACTAGAATATAGCAGTCTATTCTACCAAACATGAAAATGTTACAGGGCTTAATACGATACACTTCAAAAATGTGTAGTTGCATTCTGGTCGAACTCTTCAACCTCTAACTATTGAAGAAATAGTGGAGGAACCTGAGCCTAAAAATCCAATAAAGGACACGTCGTCTAATTAGGATACCACTCCCAAAGACAAAGAGCCTTTTTGAGCGGCAGGGGCTGCTGACTTGTCTCAGGGGGAGGAAGGTTAGTCCTTAAGTCAACATAAGAAGGATCCTATTCCAAAGGAGAAAATGATGGCACCATATCCAGAGCGATTAAAGTACATAACTCCAGAAGATACTCCAGAAGTATCCTTGGCTTCAGAAACTACGTTAATTCAGGAGATTAAGCAACTACAAATTGAAGTTCCTTTATTGCAAGCAATAAAGGAAATTCCTGAGTTAAACCAGTTAATCAAACAACTATGTATCAAAATGCTAGGTAGGAAGCCAAAAAAGATAAATACCATTCATATTGATGGTTATTTAGCTGATTTTCTGTCTGGAAAGACTATCGCTCCGAAATACATTGATCCTGGGAGTCCACTTATAACCATTACAATCAATGAAGTAGGAATACCAAATGCACTGGTGGATCTAGGGGTAGCTATTAATGTGATGACTATAGATGTAATGGAAAAATTAGGTTTAACTGATTTACGTGCTACAACCATAGTCTTACAAATGGAAAATTAGTCTATAGCCATCCCTAAGGGTGTCATTAAAAACATCCTTGTCAAAGTTGATGGATGGGAATATCCAGTTGACTTCCAGATAATCCAATCACTTACACCTAAAGATAGCTATCCTATAATTCTTGAGAGACCTTGGTTGGCCACGGTTGCTGCTAAGATTGATTGCAGGGAAGGGGGAATGACCATTTTGCATGGTCAAGACAGTAAACGTTTGTTCTTATATCCCCATGCTAAGCCTACTGAGCATAAAAAGGTCTAGGTTGATGAACCTGAGGAATCTAATGGTTCAGATAGTTTGGCCTCCCTAGGCATGGTAGTAATTAAGCAACACGGGGAATAACTAGAAGAAGAGTTAGTAAGCAATGTAGCACACCTTGCTATAACCCCAAATGAGGAAGAAATGATGGATACCCCAAGAATTTTTGGGCAACCAATTGATATAAATGGGATGGAGCACAACTATGCTACAATAGGAATGCCTTGTCCCTTAGCAAATATGATTCCTAGAACAAGTAATTTCTATGAGGATATCACAAGGTTTCACTGACTGGTACCTCATAGTTGTCCTCTTAACACGTTGTTGCGACCTATGTGTACTGTCACTTTGGCCCATCCTGGAACGAAATCGACAATTCTATTACCAAGAAAAACTTTGAATATCAATAGCTGGCTGACAAAAACACAAGAGGAAAGGTTGTTTAATGTGTTGGTACAAAGGTCTAAAGCTTTTTCTTGGGATTATATAGACATGAGGGGAATACACCCAAATGTCTGTACTCATCACATTTATACTGACTCCAGTATAAGGCCTGTTCACCAGCCTTAGAGAAGACTCAATCCTGCATTAAAAGATTTGGTCAAATTTGAGATTGAGAAAATCCTTCGTGTAGGATTTATTTATCCAATCTCTGATAGTAAGTGGGTATCAGCTATGGTGGTCGTACCAAAGAAAAATGGGAAGTGGAGAATCTGTGTAGACTATAGAGAACTCAACAAAGCCACTCATCGAGATTATTTAACCCTACCATTTGTTGATCAGGTCCTGGACAACTTGGCTGGGAGGAAATATTTCTCCTTTCTTGATGGATTTAGTGGTTACAATCAGATACAGGTTGCTCCAGAAGACCAAGAAAAAACCACGTTTACCTGCCCATGGGGCACATTTGCATACAGAGTGCTTCCTTTTGGACTGTGTAACGCTCTAGTGACCTTTCAGAGAGTCGTTCTTGCCATATTTTCTGCACTCGTTAATGACTATGTCGAGGTCTACATGGATGATTTTATAGTCTATGGGTCAACATATGATGAAGCTCTTCAAAACCTAGATCGAGTTCTACAAGTTTGTGAGGAAAATAGGCTATCCCTTAGCCATGAAAAATGTTTAATAATGGTCAACAAGGAATAGTCTCGGGTCATCATATTTCCTTTGAAGGAATAAAGGTCGACCCCAAGAAAATTGAGGTCATCCAATAGTTGACTATCCCTCAAACTCAGATAGATGTTCGAAGTTTTCTTGGACATGCTGGTTACTATAGAAGGTTCGTAGAAGGCTTCGATAAAATTGCGGCTCCTATATTCTTCCTTTTACAAAAAGAAGTAGAATTTGTTTGGACACCTGAGTGTTAGCTATCATTTGAAACCATAAAGGAAAAGCTTGTCTCTACTCTCGTTCTACGAGGACCAAATTGGAGTATTCCCTTCCATATCTATGCAAATGCTTCTGATGATGCTATTGGTGCAATTCTGGGACAAGAAGATGAGAATGGGGGTAAGTATGCCATATATTTCATCAGTAAAAATCTTACTCCTGCAGAAAGAAACTATACAACAAAAAAGGAATTCCTGACTGTTGTTCATGCCATAAAAAAATTTCGCCACTACATTACAGGGTATAAGGTTACAGTTTATACAGACCATTCGGCTATAAAATACCTAATGAACAAACCTGTAATGAATGGCCAGATTATGAGGTGGTTATTACTCCTTCAGGAGTTTAATGCTACAATCCTTGATAAGCTAAGGAAATATAACATAGTAGAAGATTTCTTGTCGCGAATAAAACAAGAAAAGGGTGATAGTATGCCTGTACAAGATGATTTTCCAGATGAATCTTTTGGCCGTTTCTGTAAAGTCACCCTAGTTTGCAGATATTGCTAACTATTTGGCTGCCTCTGAGGTACCCCCGGGGTTCAGAACAAAGCAAAGAAAGTGACTTATCAGGGAAAGTGCCCCGTTCAAATGGATTAACGAAATTCTATTTCGTTGTGGGCTTGATATGATCCTAAGAAGATGTGTGAGAGCAGATGAAACCTACAACATTCTAAGGGCCTGTCATTGATCCTTTGGGAGGGCACTACTCTACGAAGAGAACTTCCCATAAAGTCATAGGTATCGGATACTAGTGGCCCTCAATGCATAAAGACATTAAGAACTATGTTCATCATTGTGATGAATGTCAGAGAGTAGGAAGACCAACTGCTTCTTCAGAAATGTCATTGCTGCCATAGGTAGTGCTTGAACCATTCGAGAAATGGGGTTTAGATTTTATCGGACCCATAGATCCTTCCTCTCAAGGGAAAGAGTACATATTGGTTTGCGCTAACTACTTGACAAAATGGGCTGAAGTTCAAGCCTTACAAATAGCTAGGGAAGAGCAAGTCGCGGACTTCCTCTATAATAAAATATTTCTTAGATTCAGAGCCCCTCGAACTATCGTAAGTGATTAGGGACCCCAATTTATGTCTAAAGTGCTCTTAGCATTTACCAACCATTTTCAGATAAGCCATAGGAAGTCATCCCCTTACCACCCTCAAGCGAACGACCAGGTAGAAGTAACTAATAAAGAGCTTGATTTTTTTTTAACGAAAACAGTTTCTTCTGGAAGAAAAGACTGGGCCAGGAAATTCCCTGAAGCCGTATGGGAATACAACACAACCTAGAAATCTACGACTGAATTCAACCCCTATGAGCTCATTTTTGGGAAGAAGCCTCTTCTTCCCATTGAGTTTGAACTACAAACTCTATGAACAACTATGGAACTAGGTCTAGATTTAAAACGAGCCGAAGTTGAACGAGTTTTGCAACTAAGTGAATTGGATGAGCTTTGCTTAGATGTCGTCCATCAAACTGAACTAATTCAACATCAACGAAAAGTGTGGCATGAAAAACATATTAAGGAGGGTGTTTCATAATGGAGACTGGGCCCTGCTATTCGATTCAAGATACAAAGATCATAGGGGAAAGCTCAGGACTCATTGGTTGGGACTTTATGAGATTGATGAAGTATTTTCGAATGGAACTATTCAGTTGAAACCAATTGATGGTGACACATGCACCCTCTTAGTTAATGGTCATCGCTTACGTGTCTACCATAAACTGGTCAATAGGGAAGACTTTTCAAAGATGGTGGAAATGCAGGGCAAGGTCCAATGTGTTGACTCTGCCAAGGCAGAGTCTATCTGGTAACAATGTTGTATTATTATTTCTAAAAAAATAAATAAAAAATAATAATAATAAAAAAATAAATTATAAATTCAAAAATGTGTAATAAAAGGACATGTATGCCAAGATATTTTCCTTAATTAAATTTTTCTTCTTTTGGACTTGGCTAATTTTTATTCCATTTTGTAGGACTTCTTCAAAGCGGAAAATAACTTCTGGAGCACGCTCCAAAGATGCTCCAGAATGTTATGATCCTTATGCCAGATGCTCCGGAACTTGACGATCCTCATGCCTAATGCTTCAGAACTTGTACAAAACTCATCAACCGAAGAGGCATTTCTGCACTAAGGTGCAAAGCTCCCGAAGTTCAAAATTATTTATCATATCACTCCCCTTCATTCCGTTGTTGCTTCGACTGCATCTTTAAGCGATGCTCCAGAACCTTCATTCCGTTGCTGCTCTGGCTGCATCTTTCAACGATGCTCTGAAACCTTCATTCCGGTGCTGCTCTGACTGCATCTTTCAACGATGCTCCGGAACCTTCACTCCGTTGCTGCTCTGGCTGCATCTTCCAGCGATGCTTCAGAACCTTCATTTCATTTTCGTCTCAGTTGCATCTCACATTGATGCTTCAGAACTTATCCGCCTTCTCTATCGCAAATGCAAACCTCTTGCATGCTCCAAAACTTATGCACTAGTTTCGAGCACGATGTCAAAATTGCGTGCTCCGGAACTTGTTCGTTCATATTCCACCACCTTTTTAAAAAATTCAAAAAATTTGTGAATCCTTCCATCAGTATATCTTGTGCACTTGTCTTTCTATTTTGTTTTTATCATAAATAAAGCTGCCAAGTACTGTAGTCCTCATTGATGGCTCCGTCATCCATAAAATTCCGCACCCATATCATAATAAATCCGTCGTCACCTCAACCAATGCCTTCATGCCATCCTGTCAAATCTCTAAGGTACAAGATCTTCAAACGATCACATAACACAAGTAAGTATTAATTTTCGCTTTAAGTAGGTAGTTATTTTCGAATAAAGAATAATTAATTGGCACAAAATTCACTCCCAACTTAGCAACTTGCGCCACTCGGTGATCAACTACTTGTACGACAAAGCCTTTTGCATGCCTCCATACAGATTGGAAATCATTGCATAGTAAGTTGCAAACAAGACAAATAAGTGATTTCAGAGGCAATATTTTCAAAAGTGCTGCGAGAAAGCTTTGTGTTATAATTAAAATATTTTGCAGTATGAAATAAGGAAATGGGGGGTGGTAAAAGGAAGGCAGAGCCAGATTCAACATAAAAATTGTTAGGATTGAGTAATATCTCAAGGTTGTTCGAAGAAGCAGGGTGGTTGAATTTTATCAAAAAATTTGAAGGCTACAATGAAAAGCTGGTGGGCTCTTTTGCTGAAAACTACACAAATGGCGAGGTGGTACTTCATGGGAAGCGATTTAAGGTAAGCCCCAAAATCATTTTTCTCTTATCAAGGTTAGAGAATGCAAGCATAAAAATAAAAGAAACCTCTCAAATAACTTACCATAAATTATCTGAATTATTTGTTAGAGAGGGAGACCCACACCCAATGGTAGTAATAAGTACCAGGGGACAAAATAAAGGGTTCCAGAGGACCTCCATACTAGAACCCTAGGGTACTTCTGTCGCATGGATTATAAAGTATTTTACTTGTGAAGGTCAGCTAACTGTAGTAGTAGGACTTGCTTTCCGTATGTTGACCCATTTGCGTCACGGAAAGGAGAATCCTGCTCTTAGGGTTAATATGCCTGAATTTTTGTGTGATTCTCTAAATACTTCCATAGAAATATATAAAATAGGGACTGGGCCACTAAAACATCATGGTTTAATTCAGTTGATTTGTAAATACCATTTTTGCAAGAAACCTGAGAGAAAATGGGAAAAGTTTTTGAAGAAAGTTGAGAAGCCTTCAATCACAAGGACAATAGAACCATGGGAACCATCTCACCAAGCTACTCCACCATCCAAAGAAATTTCCCCTAAGGGCTCTCTAGCTTCGGAAGCTCCTAATTCCACCACCCCTAGTGAGGATGTGTCAAACTTCTTGAGTGATGAATTTAAAACCCCTGATTTACTCGAACAGGTTGAGCTTATTTATTCTGATTTGAGTAAGCCAAGAAGAAAAAGAAAAGGGAACAATATAACACCCATCACCTTCCAAAATCTTCCTCCATCAAGAAGAAGTAAGCGTTTAACTTTGGAATTCTCCAAAACCCCAATGCAGAGTAAGGAAGGAAGTTCAAAGAAGAAAAAGCCTAAGTGGCCACCTGAGCCTATAGAGATTTCAGAGCTTGCTAGTGAAGAGGAGATACCTCTAGGTAAAGAAGATTCAGGCGAAGGGATTCCTTCACACTCTGCACATGTGGAGGAGATCTTCACTGATGCAATTTAGGAAAGAGAACCTAAGGGGGATGACAGTGTGCCAATAAATTTTTCCCCTATTGTTAATAAAATTGTTGAGACAACTGAAACAAGTGGTGCCATTGCAGAATTAGAAAAGTGTAAAATAGAAATGGATGATCTACAAAAACAATTGTACAAAGGTAATGAACTGATAGAGTTGTAGAAAGAAGAATTGGCTATGCATACAATTGTAATAAATAAAAGGGATCAAGAGATACAGGGATTGAAGCTACAATTACAGGAAAATGACAATAATCTATAAGTTAAAAGAGCAAATACAAGAATGGAGTGAAAAGCATAAAACTTATAGTGTTGACATTGCAAACAAGAATACAAAGATCGAAAGAATAAAGAAAAACTTTGTGCTCATGTTCACAGCCTTTGAAGAGGACAAGAAAACAAGAACTGGAGAATTGAACGCTTCCATCAGCAGGGCTGTAGAACTAGAATAGGACTTGAAGGAATGCACTGTAAAACCTCAAATGGAGTCTAAAGAAATTTAGAATGAACTAGTTGTAACTGATTGGTTCCAGATCCGCATTCCACCTCTGCTAATGAAATGGATGGAAAGGTGTTACTTCCTCAGGAATGTACAAACTGAAAATTACAGGCTAAAGAAGGAACTGGTACTCCTGAAGGAGTCATTTCACAAGGCATAGAGAGGAAAGCAGGATGCATGTCAACTAGTTGACTGTTTATTAAATTGTAGAAGACCATCTAGAGTATACTCCATGTTTTTAAATAAATAGTGGCTAAGATGGAAGTTTTTTAGGATCTACAATGATCAGCCCTATGAGCCCAATGATAGAGAATTTGTTAAAATATTTGTAGAGTCAACCCCTGAAGACCAAGATCTAATTTGTGAATTCTTTTTGCATGATTTATTATTAGAAAATCACACAGATTTCTTTATAAACTTGTTTGTTGGAGAGGTTGAATTAAGAGCCCTGCTACCCACCATGAGGAACCAAATTCATTGGTAGGAGCGTACAAAAGAGTTTGCACAGGCAGAAAGGACAATGGGTCTTCAAATAAGGTCCCTGAATTCTAGACTTGGTGGTTTGAAAGATACATTTTTGTCTCTCCTTGTTAATGACAAGATGAAAGAAAGATATGACAATAGCCTCAGGATATGTTATGATACTTTCATGGAGCATGGGAAGAAGTTGATTGGAAAGAAATGGCATGCTTGTGAAGAAAGGTTCACCCCACTACCAGCTTACCTAAAGAAAAGAGAGGTAATTTCCCCTCTAAATATCAGGTGGTCATTTAGAAGAGAAGATGCCTTAGTCAAAATCCTAAAAACTCTTAGAACAAAGTTGATGGGAATGAAGTACATACCTCCTTTGCTACTCAATCCACCTCCGGCCTTCAATATTTCAACGGATCAAAATGACAGACTTTTCAAAGAATGGAGGGAGAGTGTGATATTTCACAGAGGGTTCATTTATGACCCTGGATCTTTTGATGCAACAACAAGGGAGGCACATGATCTTAGCGTCCTATATGAGGAATGGAATAGGACTCGGGGGTTTAACTATGGAGTAGGAGGACCTGCCAGGAATTAGGTGGGGGAGAAAATGATGAGGTAAAAATAACCTCATTATAATAAAATCTGGAAAGATTACTTTTACTAACTCAATCCTAAGCATGTGCCAATTTATTAAACTTTAGGAGAAATGATTGCTTATTTTAAGGAAAATTATGCTTTCTTTCTTTCTTTTGATCAATTTAGGAAATTTGCCAATGCAGGTTTAATGGGTTGACTTGAGTGTTTTTGTAGGGAATAATTAGTCATCTAGCAGCTATGCAAAAGTCGAACCAGCACGTGCCTCAAGTGTGGTAAAGGATAGATGCTGCAAATTTGTTCCTGAATATCGGGATGATGAAACGAGGATTTAGTTTCTGTTCTTTAAAATTCTTTTATCAAAACTTCATGGCTCTTCTCGAGCCTTCTATATGTTTATGAGCTTTAAAGACATAAAAGTTAGTTTTAAGTTGTTGAAGACTTTTTCAATGGCTATCCACACCATCTTAAATTTAGGATTTAGTTATAAGTTATCTATAAGAATGTAATTTCATAAGTGATGAATAAGACAAAATAAGTATCATTATGTTGTTCACATAGTTTCTAAAATACTGTTGAAATGAGTTACCTGATTTTTGTCTATTGGTAAACTGTTGAACTATGAAAGATGACGACTATTTGTAATGGAAAGACTTGAGAACTTGTAGCTTATGTGATTTAAGGACGAAGTGTTAAACCGCAAGCTAGTGACTCGAGGGAAGTTAGCTTAGATAGATAAGTATTTTACTGTTCTATTGTTTTATTTCTTAAAGATAGATAACTATTCAATAGGGAGTAACTAAGTTTGTTAAGAGTTGAGTCTGAAGTTTTAGAGCACCATTGTTTTTAATTAGTATGAGTTATCTTTCTTAGTTGATAAAATCCTTTACCGTTTAAAAGATGTTTCATTGTCTGTTCACTTATTTCTCTGCTTCCATAGTATATCAGTTGTTTAGTTTGCTTGTTTCTATGCTTTCTAGTTTATTTGCGTTGCTTTCTAAATTAGTTGTCTTATGATTTTTAGTTTAGTATTTCCGGTTTTTCTTAGAATAGATTGTTTTCCAGTTAAATAGTTTGATGGCCTTCGATTAAAATTGATTTCAATAGTTTAAGGAAAAACAAAAAATATAAAATGAGTTATCCAAATCATCTTCTTCTACAAACTGCCTTGGACACTGCTCGGTCGACTAATTAACATTCAATATTGTAAAGTAGTAGGACCTGACGATAGCCTATCACATACATACATACATATATATATGTATCTCCACTTATAGGTTTATAGAATACTTTATTCCATATTTGAATATACATACATATTCTCATAATTATCATATTGAAGCATACACATATATACATATATATGTATACATATGTATATATATATTAATATACTAGTATGGATGTTTCCTTTTCGTCATTACATACACACATGTTAATATATATATCATGCCATGATATTTAAACACATTTTTTCACAGTCATATCGATTGATGTATATATACGAAGTGTATATATATATATGTATATATATGTCACCTTGTCCAATTGATATTCCCATGCATATGGGAAAATCCGTCCATAGAATGTGTAGATACGTCTATCTATGTACACATATGCACACATTTACTCATGTGTTTGAGTTTATTGTTTGACATATGCAAATATATATTTTATGCATATAACCCATCAATTAAATATAAGCACATAAAGAAGAACTCATTCAACACAAAAAGACTCAATACTTTTAACCCCCAAAAAAAGAATGATCACACATAAAACCCTAACTACTTCTAATCATACTCAAACAAGACTAGAGGTAACTTACTATTTCTCAAGCTATTATCCTGACTTGACCAACTAGAAGTGTGTGTGTGAAAGATTAGTTTAGGTTTTATCAAAGGTTACTAGACCAAGTTCTTCTCCTGAGTGATACTTCCCCTCTTCAGGAGGCTTGATTATATTCTTGCATCCAACCTAGTGCATTGAAACAGTAGTTAGCCAAAAAAAATACGTTCATTTGCATCATATATTTTACAAACATAGTCATCATATATCATTAAATTGAATCAAACATTAATTCTTCATATTTCCAAAAGTACATAAGCACAAATACATTTATTTAAAACATTTTCACCCAACTATGTAAAAGTAAATAAGTAGTATCACAACAGGGTGTAACATATCCCCCCCCTTGTGAATCATCATCCTCAATGATTTTATGTAGTAGACAGACATAATATAGAAATGTAAAACATATTAGAATTGTTTTTCAAGAACTCTCAAAAACATGTAGGACACGAGGAAACTTCTGCTTAATCTTAGCATAGTCTTCCCAAGTGGCAAAATCTTCTGCATACTGGTCCCATTGGACTTTGCATTGCAGAACCTCTCCATTACGCAAGTGAGGCTTATGTGTTCCAAGCACCTTGAGAGGCTTGATTATTACCACTCTTGGGTCCTATACCTGTAAAGCATTCCAATCAATAACATGATGATCTCCTAGTATATACTTTTTAAGGTATGAGACATGAAACACATTGTGCATCCTGACAAGAGCTGGTGGCAATGTAATTCGATAAGCGACGATGTTTACTTCCTCAAGAACTTCGAAAGGACCTTCGTAGCGCAGAGCTAGTTTGGATGACTTTCCAAACTTGATGGAACTCTTATGAGGTTTAACCCTTAACAACACCTTTTCCCCTACTACAAAACTTTTGGGTACCCGTTTAGAATCTGCATAGCTTTTCTGCCTATCATTGGCTTCAGCTAGCCTCTGCTTAACAATTCCTAATTGATCCTCCATTTCTGAAACATCTCTAGCCCAAGACTTATCTTATCCTGTAGCTCATCCCAACTTATAGGAGTTTGACATTTTTTTCCATGCAATGCTTCAAATGGAGCCATATTGATTGCAGAATGATAAGAATTGTATGCAAACTCAACTAATGGTAGGTAATCCTCCCACTTGTATTGCTGATCCATACAATACATCCTTAGTATATCTTATAGCACTTGATTAACCCTTTTAGTTTGTTTATTTGTCTTCAGATGATACATTGAACATGTTCAACTGAGTTCCAAGTGAGGAGAACAAGGTTTTCCAAAACCTATATTTCACACGAGCATCCCTATCCGAGGTGATCTTCTCAGGAATCCCATGCAATCTAAACACCTCTTAAATAAATTTTTGAGCTATGATAGGAGCTCCATCAGTTAAATTTCCCGAAGTAAAATTTTCCACCTTAGTTAGCTTATCCACCTCCAATAGAATGGCATTGTGCTTATTTCTTGACATTGGTAGACCTTGCACAAAGTCCATGCTAATGACTTGTCACTTACTTTCAAGAATATTATGCAAATACAAAATACTTGTAGGGTGATGATGTTTTTCCTTCACCCTTTGACACTCTAAATATCTAGCAACAAATCTTGTAGCATCCCCCTTCATTCCCTTCCAAAAATATAATGGCTTTACATCCGCCAACATTTTGGTCACACCAGGATGTCGAGAGTATGGTGCATTGTGAACTTCTTTCCACACTAGGTTTCTTAATTCCTCTGAATTAGGCACATAAAATCTTCTTTTAAAACTTAGTAATCCATTTGGTTCATAGTGAAAACCTTCATACCTTGCATCTTGTGGATTTTTCATGAGTGCTTGCTTAACTTTCTCATAAAATTCGTCACCCTTGGATTCCTGCAACACCTGTCCCTTAAAGCCCATTTGAATTGTTATCATTGAGGCAATATTCCTTCTACAACTTAGGGCATCTACAACTCTATTCTCTTTTCCCTTAATGTAGTTGATCTTGAAGTCACCATTTGATATCGGCTCCAATCACCTCCTTTGTTGTGCATTCATATTGGGTTGAGTAAAAAAAATACTTCAGACCGTGATGATTGATCTTCAATTCAAAAGTTTTTCCCATGATATAATGTCTCCACATCCTCAATACATGAACAACTGTCATTAACTCCTAATCATGTGATGCATAATTTTGTTCCTAGGGCTTCAATTTCCTAGATTCCTAAGCTATGACTTGTCCTCCTTGCATCAAAACTCCACCTAACCCTTTTCCCGATACATCTATTATTACAGTAAAGTTATCCTCTAGATCAGGTACCTTCAATATTGGTGCAATAGTCAAATTTTCCTTAAGTAGGTCAAATGTTGCTTGACACTTTTCTGACCACTAAAACTTCTTACCTTTCCTCTACAATGAGGTAATAGGAAAAGTTATCCTAGAAAATTTTGCAACAAACTTCCTATAGTATGCAACCAAACCCATAAAAATTCTAAACTCTGGTACACTCTTGGGTATTGGCCATTCAAGAACCACCTTTATCTTAGTTGGATCAATTGCAGTCCCTTTAGCCAAAATTATGTGACCCAGGTATTGTACTTCCTTTTGAAAGAATGTACACTTAGAGATTTTTCCATATAGCTTGTGTTCTCTTAATTGTTGGAGAACTATCTCTAAATGTTTACAATGGTCCTCTTCATTCTTGGAATAGATTAAGACATCATCCAAGAAAACTAATACAAACCTATCCAAGCAATCTATAAATACGTTCTTCATTAGGTTCATGAATGTTGCAAGTGCATTCATATGTCCAAAAGGTAGGACCGTGAACTCATAATGACCATATCTAGTCCTAAAAACAATTTTGAAATTATCTTCATCTTTGATCCTTAGTTGATGATAGTCAGATCATAGATCAATCTTTAAAAACACTGTCACTCCTTGCATCTGATCAAAAAGATCATCGATACGTGGCAATGGGTACTTATTATTTATCATAGCTTTATTAAGCATCTAATAATCTATACATAATTGCAGGGTACCATTCTTCTTCTTGACGAAGATCACTAGCGCTCCCCAAGGTGAAACATTGGGTCTTATCAATCCCTTGTACAACAACTCTTCCAATTGTGCCTTAAGCTCCATTAATTCCACTGTAGTAATCCTATAGGGTACTTTGGATAAAAGTTCTCACCCTGGTACTAGGTCAATGGAGAAATCAAATACTTTCTTGGGAGGTAATCTAAGTAGTTCTTCTGAAAAGACATCCACAAATTTTTGTAAGATGGGATACTTCTCCATATCCATTTCTTTAGATTCCACCACTTCTCCTTCTTCAACTTCTTGAGAATCTCGAGGTTCACAATTCCTAATATTATCTTGAGGAGTGACTTCCTTGAATTCTTCAATTTTATCCATTTTAACTGTGAAGAGTTGGAAACCTTTCTTTTTTGCCCTATGCATTTGCACAGCTGAAATCTATCACAGTTTTACTTCCCTAGGAGTTCCTTGTACAGACACTTGGTTACCTAGATCATCTGCATTCTACGGTTTTAGCATGACAATCCACTTTATCTCTATGCTTCCATAACCAATTCATATCTAAGATGACATCATAAGAACCTAAAGGAGCTACGTATAAATTTACTTTCATCGAGAAACTTGGAAGTTCAACCCTTGCCTTAAATAAACATTGATTCATTGTTGCTCTTGTCCGGTTTGCATATTCTATAACCCAAGATTTTTCCATAAAACCAACTTTCCTAGTAATTTGATTAGCTACTCTAGGTAAAAAAAAAGTTTTATGTGGCTCCAATATCAATAAGTATGGAATAGATATACCAAACAAAGTACCTGAAGTTTCCACTTGGGTGATTTGATATTATGCTTGTTGATTGTCCACTGTTGCATGGATTCTTTGCTAAAATGCAGCTCATTGAGGAGGATGTGAATTACCATGTGGTTGTGAACTTGATAGTTTATTGGGACATTGATTATCAAAATTATCCCCACCACATGTTAAAAATCCTCTTGTTGGTCCTCTCCTTTTCCCTAGCCTATCAAAATTACCACCATTCCCTTTAGCTTTGTTATAGTTACCACTGTTGAAATGGTCGTAGTTGTTTCCTTAATGATCCTTCATTGGCTTTTTCCAATTTTTGTGGGGTCCCTTGTCCCCTTTCCTTTGAAATTCTTTCCCCTCATTAAACTTCTTGGGAGCTTGATTAGATTGAGGTCCACTAAACTTCTTTCGATTCTTATTCTCCTGGTAGATCGAGATGGATTTGAGCTTTTTCTCTTGCTTGATTGCCTTATCCTATACTAGGTCCATAGTGGCTAGTCTGTGTACATCCACCTCTCCACCTATTGGGCCATTCAATCCCATAATTAATTTCTTGATTTGAAATCGCTCGTATTTTTGGTACATTGGTACGTACCTCAAGAGATGAGTGAACTTCTCCCAGTATTCATTTATTGACATCTCTCCTTATCTTAGATTTTGGAAATCAATAATATTTTGATCAAAGAAGAGTTGGGGTAACCACCTCTTATGAAAAATCTCAACAAACTCATTCCAATTCAATTTTAAGGAATTGATTCCAAGTTCCACTTTCTTATTCATCCACCAGTTAGAGGCTTCTGCTAATTGGAAAGCTCCCCACATAGTTTTAGTGACTTTGAATAGTTCGTTATTTCAAAATACTTTTCCATTTGAATTAACCAAACCTTAGATTCATCTCCGCTGGTGCTTCCTTCGAATTTAGGATTAATCTTTCTCATATCCCTAGATAATTCATTTTCCAAACAGTTTCTCTTGGTTCCCTCAAAATATGATTGTGACCTATCACTAGATTTAGTATGATTACAGGAATCCTCCCCTTCTTCATTGTTAGGGTTTTCTTCCTCCTCATTGTGTGGAACTTCTTATTCCTCTCTTTCTTTTCCCCTCACTTCTTGTTCAAGGTTTCATATCCTTGCATTAGTTTAATCCATGATTGCCAGAAGATGGTCCAACTTGGCTTCAACATTATCCAGACCTTGTCCAACTTATTGACTCCCTCCAATATTAGATCTTGTCCTAATCATTTTCTCAAGTAAAGTTATACCTGGAGGTTCATCTTTAATTAGATCCTATCATGATTTACTAAATGCATAGAAAAAATTTAACCAGAGATAATAATCATATAAGAATTTCATTGAGGTTCTCATACACAAGTTTTGATAAAGACATAAGTTTTCATTTATTCATAAGGATTTCAATATCATTTCTTTTACATAGAATGAATATTTAAATAGTCAAGAGGAGAGTATCCATCAGATTCACTCTCAGATACATAACTACGTGGGATATAACCCTCTGATTCTTGATCATTGCTATCCCAAAAAAATAGTAACCCTCAGATTTATCTTCGGATACATAGCTTTGGGGAACGTATCCCTTTGATTCACCACTAGAGGCTATAACAATAACTTTGGCCATAGGTATAACCGGAAGATCCCTAAATATCAATGTTAGACTGACATTACACTCTGAGGACATATCCCTAGAAAGTGGTAATGAGTCTGACTTGTCCGGAGAAAAAAATGGTAGGTAGTTGAAATTGCATCATCTCTCATCCTTCTCTTTTCTTGACTAATTCACGAAAGGGCGTGATTGATAGTCTCAGTATCGCTTACCCAAATGGCATTGTCATGATTGGTTCTCTCTATAGTATGAACAAGGGCTTCTCTTTCCTTCTTGGCCTATAGGTAGCACTCATTTACGATCACTGACTTTCTTGCAGTTAGCCTAAAATGCACCATCTTGGCACAAGAATTTGCAAACATTAGACTCATAATGTTGGAAGGGAAAATATAGTGAGCACATAGGTTCTAGAGCTGAACTTGGTAGCTCTGATACCACATGTAACATGCCCATTGTTCTACATAGTAACTTGCCTATGTTTTAACCTCAAGTAAATAGTTAAAGCATCTAACCAATATGAGCAATAAATTTTTTCTTTCCAAATATAAAGATAGCATGCACATTTGAAACAAATATCTATCCAAACTTTCGCATTGCATTAAATAAAAGTACTACAACTTTCCAATGTAATTATTCCATAATACATAATAACATGATAACATTTCTCTTGTACAATCTTTCCATAGAAATGGATACAAAGTACACATACAAGGCTCCATTAAATTTTCTAGCAATAGATGTATGAATGGTCCATGTATCATCCATCAAATATTGGTCACCAACTGATGAGGAGAAGCATCACTCAAGTGCTTTTCTGCCAACCTTGGACTAACTATGGTCCCCCACAAATCCACCAAACTTGATAGATGGACCTAACCTTCAATGAAGAGATTGGTTTGGTAACCTCATAATAAATTTGACTTTTCATCAACTTGGTGTTGTGTCCTATATAACTAGATCTATCACACAATGGATACAACGTACACATATAACATTCCCTGCCTAGTATGTAAACCTGGATCACACTGACTGACAGTGTAAACAATGGCAGCTTACACTACTTTCGCCAAAGTATTCATCACCCAATACTTCGAGTGGACGTCATATAATTCACCCACCTTCCTAGACCGATTTGTATTGAATATTCAAAACCTATGCATAGGCTATCCCCTTTTCCATGTAGTAACCTTAATAAACACCCATTCCTTAATATGGAATAAATACAAACACTCAAACAATAAAGATCCCTAGACTATCAAGATTCTTTTACTTTCACAAAAATGAAGAGAATAACCTTTCCCTAGCAAGCAACTAAACAATTTTCTCAAACATGGAAAATAATGTTACACAATCTTTCAAATACAAGAAAAGTATAAATGGGTGGAAATAAAAAATGCTTGTTAGTACAATGCTCCAATTTGTCCAAACCAGATTCCTAGCTCAACCTTCTTCCAAAATCAACTTGCAACTTAGCAAATATCACTTCTTGCCTTTAATAATTTCTCTCAAGATCTCTGACAAAATCTCTGACAAACTCTCTCTCACAGAAAATAACAACTTAGAAATTAATAGCAAGAATGCAGATATGCATCCCCAAATGAGGTAGAAAGCACCTCTATTTATACCCCAAAATGAGCAATTGCGGGCTAGAAACAAGCTATCAAAGATGACACTTCTCAATCCAAAAGTTTCAACTCAGCAAGAAAAAGAAAAGGTGAAAACTTAATTCATTGCATAGTAAACACATACACAACCAGATTTTAACATGGTGAATGAGTCGCTTATTCAAATGAACAACAAGAATGATAATCATAAATGCAAGGTAATTGTCTTCTATAGGTCGACTCTATTTGGCGAGCTTATCATTGACCAATTCTCTTATTTTTATTTTACTCAAAAGAAGGAATTCATATTGCAGTTTAGACTTTTTTTTAGCTCATACTTTTCATATATTGGAATCACATTTACATTATGTTCCCTATTCCTTTGGTCTTTTTTGCCTATGACCAGGTTAGAGTTTCTTATGCGTTGCATATCCCCTTTTACTTCATGTTTGACTAAGTCTTTTATATGCATTTCACATTGGTTTGTATTTGATGTTATGTGTTATTCTCCAGTGTTGCAAATGTTTCACATAACTTAGCATTTCAAATACTTTAAACTTTGGTTAATGTTCATGCGTAGCCAATAAGCACTATTCTCTTATTTATGTGCAATATACATAATGTATATGATGAGCATTATACTTAGAGTTGGTTGTGTTTAATATGTCATGCACTTGATAAATAATTTAGCACTATTTGAATAATTAACACATATATTTATTATATATATTATATACATCACACAATATGTATATATGTATCTCCACTAATAAGTTTACAAAATAATTTATTCCATATTCGAATATACATACATATTCTCATAATTCTCATATTGAAGCATGTGTATATATACATATATATATTAATATACTAGTATAGACGTTTCTTTTTCGTCATTACACACACACACACACACACACATATATATATCATGCCATGATGTTTAAACACATATTTTCACAGTAGATATGTCTATCTATGTATACTTGTGCACGTATTTACTCGTGTATGATTTATTGTTTGACATATACATATATACATATTATGTATATATCCCACTGATTAAAATATACACATAAAGAACTCACACAACACAAAAAGACTCAATACTTTTAACCGCCAAAACAAGAACGATCACAAATAAAACTCTAACTACTTCGAATCATACTCAAACAAGACTAGATGTAACTTACTATTTCCCAAGCTATTATCCTGACTTAACCAACTAGAAGTGCATGTGTGAAAGCTCAGTTTAGATCTTATCAAAGGTTACTAGACCAAGTTCTTCTCCTAAGTGATACTTCCCCTCTCTTCAGGAGGCTTGATTATATTCCTACATCCAACTTAGTACATTGAAACAGTAGTTAGCCGAAACAAATACATTCATTTACATAATATATTTTACAAAAAGAATGATCATATATCATTAAATTGAATCAAACATTAATTCTTCATATTTCCAAAAGAACATAAGCACAGATACATTTATTTAAATCATTTTCACCCAACTAGGTAAAAGTTAATAAGTAGTAACACAACGGGGTGTAACATAAATAGAGTTAATACAACATGTGGTATATCAAGACAATCAAACACAACATTAAAGGCATGGAAAATTTAATATGATAACCATTATCACAACTTATTAGAAAGAAAACAAGGCAACACACACAACAATCTACTCTGTCCATGTTCAACACCACAATTGGTTTGCATCAAAGGTTAATCGTCTTAGCAATCACTCAGATTTCAGCTTCCCTTCATGTAATAATTCCCATGTGCCTGCCTCGAGTATTCTTCCCGCGCCTAACCTCAACAACTCCTTTTTTTCCTGCACTAAAGCTCTCACTCCCCCTTCATTTTTGTTCATTCTATTTTATTTTTATGCCAAGCACACCATTCTTTTCCTATCGATTTGATTTTATTGAAGTTGGTTTTTCAAAACCATAACTGAATTTTGGAACTGATTTTTTCATTTTACCTTGATGTTGGTTATTGATTTAAAACTAAAAATCCATAATTGTCTTTATCTCATCTGCATGGGGTTTTCTCCCAATCTGAATTTTTTATTTTAATTGCATATATTGTATGGCTCCCTTCACCGTGGGTTTGTTATTGGTTCCTAATTTGCAATGTTCAAAATGCCTCTAGCACAACAGCATAGGTCCCCCACACTTCATAACAAGCCAAAATTTGAAAACTGGCATAAACACCAAACAAAAATAATAAGGCAAAACCAAAATTTGAAAGCTCTCACGTCAAGGATAGACCCAGAATTGTGCATGCATAGGATTTACATCAAAGATGGTTTTAAGCCTAAAAGACAACCACAAAGGAGAATGAACCCTGCAATCACATACATAGTTAAAACAAAATTGCAAAAATTACTTGATGCAAGATTTATATATCCTATCTCTGATAGTCAATGGGTGTCACTTCTAGTAATTGTTCCAAAGAAATGAGGAAAGTGGAGAGTATGTGTAGACTACCGAGAATTAAATGTTGCAACTAGGAAGGACCACTTTCCACTCCCTTTTGTTGACCAAGTTTTTGATTCATTAGCAAGAAAAAAGTACTTCCCCTTTTTGGATGGATTTAGTAGCTACAATCAAATTAAGATTGCCCCGGAAGACCAGGACAACACAACATTTACATGCCCTTGGGGCACATACTTATTTTGTCCTACCATTTGGCCTTTGTAATGCACCAACCACTTTCTAGAGATAAGAACTGAGTATATTCTCATACTTTGCATATGATTCCATGGAGGTTTACATGGATGATTTCACAACATATGGGAATACATATGATGAAGCACTTGGAAATCTAGAGAAGGTGCTAAAAAGGTGTCATGAACACAACTTATTCCCAAGTCATGAAAAATGTTTCATGATGATGACATGAGGGATTGTATGGGGAAATTTTGTGTCAAATGAAGGAATTCAAGTGGACCCCAACAAAATTGAAGTAATCTCAACCCTTCTTGTGCTTAAAAGACAAAAAGATGTTAGAAGTTTTCTAGGACATGCTAGGTATCATAGGAGATTCATCCAAGATTTTAGCAAACTTGCAGCTCCACTATTTGTTTTACTGTTCAAAGATGTAGAATTTGAATGGACAGCTACTTGTCAACACTATTTTGAAGCACTCAAGGTAGCATTGACTAAAACCCCTGTCTTAAGAGGACCAAATTGGACCTTACCTCTCTATATCCATACAAATGCTTTTGATTTTGTTGTAAGAGCTATACTTGGACAGAAGAAAGGAAACAAGGAGTATGCCATATATTATATCACTAAAAATCTACAAAGGAAAAAACTCAATTATACAGTGACAGAGAAAGAAATGTTGGCAGTGGTATATGAAGTAAACAAATTCAAGAAATATATTATAGGATATCTAGTGTTCATACACATTGACCACAAAATAATTAGGTATCTCATGAAAAAAACAATGCTTGGTGGTAGGCTTGTAAGGTGGTTATTGTTGCTTCAAGAATTTGACATCAACATTGTGGACAAGCTAGATAAAGAAAATATAGTGGAAAATTTTCTATCCAAACTTCCAACCAAATTAGAAGATGTTGTTGATTTTTCATTCCCATATGAGAATATATTTTATCTATCTCTCCATACACCATGGTTTGCAAACATTTCCAACTATCTAGTAGCAGGGAAGACACCACCTCATTTCTCCCAAAGAGAAAAGAGACAATTGGTTCACAAGAGTTTTCCCTACTCCAAGATATCTGGATACTTATTTTACATAGGCCCAAATAACATTATGAGGAGATGTTTCAGAGAAGCTTAGCTATATGACATTCTCAAACAATGCCATGATGAACCCTGTGTGGGACATTTTGTAGTAAAGAGAACAACTCTTAAGATTCTTGCTATTGGCTATTATTGGCCAGCTCTTCATAAGGATGCAATGAAGTAAACAAGGGGTTGTGATAGGTGTCAAAGAATGGGAAGGCCAAAAAAATAAGATGAAATTCCATTGCAACCACATTTAGAAATAGCACCATTTGATAAGTGTGGATTAGATTTTATTGGCCCAATATCACCAATATCTAACAAGGAGTACATACTAGTATGCACAAATTACCTTACTAAGTGGGTGGAGGTTAATGCTTTATAATTTTCTAGGGATGGTAATTTGGAAAAGTTTCTCTATGATGACATATTTACAAGATATGGAGTTCCAAGGGAAATTGTCACATACTAAGGACCCCAGTTTACATTTGAGCTTATCACACAATTAATTCAAGAGTATGAAATTAGACATAGGAAGTCATCACCTTAACACCCTCAAGCTAATGGACAGGTGGAAGTCACAAATAGGGAGATTGAGAACATTCTAACAAAAGCAATACAAATTCATAGGAAAGAATGGGTAGCCAGGTTGCCTGAGGCAATTTGGGCCTACATGATAACATGGAAAACCACAACAGGGTTTACACCATATGAATTGGTGTATGGAAATAAAGCAATACTCCCTATTGAATTTGAGTAGAAAACTTTGAGAACTATTCAATTAGGCATGGAATTATCAGCATCACAATAGGAGAGATTACACAACCTCAATCCAATTGATGAAATTAGGATGGATGCAATACACCACACTAAAGTTTTTCATAATCAAAGAACTAGATGGCATGATCAATTCATCAAAACCAAAGAATTCAGTGTAGGTGATTGGTCTTTGCACTGACTCAAGATATCAGGACTACAAGGTAAAGCTACAAACAAGGTGGTGTGGTGCCTATGAAATCAAACAAGTGTTTCCAAATGGAGCTATATAGTTGCATACAATTCATGAAGTCAGGTTTTCCTTACTAGTTAATGGACACAAGATAAAGTTGTACAAGAAATCCTTGTAGAAGGATGATTTCCTTCTTTCATTAATGCAAAAATTTGAGCCTTCACTTGAAAATTCAGCTACAATAACTATAAGTTCTACACACGAATCAATAGAGGAGCTATCTAGCTCACCTACTATTGTTATACATGTATGATTTCTAACACAACTGACAAAGAACACATTAAACAAGATGACAAGCACCAATGATCAATTTTTGCCATGGTCAGCACTGCTAAAGGGACCTGTAGCAACACGTCAAAAGGAAACAACTTTTAGAAAGGGAACCGTTATTGGAGGAACCCATAGCAATTAACTAACAATCATTTCAAAATTCCCTACCGAATTATTTGCATATCTATACTTTCCACTACCATTTTCCATACATGTAACCACACATTTCATTTCCACACATGCAACCTATACACCACCTCACACTTTTCATTTACATCACTTTTCTCGATTTTCACGTCTCATACACTTCATTTCATCTTCCATTTACCATACATCTCGCAACCTTTTTCCAACTATCATTTACCATGCACCATGCATTCATATCATTCTTCTAGTTGCAATTAAAAATGATCAAATCAAATCCCGCTATGGGTAGTCATCAACACCTCGCACAAGCTAAGTTTATTTTGTAAGCGGATTCTTCCCAAAGTAGTCATGACTTCCTTTAGATATTTATCATGCGCCTTGACTTTTCACATATCCACGACATTCCCTTGGACTCCTTATGAGGCATGGGTCCCCATTTAACACGTGATTTATTTATGGTGTATGATGCACTTACAAAGGGACATTCAATGGTCAAAAAGAAATATTAAAACATTTATAATTTCAATGCCACCCTATCTGCAATCATTGGTATCAATAAAATGGCCAATCTTAGAAGGTAGCAATGGTACAACAAGAATACCACAGATATAATGTTTCATTTTTGCATTCAATATACCTCTATAAGCATTAAACTGATATTTTGAATTTTTTCTTCGCATAAGACATCACTAATTTCTTACCATGAAATATGTTGAAATAAAGTAGCATCGGTCAGATATAAATGATGATTGAATGTATTCAACATCATCATTTATATATATCAAAATTGCTACATCCCAAGTATTGTTTCGATCTGCATTTAGAGGATATAAATTGCATATATAAATCCAGATCAAGTTCGAGATTGGATAACATTTGTTTGTACAAAGATAAATATAAATCGAACGTTTATGTTTGCTAAGTAACTAAACCGATTGATGATCGGTTGTCTTAGTTAGATGAAGAGACACAATAACTAAGACATGTCCGCTCATGGGACGTGTCTCCCTATTTATATTTATAGCAGATCCGATGCACAAGAACATCAACGAAATTAATAAATTTCCTACTCTTGAGGATCGAATATCAACAAAAGAAATTCAGACTTAGAAATCCATGATACATACATCCAAGATTTGATTTGACTTCAACTTCATAATTCCAAGTTCATTATTCTGTTTATAATCTGATCGATTTGATCAATATTTAACATGGTATCAGAGCCATGTTGAGAAAAGATCTGATTAAATCCAAATATCAGATTATTTAAAAAATCGTATTTTCTCTTGAAATCACAAACACATTTCATTCTTCATAATGTCAAGTGTAATCAGATTCGATGATCGTCTTGAAGGTGCAAACAACTTCACTTCATGGAAATTCAGAATCATGATGATTCTGAAAGAAAATAAGTTAGACTCATTTGTGAAAGAAAACAAGATAGAGCCAGAGAATGATATGGAGAAATATCAATGGATTGAGAACAATGAGAAAACTATGAAAATCATAGTAGATGCAGTTAGGGACCATATAGTACCTATTCTATCTAAACATGAGACTGCATATCAAATGTTTAAATCCCTTGAGAGCACCTTTGAAATAAACAACACCAGTAGGACCCTTGTTCTAAAGAGGCAACTTAATCATGTACAAATAAGTAAGGGAGAATCTATTAATGTATATTTCATGAGAATCAATGAACTAGGAAATCAACTGTCAACAGTCAAATATCAAATTGATAGCAAGGAGTTAACACTAATAGCTCTAGGTGGCCTACCAAACTCATGGGAGTGATTTGTTCAAGGAATAAGTGCAAGATCAAAAATCCATAGATTTGATAGGCTAAGAATAGATTGCTTACAAGAACAAACAAGACTAATGACAAAAGAAAACAATCAAAAACCCATAGATGAGGATATTCATGTGCTAAACACAAATTCCCATAAGAAAGGTAAGAAGAAAAACTTCAAGAGAAAGAATAATTCTTATGGAAAGGGATTATTCAAGAAAAGGAAAGACATCTCCCAAATACAATGTTTTAGATGTGATCAATATGGACACTATGCAATGAAGTGCCTTGATAGAACAAAACAACAAGCATCATTTGCTAAAGTTGGAAAGACAAATATAGAATATGATTCTGAGAAATTTGTCTTCTACTCAGCATTATCAAGTCAAGTATCAAACAAAGTCAACAACTGGGTAATTGATAGTGGTTCATCAAGGCACATCACAAGGTTCAGAGAACACCTAGATACTATGATAGAAGAAACTGACGAAGAAGTAACTATTGGGGACGAAGAAGTAACTATTGGGGATGATTCTGCACATCTAGTAAGGGGGGTTTGGAACTTGCACCATAAGTTTGAAGTTTGGCCTCTCTCTACAACTCACTGGAGTATTGTTTGTACCAGGAATAAAGAGGAATCTAATATCCATTTCTGCTCTTGAAGACAACAGATATAGGGTTACCTTTATGGATGAAAAAGTTCTAGCATGGCCAAAGAACTCCACTATAAAGAAAGCACAAACTATAGGTACAAGACAAGGATATCTCTACAAACTGTGCACAGACTCTAAACAAGATCTTATTCATGAGACCTCTGATTCAAATGAAATTTGGCATCGAAGATTAGGACATATTCATTTCCGTGCCCTACCTTTTGTAGAAAAATTAATAACAGGATTGCCCAAACTAAAAAAAATTCATGAAGGAGCATGCAAAGGGTGTGCCCTAGGGAAGAATACAAAGGGGACCTTCCAAAATGTTTGAGTAAAACCAAAAATGTATTAGAACTAGTACACTCTGACTTATGTGGACCCATGTCTGTACCCTCTATGGCGGGATTCTTATATTATGTAATATTTGTAGATGACTTCTCTAGGAAGACCTAGATATATTTTCTTAAATGTAAAGAGTCGATAGAAATCCTTAAAAGGTTTAAGGAGTTTAAAGCTCTTACAAAAAAAAATTTCGGGAAGAAAATCAAAATACTAAGAATAAATAATGGGAAGGAATACACCTCAAAAATATTTAAGGAATTTTGTGTAAATGCTGGGATTAAGAGGGAGTTTACTGTAGCCTACAATCCTCAACAAAATGGTGTTGCTAAGAGAAAAAATAGAACTATTGTAGAAGCTGCTAGAGCAATGTTGTTTGACCAAAACATAGAAACTTCATTTTGGGCAGAAGCCTCTAGGACAACTATCTACATTCAAAATAGATATCCCCAATCACATCTAGATAACAAGACTCCTAAAGAAGCATTTATTGGTATAAAACCTGACATAAGTCACTTAAGGATCTTTGGTTGCCCTGTCTACACTCATGTACCTAAAGAAAAGAGATCTAAATTAAAACTTTCTAGAAAGAAAGGGATATTTATGGGCTATAGTGAAACCTCAAAAGCCTACAAAATATACATATATGGACAAAAACAAATTGAACTAAGTAGAGATGTCATGTTTGAGGAAGACATTGCTTTCAAAAGAGCAAAGAGTTCAAATGAGATAGAAATTCAAGATTCTCCTAAAATCGTGGAGGAGGATATTGGTCCTGAGATTCAGAGGGAGTATCCTGAAGAAATCATAAATGAAAACCAAACTGCTCCAGAAGAGAATCCTAATAACAACAACAAGAGGAGACCACTTTGGGATAGAAAGATGATTAAGGAAGCTAATAACTATACAACACCCAAAGGAACCTTTTAGAGAAAGTGAGAGAACCAAAAGATTCTCAAGCTATGTTGCCTTAATGAATGAGATCAATAGTTTAGAACCAACTAGTGTTACAGAAGCTCTCAAGCATCAAGTGTGGAAAGATGCTATGATGGAAGAGTATCAGTCCATTTTGAAAAATTATGTATGGGATATAGTACCTAAACCAAAAGAGAAATTTGTTGTCTCTTCCAAATGGCTCTTCAAAATCAAACATGTTGTTGATGGAAGTATAGAGAAACACAAGCCACGTTTTGTGGCCAGAGGTTTCTGACAAAAGGAAGGTATTGATTGTGAAGAGACATTTGCACCTGTTGCCCAGTACACCTCTGTGAGAGCATTAATAGCTATTGCAACAACTAAAGGCTGGAAGATCCATCAAATGGATGTGAAAAATGCCTTCCTGAATGGGAACATTGAAGAAGAAGTCTATTTAGAGCAACCTGAAGGTTTTGTGATACATAAAGCAAACTCACATGTATGAAAATCTAAGAAAGCTCTATATGGACTTAAACAGGCTCCCAGAGCTTGGTATGAAAGAATTGACAACTATCTTTTGGGACTAGGATTTTCCAAGAATGATGCAGATCCCAATCTCTATTTTAAGGTAATTAAAGGTGATATGTTAATACTAATTTTATATGTTGATGACCTGCTAATAATAGGAGAAGATCACCTTATTACTCAATGTAAAAAGGACCTGGCTTTAGAATTTGACATGAAAGACTTGGGCATTTTACATTACTTCCTAGGATTAGAAGTTTGGCAGAAATTAGATGGTATCATTCTAAATCAAGGAAAGTATACTATTGATATTCTGAAGAGATTTGGGATGTTAGACTATAGACCCATGTCTACACTTATGGAAACCAACTTGCACAAACTGAAAGAGGTAGTAGCAGAATCAAAATTTGTAGATCCTACTCTCTATAGATAGATAATTGGATCATTAATGTACTTGGTTAACACCAGACCAGATATTTGCTATGCAGTGAATGCCCTAAGCCAGTTTATGTGTGAGCCAAAGGAAATTCACCTTGTTGCTGTGAAGCATATATTGAGATACCTTCAAGGTACTATTGGATATGGTCTTAAATACAAGAATGTCAAACTAGATTTTCATGGATACTCTGATTCAAATTGGGCTGGAAGTGTAACCGATCGGAAAAGCACATCAGGATGTTGCTTCAGTTTAGGATCGGCTATGATCTCTTGGATCAATAGAAAATAGTCTTCAGTGGCACAAAGCTCAACAAAAGCTGAATATATTGCAGCCTCTATGGGAGCAAGAGAAGCAGTATGGCTCCGAAAATTGCTTGTGGGATTATTTGGTGAGTCCCTGAATCCTACTATTATCCACTATGACAATCAGAGTTGCATTAAGCTTTCAGTGAATCCAGTATTTCATGATACATCAAAGCATATAGAGATCCCTTACCACTATGTAAGGGACATGGTATAAAGGAATGTGATCCAATTGGAGTATATTAGTACAAATGATCAAACAACAGACATTCTCACCAAGCCTCTCTCCAGAGTTAAAGTTGAACACTTCAGGAAGAAACTTGGTATGGTTGAAATGTAAATTATTATTGAGATTGAGATTCAAATTATTTATTTTGTACTAATATATTTAAAAAATGTTTAATGTGTAAACTATTTTGTCATGTGTGTGACTCCATGACTTTATGGGCCCTCTCCCCCTGTGTACATTATTGAAAGGTGACGATCTTTCTGATAATGAACACTTGTATTTTGACATTGTAAAGTGACAACTCTACAATGATTAGTTTCACTATCATGATGGATATCATGTGACTTGATATCTGTGGATATGCCATGATAATATCTCGTGGAAATTTTGATAGATATCAGTTGGAGATCATTATGATCCTTATGGGATAATCATGGTGGATAAATATATATCTGTGGATATGCCATGATTTATTATGGTAGACATCATGAGACTTGATGTCAGTGCACATACCATAATGAAGATGTGTTATGAAGAATGTTATGTGACTTAACACTCTTAGAAGCATACCATATCTCCTGGTATCACGAGTAAGGTGATATCAATATATACTTTGTTAGAGTTATCTTCCCTAGCTAAGAGGGAGTGTTGAAATAAAGTAGCATCAGTCAGATATAAATGATGATTGAATGTATTCAACATCATCATTTATACATATCAAAATCGCTACATCCCAAGTATTGTTTCGATCTGCATTTAGAGGATATAAATTGCATATATAAATCCAGATCGAGTTCCATATTGGATAACATTTGTTTGTACAAAGATAAATATAAATTGAACCTTCATGTTTGCAAAGTAACTAAATCGATTGATGATCAGTTGTCTTAGTTAGATGAAGAGACACAATAACTAAGACACATCCCATGAGCAGACATGTCTCCACTTTGTGGAGACACGTCCGCTCATGGGACGTGTCTCCCTATTTATATTTATAGTAGATCCGATCCACAAGAACATCAACGAAATTAATAAATGTTCTGCTCTTGAGGATGGAATATCAACAAAATAAATTCAGACTTATTAATCCATGGTACATACATCCAAGATTTGATTTGACTTCAACTTCATAATTCCAAGTTCATAATTCTGTTTATAATCTGATCGATTTGATCAATATTTAACAAAATCCAACTATGAATTTTGAGTTGAATCCACCCAATTAGATGAATTAGGTTTTTATCGAATCCACCTTGAAACCCGAGGCTTTTCATCCTCAGACTCCTAAAAGCCAAGTTCTTCAATTTCCTAATTTCCCAAAAGATCATTTTTCCAAGATGTCCAATGAAAACCTTTTCACCCTTTTTATACTTCACCACTTTTAATTTTTAATATTAAATATTTTTCTCCGTTAAAGTAACTTTATTTAATATTTTCTCCATCTATTTAATATAGCTACTTTAATAATAAATAAATTAATTAAATGCAAATATCCAAAATATTATTTCAAGACATAATATCTTTAATTAATTAAATTAAACTTCGTGGTGGCTAGTCATAAATTGAGGATATTACAATCCTCTCTTCCCAAAGATTGTTTGTCCCCAAGCAATCTAAACAAGTATACCATGGCCAAATACTAGGATCCCAAATGGACCTATAGAATACCCTGCCATATATATATATATATATATATATATGTTGCATCAATTTGGTACAAATAAGCCCAACAATTGTGTCCATCTCTATTATAATGTGAAACAATCTACCAATCATATGAATCCCTAGATCCCAAAGCCAAATTGGGAGTCATTCCCAATATCTGAGGTCTTCTGCTATGCCACTTTGATAAAAAAATGTAAAAAAATCATGCCACAACACTTTCCTCCCCTAGAATCTAGGAAGGTAATCATCATCAAATTATAAACTAAGAACTCGATAAGGGCTAGAACCTGTACCATGAAATATCTCTTGCTGAGACATTCCAGTAAAGTCCATAACAACAAATGTGAACCCCTCTAATATTCTTGCAAAAAAGAAAGCAATCCTTTGAAAGAGTTCAACAAACTCACCAACACTATACCATATGGATCTAACATGTCTCCTTTGTGCTAATTTGATACAACCATGAACACTAACAAAAACACCTATTGTTCCAACTCTAAAGGTCACTAAATGAAAAACTAGAGCATGCAAAAGGTTGTTGTCATGTACCCATACCGAGAGTAAATTGTTGAATTTTACATCACACACTTTCATAAGATTAACTCCTTGAGTTAGGAAGGTTTGAATTAAACAATAATGTATGTTGTTCAAAGCTGAAATCGGTAGAGTACAATCTAATTTTAGTTCTCTACACAAAGGACAATAGCAACACCAGTTAATTTCACAAGTATAACCATACATGAAAAATATTTTGTTGCACCAAAATAACTCAGAAGTGGTTGGGAAATTCTCCAAGCAATCTCCAGCTAAAATCTATTACTTCCTTGACAAAGAAAAAAGCGCCAAATGCCTTGAATGAGAGCAAATAAAAAAGTGAAGTGACTGGCCTACAATCCAAAAACAAGCTCAATATTAAAATTTTGATCCATCCTTTGCCAAGTAACACTCACCAAAGCAACCATTTGTTCATCATTCAATCCATTTGTAGATAAGTAAATGGAATCACCAAATGGCTGGTAAAGAAAGGAATAACATCATTAACTCTGAGATTTTCATCCTTATACCTCCAAAGGTCCTCCCTTCTATTCCCAATTAACTTCATCAATCCTTGTTGAGGATCCTAAGCATGAGTACTTAACCAAAAATGATCTCTAACATGCTTAGAAATGTGCACAACATAACTCCAAGTGCCATCCAAATTAACATGCACATCATGGAAATTTATGACTTCTTTAGTAATCCCTTGTAGCCCATCCATGAAAGTGCCAACAACTAAAATGTGAGGAGCAATTGTTGTCATTAAGACCATCCCCGAAGAAAGATTAGTATAATATATAACATCACTCAATCCAAATGATGGATTGTCAAACATGTAGATGTCATGTTTAAATCCTTCTTCATCCAAGTCTACGTAAGTAAAAAGCTTGAAACCACCTTTCCTTGTTCTGAAATTTCCAGCAATCTTTAGAGCATTGTTTGCAAACTTTTCAAAATATGAAATGTTAAGGTCTCCATAAATCAATATATCCCATGAATATACTGCATCTCTAAAGAGGGTAATCAATTACCTCAGACTTCATTAATGGGTGTTCCAAATTATTACTTATGTTACACCCTGTTACATAAGTAAATATGATGGTAGTTGTTAATTGTGACCTTAATATGTTCGTTAGATGAATGAAATATTGAAATATGCAATAAGATGTTATTGATTTAAAAGGAATGAATATGATTTGAATGATATGTATTGCAATATAAACATTCTAATGCTTTGTTGATACAAAAGTGTTATGATTCAAATGGATTTCCTATGAATGTCTAACTACCTTGGTGTTGTACTAATCTAGTTGCAGGGAGAGATTCAATCCTTTGGAAGGGAGGGGAAGTATCACTCAGGAGAAGTGATTGGTTGGGAAACCCTTAATGAAACCTAACTGAGCTTACACACACCCAAAACTAATGGTGATGCAAAGGGAAGGAAATTTCAAACACAATGGGCTTTCAATGACAAAGAATTTTTTTTCTACAACTGTATACACAAGGTTCTATGATCTTTCAATGGTGGCAACGAACAATACCTTGTTTGCTATTCAAAAAAAGATTTATTTCTCTAAACACAACCCTCAAAAGGAATCCAAATTTACCTTTCTTTTGCAAAATTAGGCTCTAAAGTTATTAAGCTTACTCTAAAGTCTTCATTCTAACAATTCTTGGTGGTGATTAACTGCAAAACCAGATATTTCCACAAAACCCTCAAAAAGAGTAGGGTTTTACATAGCCAAATGATAATAAGAACACACTGTCCATCATAAGTCACACAAAAGAATGAATTATCACTCCTCCTTTTGGGAAAATGTGCATAAGGGTCTACAAAAAATTTGTACCAAATCTAATAAGTTCTAAATGACTGGAAAAAAGATATGAATTTTTTTCTATTGCTGAAAACCTTAGTTTTTGAACAAAGCAACAATCACTATTTTGATCATAACTTGAGAAAAACTCAATGAAATCACCTCAAAAAAATTGCAAATGAACCTTAAGGACATGCCACTATTATCCCACATAAACAAAAACCTACAACTTAACTGTACATGTTCATACCAAACTGTTCTTTGTTGTTTTTTTTCTTCAGAAAATTGTCATAAAAGTTGATAAAAATAGGGTATATCTTGAAATCTTTCTTCTCCACTTCTTGGATCGTATTTTCTCATTGATTCAACATGAATGAACTTACAAAAACTAGTTACAACTTGAAAATAAGTCCTCTTCCATCAAAACCCTAAAAACCTCAAGTAGCTTCATGTCTTTTTTTGCCTTTTTTAACTTGCAAATTATGCATTTTTCCAACCTAGGACAAAGAAAACATTAACAAAGACCTTGCATGGTCTACATGGTCTTTCAAAACCCCATTTGACTCAGTAACCCAAAAAATCAACCTAAGGGACAAACCCCAAACTTGCCACAAACCAAAAAGCACCTAGGAATTCGAATTGCATTTTGGTGGGAAACCACAAATTTGAATTTCTAGCCTATTCAAACTATCAAAACCATTGGATTAGGATCCCAATGGACCTCCTAAGACCTTCACAAACTTAAAAAAGACTCCTAACATAAAAATGAGCATAAAAACAATACATAAAAGTGATGCTCTTGCATAGAGTGGTCAAGTCAAGTTGGTCGGGAAATGGTAGGTAACCGCCAGTCTTGGTTTGGGAGCAGTGATGAGGTAAAAATAACCTCATCATAATAAAATTAGAAAAGCTTATTCTTACAAGTTTAATCCTAAGCCTATGCCAATTTATTAAACTTTAGGAGAAATAATTGATTATCTTTAAGGAAAATTATGCAAACTTTATTTCTTATGATCAATTGAGGAAATTTGCCAATACAGGTTTAATGGGTTGACTTGAGTGTTTTTGTAGGGAATAATCGGTCATATAGTAGCTGTTACAAAACGTTGAGCCAACACATTCCTTAAGTATGATGAAATATAGATGCTGCGAACCTCCTCCTGAATCTCAGGCCGATGAACCGAAGATTTAGTTACTGTCTATTTCATTTTTGTTACCAAAAACTTCATGGATCGTCTCGAGCCTTCTCTACGTTTATGAGTTTTAAAGAAATGGAAGTTAGTTAAAGTTGTTAAAAGACTTTTTCAATGGCTATCCACGCCATCTGGAATCTAGGATTTAGTTATAAGTTTTTCTATAAGAATGTAATTTCAAAATGGATGAATAAGACTGAATAGTAACGTTATGATGTTTATATGATTTATGAATACTGATGAATGAAAGAACTTTCTTCTGTCAATTGCTAAGTTGTTGAACTATGGATGATAACTGTTTATAATGGAAGGAATCCAGAACCTGTAGTTTATGTGATTTGAGAACGAAGTGTTGACCCGCGAGCTGGCCACTTGAGGGAAGTTAGTTTAAATAGATAAGTACTTACTATTATGTTGTTTTAGTTTTTACATAGATAACTGTTTAGTAGGAAGTACTTAAGTCTGTTAAGAGTTGAGTTTGAAGTTCCAGAGCACCATTTTTTTTTAGTTAGTATGAGTTATTCTTCGTAGTTGTTAGAATCTTTTACTGTTTAAGAAAATGTTTTATAGTCTGTTTACTTACTTTTCCACTTCCGTAGTTTATTAGTTATTCAGTTTGCTTATCTCTATGCTTTCTAGTTTAATTATGATGCTTTCTAAATTAATTATCTTATGATTTATAGTTTAAGTATTTCCAATTCTCCTAGAATAATTTTTTTTCCAAATAAGGAGTTAAATGGCCTTATACTAAAATTGATTTCAGTACTTTAAAGAAAAAAACAGAAAATCTAAGATGAGTTATCTGAATTATCTTCTTTTGCAAACTTCCTTGGACACTGCTCGATCGACTAATTGACATTCTATATTCTAAAGTAGCAGGACCTAACGACAACCTATCACTTTTTGGCGCCATTGTCGGGGATCTAAAATAGCCTTTGTGCTTAAGTGTTACTAGGAGACAGTTTTGATACCTCATTTTATACCAAAAATTATGTCATTGGCTTCCTCTTCTGCAAGGTTAGGAAAAGAGGCCCTCACGGACGATTTATACCAAAGACCCCCCCAAAATATGTGCCAATCATACCTAGGGAAGCCTAAGGCTCAAACGACCGCACTTCTAAAGAATTATTTGAGCCTATTCCACCTGAGGCTTTCCACTATTTACCTGTCAAACAACTGGCATAACAACCAGTTATAGAGGAAATTGTCTTTGAGGAACAAAATTCTTCAAACATCATGGGAGATCATAGAGCTGAACCTAACCACAATGAACCTCAACGCCCTCCTAGAACATTTACTTATCCTATTATCTTGGATGCAGATGATGATACTGCGATGAAGAACATTTTCCCAGCTTTCCTTCCAACCTTCCGTGGCTTGTCCTCGGAAGACCCACACTAATTTCTCTTTGAATTTAAGGTCTTATGTCAAACTTATGACTATAAAAATGATAACCAGAAGCTAAAGATTTTTCCTTCTACTTTAAAGGATTCAACAATGCGCTGGTTATGGGATTGGGTTCTGGTAGTATAACATCTTGGGGAGAAATGGAGAATGTTTTCTTACAAAAATACTAGTTACTGTAGGGTGAGTGACCGAAATGAAGAGTTGTTTAAACTGAGACAAAACGAGGACGAGAGTTTAGAGGATTATCTCGATAGGTTCCTTTTCCTCTCTAAAAGGTGTGGAGAAGAGGCTATTAGCGTCGAAATTCTCAAAACAATTTTTCTTAAAGGACTTGATGATGACATTAGAAGAAGTCTTGATCTAATGGGGAAGGGTGACGTGTCTCAATTGACCCTTGAGGAAATATGTGAGTTATGTCAGAATTTCTCCCGTACTCAAGGAGGAATCCGTAAAACTAATCTTTTCAAAGGATCTAATGAGATAAGTAAACTCCGCGAAGAAATAGCCAATCTGAAAACCGATATTCTTGTTCAGTTAAACACTACTTTAGATGGCATACAAGCTAAAACTCGCAACCCAAAGACCTTGTCAATCTATTGTCCCAGGTGTCGAAACAAACACCTGTTGCGAGAGTGTCCTTTAGATAAAGTCAATATTTGTCAACTCTGTGAGTAAAACCATCCTACAAAATAGTTTGAGCTTCTCTCTAATATTAAGAATACCAAGAAAAAAACTATTCAAGTTGAAGAGGAGATAAACGCGTTAAACCAACATCAAGGAGGTAACTTCTCTTATGGACAAAATTATAATCCTGCATGGAGACCACAAAATAATTGGGTTTGTAATCAATGGACTCCATCTTGGAATCAGTCACCTCCGGTGCAACGTAACTGGGGAACTCCTTATTGGGGGTCCCCTGAATGGGGAAATCAATAGTGGTCAAACCAACCACAACAAAAATGGTACCAACAACATGCTACCCCCCAATGGAATCAGGGACAAAATCAATTTTATACTGGACCTAGGAGGAATCAACAACAAAATTTGTTACCTCCGGCTCAAAACCTTCCTCAGAATGAGTAGGTGAACCAACCTCAGCTTCCAATGCAACCACTCCCTAATCCTAAGAATAATCGCCAGAATACGCCAGTCTACTCTACCGAACATGAAAATGTTACAGGATTGAATGCGATACATTACGAAAATGTACAGTTGCACTCTAGTAGAACTCTTCAACCCCCAACTATTGAAGAAATAGTAGAGAAATCTGAGCCTAAAATTCCACTAAGAGACAAGTCGCCTAATCAGGACACTTCCACCAAGGATAAAGAGCCTTTTTCAGCAGCGGGAGCTGCTGATTTATCTTGAGAGGAGGAAGGTCAGTCCTTGAGTCAACATAAGGAGGAGTCTGTTTCAAAAGAGAAAATAATGGCACCATATCCGAAACGTTTAAAGTCAATAATTTTGGAAGATACTCTGGAAGTGACTATGGATGAACTGAAACTGCATTAATTCAGGAGATTAAGCAACTACAAATTGAGGTTCCTTTATTGCAAGCAATAAAGGAAATTCTTGAGTTAAACCAGTTAATCAAACAACTATGTAAAAACGCCAGGTAGAAAGCCAAAAAAGATAAATACCGTTCATATTGATGGTTATTTAGCTGATTTTCTGTCTGGAAAGACTATTGCTCCAAAATACGATGATCTTGGGAGTCCACTTATAACTGTTACAATCAACAAGGTAGTAATACCTAATGCACTAGTGGATCTTGGGACAACTATTAACATGATGACTGTGGATGTAATGGAAAATTTAGGACTAATTGATTTACGTCCTACAACCACATTCTTACAAATGACAAATCCGTCTATAGCCATCCCAAAGGGCGTCATTAAAAAAATCCTCGTCAAAGTTAATGGATGGGAATATCCAGTCGACTTCCAGGTAATCCAATCGCTTACACCCAAAGATAGTTATCCAATAATTCTTGGTAGACCATGGTTGGCCACGGTTGTTGCTAAGATTGATTGTAGGGAAGGGGGAATGACCATTTCGCATGGTCAAGATAGTAAACGTTTGTTCTTATATCCCCCTCCTAAACCAACTGAGCATAAAAAGGTTTGGGTTGATGAACCAGAAGAATCTAGTGGTCAAGACAGTTTTGCCTCGCTAGCCATGGTAATAATTATACAACATGGAGAAGAATTGGAGGAAGAGTTAGTAAGCGATATAGCACGCCTTGTTATAACCCCGAATGAGGAAGAAATGATGGATGCTCCAAGAATTTTTGGGCAACCAATTGATATAAGTGGGATGGTGCAAAGTTATGCTACAATGGGAATGCCTTGTCCCTTAGCAAACATGATTCCTAGAACAAGTCATTTCTTTGAAGATATCACAAGGTTTCAATGACTTATACCTCATAGTTTTCCTCTCAATATGTTATTGCGACCAATTTATACTGTCACCTCGATCCATACTGGAACAAAATTGATCATGCTATTACCAAGAAAAACTTTGAACATCAATAGCTGGCTGACAGAAACACAAGAGGATAAGTAATTCAATGTGTTGGTAAAAAGGTCTAAATATTTTGCTTGGGATTATACGGACATGAGGGGAATTTACCCAAGTGTCTATAGTCATCACATCTATACTAACACCAGTATAAGGCCTGTTTTCCAGCCTTGGAGGAGACTCAATCTTACATTAAAGGATCTGGTCAAAATTGAAATTGAGAAACTCCTCTGTGCAAGATTTATTTATCCTATCTCTGATAGTAAGTGGGTATCACCTATGGTGGTCGTGCCAAAGAAAAATGGGAAGTGGAGAATCTATGTAGACTATAGAGAACTCAACAAATCCACTCAACAAGATTATTTTTCCCTACCATTTGTTGATCAGGTTCTGGACAACTTGGCTGGAAGGAAATATTTCTCCTTTCTAGATGGATTTAGTGGTTACAATCAGATACAGGTTGCTCCAGAAGACCAAGACAAGACCACGTTTACCTACCCTTGGGGCACATTTTCATACAAAGTGCTTCCCTTTGGACTTTGTAATGCTCCAACGACTTTTAGAGAGCCGTTCTTGCTATATTTGCTGCACTCGTTAATGACTGTGTAGAGGTCTATATGGATGACTTTACAGTCTATGGGTCAACATATGACGAATCTGTTCAGAACTTGGACCAAGTTCTACAAGTTTGTGAGGAAAATAGACTATCCCTTAGCTATGAAAAATGTTTAATAATGGTAGAACAAGGAATAGTCTTGAGACATCACATTTCCTTTGAGGGAATATAGGTCGACCCCAAGAAAATTGAGGTCATCCAACAGTTGACTATCCCTCAAACACAAACATATGTTCAAATTTTTCTTGGACATGCTAGTTACTATAGAAGGTTCATAGAAGGGTTTAGTAAATTAGCGGCTCCTATGTTCTTTCTTTTACAGAAAGAAGTAGAGTTTGTTTGGATGCCTGAGTGTCAGCTATCATTCGAAACCATTAAGGAAAAGCTTGTCTCTACTCCTGTTTTGTGAGGACCAAATTGGAGTATTCCCTTCCATATTTATGCAGATGCTTCAGACGATGCTATTTGTGCAGTTCTGGGACAAGAAGATGAGAATGGGGGTAAATATGCCATATATTTTATCAGTAAAAATCTTACTTCTATAGAAAGAAACTATACAACAATAGAAAAAGAATTCCTAGTCGCTGTTCATGCCATTAAGAAATTCCGCCACTATAGTACGGGATATAAGGTTACAGTTTATACGGACCATTCAGCTATAAAATACCTAATGAAAAAACCCATAGTTAATGGTCGAATTATGAGATGGTTATTACTCCTTCAAGAGTTTAATGCTATAATTCTTGAAAAACTAGGGAAATATAATGTAGTAGCAGATTTTCTGTCACGAATCAAACATGACGAGGGTGACAGTACTCCTGTACAAGATGAATTTCCAAATGAGAGTCTATTTGCAGTTTCTGTAAAATCAACCTAGTTCGCAAATATCGCTAAGTATTTAGCTGCTTCTGAGGTACCCCCGAGATTCACGACTAAGCAAAAGAAGCAACTTATCAGGGAAAGTGCCCCATTCAAATGGATAAATGAAATGTTATTTCGTTGTGGACCTGATATGGTCTTAAGAAGATGTGTGAGAGCGGACGAAACCTAACACATTCTAAGGGCCTATCATGATGATCCTTTGGGAGGGCACTACTCTGCGAAGAGAACGTCCCATAAAATTTTAGGCGCCGGATACTATTGGTCCTCAATGCATAAGGATATTAAGAACTATGTTCATCATTGTGATGAATGTCAGAGAGTAGGAAGACCAACTGCTTCTTCGGAAATTCCTTTACTACCATAGGTAGTGCTTGAACCATTTGAGAAATGGGGTTTATATTTTATTAGACCCATAGATCCTTCCTCTCAAGGGAAAGAGTACATATTGGTTTGCATTGACTACCTGACGAAATGGGTTGAAGTTCAAACCTTACGAGTAGTTAGGGAACAACAAGTTGCAGACTTCCTTTATAATAAAATCTTTCTTAGTTTTGGAGCCCCTCAAACTATCGTTACTGATCAGGGACCCCAATTTATGTCCAAAGTGCTCTTGGCATTTACCAACCATTTTCAGGTAATCCATAGGAAGTCCTCCCCTTACCACCCTCAAGCAAACGACCAGGTGGAAGTAACTAATAGAGAGCTTCAAAATATATTAACAAAAATAGTTTCTTCAGGAAAAAAAGATTGGGCCAGGAAACTCCCTGAAGCGGTTTGGGCATACAACACAACCTGGAAATCCACGACTGCATTCAGTCCCTATGAGCTCATTTTTGGAAAGAAACTTCTTCTTCCCATTGAGTTTGAACTACAAACTCTACGAACAACTATGGAACTAGGTTTGGATTTAAAACGAGCCCAAGTTGAATGAGTTATGCAACTAAGTGAATTGGACGAGCTTCGCCTAGACGTTTTCCATCAAACTAAACTAATTCAACATCAACAGAAAGAGTGGCATGACAAAAATATTAAGGAGAGGGAATTCCATAAAGGAGACTAGGACTTGCTATACGATTCGAGGTACAAAGATCATAGGGGAAAGCTCAAGACTCATTGGTTGGGACCTTATGAGATTTCTGAAGTCTTCTCGAATGGAACTGTTCGGTTGAAACCAATTGATGGTGACACACGAACCCTCTTAGTTAATGGTCACTGCTTACATGTCTACCATAAGCCGGTCAATAGGGAAGAATTCTCAAGCATGGTGGAAATGCAGGGCGAGGTCCAATGTGTTGACTCTGCCAAGGCAGAGTCTATTTGGTAAAAATGCTAAAACGATGTTGTTTAAAAAAAATAAAAAAAAATATATATATATTTCGAAAATGTGTAATAAAAAGACATGTATGCCAAGATATTTTTCTTCATTAATTTTTTTTCTTTTGGACTTAGCTAATTTTTGTTCCATTTTGCAGGACTTCTTTAAGATGGAAAATAACTTCCGGAGCACCCTCCAAAGATGCTTCAGAATGTTATGATCATGATACCAGATACTCTGAAACTTGATGATCCTTATGCCCAATGCTCCTGAACTTGTACAAAACTCATCATGTCAAAAAGGCGTTCCTGCACTAAGGTGCAAAGCTCCCAAAGTCCAAACTTCTTAAATCATTTCGTTGCTGCTCCGACTGCATCTTTCGGCAATGCTCCAAAACCTTCATTCTATTGCTACTCCGGCTGTATCTTTCGGCGATGCTCTGGAACCTTCATTTCGTTGCTTATTCGGCTGCATCTTTCAGCGATGCTCCAAAACCTTCATTCCGTTGTTGCTCCAGCTGCATCTTTCAGTGATGCTCCAAAACTTTCATTTCACTGTCGTCCCGATTGTGTCTTTCACCAATGCTCTGGAAGTTTTCTGCCTTCTCTGTCACGAATACAAACCTCTTCCGTGCTCTAGAGCTTATGCATTAGGTTTGAGCACAATGACAATTATGTGCTTCAGAACTTATTCATTCGCATTCTGCCACCTTTTTCATAATTTCAAAACTTCGCGACACTTCCATCATCATATCTTGTACACATGTCGTTCTATCTATTTTTTTATCATAAATAAAGCCTCCAAGTACCACAGTCCTCATTGATGGCTTCGTCATCCATAAATTTTTGCATTCATGCCACAATAAATCCGTCATCACCTCAGCCAATACCTTTCGTCATCCTGTCAAATCTGTAAGGTACGAGATCTTCAAACGATCACAAAATGCAAGTATTAATTTTCTCTTTAGGTAGGTAGTTATTTTCGAATAAAGAATAATTAATTGGCACGAACTTCGCTCCCAATTTAGCAATTTGTGCCACTCGACGATCAACTACTTGTACAACAAAACCTTCTGCATGCCTCCATGCAGATTGAAAATCATTGCATAGTAAGCTGCAAACAGGACAAATAAGTGATTTCAGAGGCAATATTTTCAAAAGTGTTGTGTGAAAGCTTTGAGCCGTGATTGAAATATTTTGCAGAGTGGTAAATATGAGAATGGGGGGTGGTAAAAATATGTCAGATCCAAATTTAGCAAAAAAATTGTTGGGATTAAGCAATATCTCTAGACTGTTGGAAGAGGCAGGGTGGTTGGATTTTATCAGAAAATTTGAAGGATATGATGAAAAGCTGGTGAGCTCGTTTGCTGAAAAATACTCAAATGGTGAAGTGGTACTTCATGGAAAGCATTTCAAGGTGAGTCCGAAAATCATTTCTCGTTTGTCTGGGTTAGAAAATTCAGGTATTAAGATAAAAGAAACCTCTCAGATAACGTACCAAAAATTGTCTGAATTATTTGTTAGAGAGGGAGAGCCTCACCCCATGGTAGTAATTAGTACCAGAGGACAAAATAAAGGGTTCCAGAGGACCTCCATACTAGTGCCCTGGGGTACTGTCATTGCTTGGATCATAAAATATTTTACTTGTGAAGGTCAACTAACTGTTGTAGTAGGACCTACTTTCCGAATGCTGATCCATTTGCGTCATGGGAAAGAGAACCATGCTCTTAGGGTAAATTTGAATGAATTTTTATGTGACTCTCTAAACTCTTCCATAGAAAGATATAAAACAGGGTTAGGAACACTGAAACACCATGGATTAATTCAATTGATTTGTAAATACCATTTTCACAAGAAATCTGAGGGCAAATGGGAGAAGTTTTTAAAGAAAATTGAGAACCCTTCAATCAAAAGTACAATAGAACCAAGGGAGCCGTCTCACCGAATTAATTCATCATCTGGAGCAATTTCCCCTAAGGGATCTCTAGCTCCGGAAGCTCCTAATCCCACCACCCCTGGTGAGGAAGTGCCAAACTTTTTGAATGATGAATTCAAAACTCTTGATTTGCTAGAGCAAGTTGAGCTCGTTTATTCTTATTTAAGTAACCCCAGAAGAAAAAGAAAAGGGAAAAATAGGACACCTGTCACCTTCCAAGGTCTTCCTCCATTAAGAAGAAGTAAGTGCCTAGCCTCTAAATTCTCTGAAACCCCAATGTAGGGTATAGAGGGAAGTTCAAAAAAGAGAAAGCCCAAACGACCATTTGATCCTATAGAGATTTTAGAGCCTGCCAGTGAAGAGGAAATACCTCTAGAAAAAGAAGATTCAGTTGAAGAGATTCCTTCCCACTTTGCATATGTGGAGGAGATCTTCACTGAAGAAATTCAGGGAAGAGAACAGGAGGGAGATGATGGTATTCCAATTAATTAGTCCCCTATTGTTAATAGAATTATTGAGACAGTTGAAATGAAGGATGCCACTACAGAAACAGAGAAATATAAAATAGAAATTGATAATCTAAAGAAACAATTGTACAAAAATAATGAATAGGTTGAATTGCAAAAAGAAGAGTTGATGGTGCATATTTTTGTAATAAATAAAAGGAATCAAGAAATATAGGGTTTAAAACTACAATTACAGGAAAAGGACACAATGATTTATAAGTTGAAAGAGCAAATACAAGAATTGAGTGAAGAGCATAAAACTTATAATGTTGACATTGCAGAAAAGAATACAGAAATTGAAAGGATAAAGCAGAACTTTGTGCTTATACTCACAACTTTTGAAGAAGACAGGAAAATAAGAACTGAAGAATTAAATGCTTCCATCAGCAGAGTTGTAGAGCTGGAACAAGACTTGGCAGAATGCACTGTGAAACCAAAGATGGAATCAAAAGAAATTCAAACTGAGTCGGTTATAACTGATTGGTTTCAGGTTCGCATTCCCCCACTGCTAATGAAATGGATGGAAAAGTGTTATTTCTTAAGAAATGTTCAAATTGAGAATTACAGGCTGAAGAAAGAATTGGTACTCCTGAAGGAGTCATTTCATAGGGCATACAGAGGAAAATAAGATGCATGTCAATTAATTGATTATCTATTATCCTGTAGAAGGCCATCTAGATTGTACTCCATTTTTTTAAATGAACAGTGGATAAGATGGAAATTATTCAGAATCTACAATGATTAACCTTATGAACCCAATGACAAAGAATTTATTAAGATATTTGTAGAGTCAACCCCTGAGGATCAAGATTTGATTTGTGAGTTCTTTTTGCATGATTTATTTTTAGAGAATCACACTGATTTCTTTATCAACCTGTTTGTTGGAGAAGTAGAATTAAGAGCCCTGTTGTCTACCATGAGAAACCAAATTCATTGGCAGGAGCATACAAAAGAATTTGCATAGGCAAAAAAGATAATAGGTCTCCAAATAAGGTCACCAAATTCTAGGCCTAGAGGTTTCAAAGACACCTTTTCATCTCTCTTGATTAATGAAAAAATGAAAGAAAAGTATGACAACAGTCTCAGACAGTGTTACAATAATTTTATGAAGCATGGGAAAAAATTGATTGGGAAAGCATGGAACGCTTGTGAAGAGAGGTTCACTCCATTACCTGCTTACCTCAAGAAAAGAGAGGTCATTTCCCCTCTTAATATCAAGTGGTCTTTTAGAAGAGCTGATGCTTTAGTCAAAATCCTGAGAACCCTTAAGACAAACTGGATGGGAATGAGATATAGGCCTCCTTTGCTACTTAATCCACCTCCTGCTTTCAATATTTCAACTGATTAGAATGATAGACTTTTTAATGAATGGAGGGAGAGTGTGATATTTCATAGAGGGTTCATCCATGACCCTGTAGCTTTTGATGCAACAATAACAGAGGAACATGATCTCAGTTCCATATATGAGGAGTGGAATAAAACTCAGGGTTATAATTATGGAGCAGGAGGACCTGCCAGGAATTAGGTGGGGGAGGAAATGATGAGGTAAAAATAACCTCATCATAATAAAATCAGAAAATCTTATTCTTACAAGTTCAATCCTAAGTTTGTGCCAATTTATTAAACTTTTGGAGAAATAAATGTTTATCTTAAAGGAAAATTATGCAAACTTTATTTCTTATGATCAATTGAGGAAATTTGCCAATACAGGTTTAATGGGTTGACTTGAGTGTTTTTGTAGGGAATAGTCGATCATCTAGCAGTTGTTACAAAACGTTGAGCCGGCATGTGCCTTAAGTATGATGAAAGATAGATGCTGTGAACCTCCTCCCGAATCTCAGGTCGATGAACCGAAGATTTAGTTGCTGTCTATTTAATTTTTGTTACCAAAAAATTCATGGCTCATCTCGAGCCTTCTCTACGTTTATGAGTTTTAAAGACATGGAAGTTATTTAAAGTTGTTAAAAGACTTTTTCAATGGCTATCGACACCATCTGGAATCTAGGATTTAGTTATAAGTTTTTCTATAAGAATGTAATTTCAAAATGGATGAATAAGACTGAATAATAACGTTAAGTTATTTATATGATTTATGAATACTGATGAATGAAAGAACTTTCTTTTGTCAATTGCTAAGTTGTTGAACTATGGATGACAACTGCTTATAATGGAAGGACTCCATAACCTGTAGTTTATGTGATTTGAGAACGAAGTGTTGACCCGCGAGCTGGCCACTCGAGGAAAGTTAGTTTAAATAGATAAGTACTTACTATTATGTTGTTTTAGTTGTTACATAGATAACTGTTCAGTAGGAAGTACTTAAGTCTGTTAAGAGTTGAGTATGAAGTTCCAGAGCACCATTGTTTTTTAGTTAGTATGAGTTATTCTTTGTAGTTGTTAGAATCTTTTACTGTTTAAGAAAATGTTTTATAGTCTATTTAATTACTTTTCTACTTCCGTAGTTTATCAGTTATTCAGTTTGCTTATCTCTATGCTTTCTAGTTTAGTTATGATGCTTTCTAAATTAATTATCTTATGCTTTTTAGTTTAATTATTTCCAGTTTTCTTAGAATAAATTGTTTTCCAGATAAGGAGTTAAATGGCCTTAGACTAAAATTGATTTCAGTAGTTTAAAGAAAAAAACAAAAAATCTAAGATGAGTTATCTAAATTATCTTCTTTTGCAAACTGCCTTGGACATTGCTCGGTCGACTAATTGACATTCTATATTCTAAAGTAGTAGGACCTAACGACAACCTATCAAGCACCATGTCAAGTTCAAGCCTCCATGAGGCAATTTTGGATTTTGGTTTAAGTTTAATAGTTTTTTTCATGTAATAAGGTCAATTGTGACCATTCATAATGTTTTTGAGGTCATTTGGGTTCATGGTGCAAATATTGCAAATTTTATAAAAAGTTATCAAGTTGAAAGTTGCAAAAATGCAAAAAAGGGGAAGTTGAACGGTCAGGTCATTCAAAAGTTAGTTTGAATAGTTGGTTTTGGTTAAAATAATTTTAAATAATCCTTGGTTGTTTGAGGTAAGGGGAGGAGAGGTGTAATACTTGAAAATTTGAATGAAAAGACTCCATTTTTTGCACTTTTCTCACGTTTTTGTTGTTCTAGGCCATGGTACAGCCCTGTATGATCATGTATTCACTTCTCATTGATTTTACGCGAAAGGTCTTTGAATCTAATTTGTAATTCAATTGGTTTAACTAAATTTCATCAAGTATAGAGAAAGTTATGTTGATTTCTTTCCAGGTCAAAACCTTGACTAGGGTAAACAGTGAGTAAGAAAATTGTGTAACTTGAAATATATCTGGCGAAAACTCATGAAAATTGGTTTGTAGGTATATTTTGACATAATATTTGATTCTATGTAGGTTTTAGGACCTGAAGATGAGAGTTTGGGTAAGTATCACGATGCCATAGGCTGAAACAAGGTGTTTTTTGTGCAAGAAGAGGTGGTTAGAGGTTAGGGTTTGAAGAAATACCCTTGGGAAGGAATGGTTAATTATTTGATGAGCATGTACAGGTCCTAAATGAGGTGTTTGAAGCTTTGGTTGAGAGGTTTGAGCCTTGGAGCTAAGAGATTCACTAAATCCCTATTGTTACAAGTCTAGTTAGCTCCTTCCCAAAATAGGATAGTCAAAATTTGGGCCACACTTTCCAAAACAACCATACCTAATTTTGGATATGTTTTAGAAAAACCAAATGGGTACTCAAATATGTTTTTACAGTTAGGATATCAGGTCTTATTCAAAAGTTACAAAGGACTGTTTATTTCTTGAAAGCTAGTAGGAAGGTTTGCCTCTTGTGTGGAACCACCATTGTTTGAAGACACTAGCTTTGGGAAACCATTTTGTTGGTTTAATCCTGTCATATTTGGGATGTCCAAGGTGTGTTGGAGGTTCATTGAGAGTTTGGTGTCTTGAAACCACTTTTGGTGCATTGAACGCCTTGTAATCAAGATGAAATATGAAGGAGAGTTTGTGAATATTTGGTTGATTAGTCAAAAACTTTGTTCTATGTTTTTAGAAACCCTTTGAAGCCCTCCATGCTCTGCATCAATTTTTTGTCTTGAGCGGTCATGTTTTGATTATGTGAATGATTCTTTGTGATTTTCAATAAGATCTCTTCTAGTATGATCATGTTTATACGTTGATTAATGAATACATATATGTAAATATATTTATGTATAGATGTATGTGGTTATGATAAACTTTGCATACAAATATATACATACATGAGCGCACGTAGGGAGACATACATATGTATACCCATGGATGGATATATCATGTGCAATAGGGTATCGTCGATAATTACGACATATATATTTATAGATACATATATTACATATATATAAGTGTATATATGTATGTAATATTATTAACTTGTATTTGTGAGTATATTTACACAATATTAGATACAAAGTTATGTTAATAAAAGAATATATAATATATATATACATATTATAAATATATTAATATCAGTTCATTCTATAATGCTAGTTTATATAAAGGGGCACATAAGATATAGCATAGCCCATGTAATGATAAACTAATTTAAAAGTTAATGAATGCAAAAAAATGGGGCGTTGGAATAGTGTGCAGCCCATAAAGGAGTTAAAGTATAAATAAAAGACTCCAATATTGCGCAGTATACATATAGGCAGCGCTAAAACCAATAGAGGTATGTATTTGACCAGTGCAATGCTAAGTATTGAACCACATAAATCATCATTGATAATAGGCAATGGAAATACATAATTTTAAATCTGATGTGTAAATTTTATTTAACACAATGATAAAGTGTTGCACACTATATAATGTAACATGTTGAGTCAAACATAAAGCAACATTATAATGAAGGAGGTCAATTCATTGAGATGTGAAATAATTTGGCTTGGACCAAGTCGACTATGTGAAACGTAGCCAGATAAAAGTCCAACTTATTCCTTCGTTTCAACAACAAGCTTGTAAATAGGAAATGTGATGAATAGTTGGCACCATATTATGAATTTTGTGTTTCTTTTAGAAGCCTTTTTAGCCTGCAAGTTGATTTCCAGATTCAACCATGTGTTTTATGAACCAGTCAAACTATTGTTGGCAAGCATTGAGTCAATCTGTTGTCCTGTTTGAGTGAGTATTGAGATAGAAATCCACCACCTTTTTATTATTAAGCTGAGTTGATAGTATTAGGCTAAGAAGTGTCCTATCATAAGCCTTGTTTGTAGCCTGTAGATATTGGTTTTTGGGTATAGATAAGTGTCATTCTCATCTCATTTAGATACACTTCTTCTATGCATCATTACGCTACTGCATTTTCATTGTGCCATTCTTATTTTGCTGAGAGATATTGTGAGGAAACTTTAGTGAGAGGATTTGAGAGGGATTTGTTGCTAAGTTGATTTTAAGAGAGGGCCAACCTTGAGAACCAGTGATTCAATTGGGTTTAAGCGATTAATAGGCATGAGATTCTATTCTCTTTATGTTTATCTTTTTAGAGAAAGATTGAAGGTCTTATGTGTTTAATTTGGAAATGCATTAGATTACTTGAATAGAGTAATGATCTATTTTCTAATTTGGAAAGGAAAAGAATCATGAATGTTATGATTGCCTTATGAGTGTTTTACATACTCCATAATAAGGAGTGATTGTTTATCAATATTATTATATACTAGCTTTGATGAAAGCATGAATACCTTAAGGGAGTGATTTAATACTCTTATATACCCTGTATGGGAATTTAGATGATGATGTTTCAGTACATAGATATTTTACACTACATGTATAATCTGAAATGTATCAATGTCATGAAGTGACTTGACACTATTAGCTTATAATGCTAGGAAACCTTATGAATGATAATGTTTAGCAATACATCAACAATCATAGTATGAAAGATATGATAGGATGAAACGTTATATTGATAATTTATAGTTGAATGATCACTCGATCATTGCTACTATTGAATGAAACCCTAGGATGAGAGTAACCTATTTGGGTCTAGAAGTATATTTGATTAATGATTGAAACCCTAGGTTAAGAATTACCTACTACGTTGGAATATTTACTTGATTAACCATTAGAACCAATAGTTTGAGAATAACCTACTTGGATGGGTTATGTAGTTGAGTTTTGTTTAAAGCACATAGGTTGAGATTAACCTACACAATCAGACTGATTGTCAATTATTTGATTATATCCGAGATTAGGGTATACCAAGGTTGACACTCACCTATGCGATTAAGTTGATCACTTGAGTTTATGAATTACTACTTGATTGGATCCATAGGTGGGATTACCTATTGAGTTTATGAAGTCATGTTGTTAACAAGATTCTACTCTTTTGGAATAACCCTTTTTACTAAGAAGATTACACTCTTGAATAGAATCATTTACTAATATGATTGCTCTTCGATTGAGGTCATTTATTAATAAGATTATACTCTTAATCAGAATCACTTATTGTCGTGATATATTCCTAAATGGAGTCAGTTATTTTTGAGTATTTATTCTATGATGAGATGAAGCTTATGTAGTTATACTTTAGAATATAAGGTTATTTCTGGGATTAGATTGTCTAGTGAAGGGAATAGCTTGTTAATTTGTTTATGCAAAGTTAATTTTTAGACTAGAAAAGCTCATATGTTATACCTGGGATTAGAATATCCATTGAAAGGGGTAACTTATGCTTTATTCATAGAGATACCATTGTGTTTTGGGAAAAGGGGATTAGGTCATTTTTGAGGTTAATGATTACCTATGGAAGGAAATTACCTATGCATAGTACATGAATGGTCATAATCCAAAATGACCTATGGTAGTGTATGTGAATAGGATGAATATCATTTGAAGTACTAGGTGAGAATACATTGGCCAAAGTAGTGTAATTTTCCACGAGTTGCACTGTCAATTCACTGTGTTCCTTTTATGCAATCTAGTTCAGTATTTTCATACTTGTAGGTGTAGCTAATGTATGATTAGGTTCTAGTTATGTAGGACACAACACTAAACTCAGATAGGCTATTGTTATGGGGTTTTACCAACCAATCTCTTTGTCGAAGGGTAGGGCCATCTTACCATATGTGGTATATGTGCGGGGACCGCATTTGAGTCTGTGGTTGGCGAAAAAGTGCTTGACAGGGATAACTTTAAGAAACCCCCCCTCGACAAAGGTGTAAAATCCTAGTGAATCTTTCCTTTTATTTGAAAAAAATATTAATTTTCCTGGCGAATCTTATGCATAGTATTAAAAAATTTGTAAAATCCTGGCGAATCTTCATGAATAATCGGTAAAAATAATAATCATAGTGGCGAATCCTAGTGAATAATCACTAAAAAGATTAATTAAAATGGCAAATCTCTCCTTTAAAAACTTGCATAGTTGGTCGACGCAGTTGCCCCATATTTTTTTTTTATTTTTTTAATATTGAAGTAGGGGCCCAAGGGCGGCAGCCGTGGGCGGGCTCAAGGGGCAGTGCCCCTTGTGGGGGTCGAGGGGGCAATGCCCCCTCATGGGATCCAGGGACAGTGGCGTGAGTGAACATCATCGATGGGACACTTAGGGGTGTCCCGCCGATACAACGATGATGACGTATGTATGAACTATTGGAACTAGTGAACGATGAAGATCAAATAGAGCTTTGATCAGATGTCTTTCTGGGAGCTTCATGCGAATATTGTAAATTCCCTTCATGATTCTTTGGAATTACACAAGTAGTGTACCTGTGCCTTGGTGGACCCCAAGTGGAGTATGGAAGCCTTATCGGCATGAGTGAACATCATCGGTGGGACACTTAGGGATGTCACGCCGATACAACGATAATGACGTATGTCATGAACTATTGGAAATAGTGAATGGTGGAGATCAAACAAATCTTTGATCAAATGTCTTTCCGGGAGCTTGGCGCAAATATAGTAGATTCCCTTCTTGATTCTCTAGAATTACACAATATTACTAGCGAATATTATTAATATTTTTTAATTTTACTGTATAAACTATTGGTGAATCAGTGCCAATGACACATCATTTACATGGTGAATTAATCGAGACAAAATTATTTTTTTGTAAAAACTTGGTGATTCAGTCTTCGTTTTAGCTTGTACTATTCGCCATTTTTTGAGCTCCTGATTTCTATTATTCGCCAATTGGCGAAGATTCACCACTAAAGTTTTCCCTGGTGCTTGAGTGATGCTTCTCCTCATCAGTTGGCGACTGAGGTTTGTGGATGTTTGTGCCAGTATTGGGGACAACTAGAGTGTACACACCAGGGAATGGAGGCATCTACAATGTATGCACCAATGCAGCGACATCAGGACCAGTTTGCATATCTATTGCCAAATGAAGCTCAGAAGAGCTATGTATGTTTCTTCAACCCATTTATATGGAAAGTTGTAATCATGAACGATAAACTTGAGTTTATTCAATATGAAATCTATGTTATGGAAATATTTGTGAAATTACAATGAAATGCACTGGAAGTTTGGAATAGTGTTTGTATCAAATGTGCATGTAATTTACATTATGGAAAAGAAAAGACAATATTTCTATGTTATGGAATCATGGATCATTCACTTGAGGTGAAAAAATTGATTTTTTACTGAGTAGAACATCAGGGTTGTTACAACCTGGATTCTACATTCTTTGGCATAGACAAGTTTGAGTGAAATAATTTGTAAATCTTTGGTTTTTAACTATTTCCCCACACTTCTTATGACCATAATTTTTTTGAAATAATATCAATTCTCTACTTATACCATAATTTCCATTCCATGAGTACTTACCAAAAATATTGCCAAAATGCTTATCATAAGTTGTTGGTCTAAAATTTTCAACCAGCTGACAATCAACATTAGTATCTTCAAAGGAACTCTTCTCAAAAGCATACTTCTCAACACAATCATTCCAAAACTCCACCTCATAATCCTCTTGATTTGAAACATTGTTTTCATATTCAGAGTTGTCATAAGAATGGTCCAAAAGTTTACCTTCTTTTGTTGATGCCTTAACGATGTTTGCATCAATTCTATTATATTGAAGATTAGAAGATTTGGAGTTAACCAAAATATCTTCTTCAACTTCATGCAATTTTGATTTTTCTTCATACTTTGTCATCACAATTTCTTTCCTTTGAAGTTTTGAACCTTGTTTCCTAACAACTTGTTTTTCATGGTCCATGTGAGCAACCTTTTCCTTAAATTTTTGTAGGTGTTTTTTTTTCTTGAGTAGCTATCAACTTAGCTTCCTTTTCCCTCCTTAACCATACATCATGCATTTCCAAGTTCCTCACTGCATCTATTTGTTGAACTTCTCTTTTGCTATTTGTCCTTGATGTCAAAATTGTGTTTCAGATTGGCATCTTGGTGATTGATTATCGGTTGCACAGTTTACATTCAGTTGGTTGGAACTCTTGTTTATATTCTGTCTTGGCATACTTGGTTTTGGCTTCGGCATTGTGATGATGGTTTTGATGGTACTGATCTCTTGACTCAATGTGCAGATTACAAGGCATCTTGTTTATAGGATTATGATTCAATGTTCAGGTGGTATAGTTCTAGTTTGATAGGTTTGAAGTTTTGAGATATACTGTGATAAGGTGATCTACAGTTTTATATGGTATTGGCATGTTCAAATTTATGTGGTTACATTGTGTTGATAAGGTTTTGAACAACATCATAGTTGTGTCTTCTTTTCAGCCTCATACAGGTAATGCCAATAGGCAACTTGGTTTTAGAATCATAATTGGAATTGGCATTTAATATTAAGAAAACCCTATCGGGTTTCCTTAAACATTTGATAATTTTGATATTCTTTGCATGGGAATATGATAAGTTGATATCAATTGGCATCTATTTTAGGAAAAGGTATTAACATGGAAATTATTATAATGTTGTCTTGGAGCATTACTCTTGGCTCACTCTCATTTGAACATGACTTAGAAAGAAGTCTTTTTTGGATCGGGTCTTATATTTGTTGATTTATTAGGCCTTAGGGCCAACAACAAGTATGAGGAATTAATTATTTAAAAACCACTATGAAAGTGACATGGCTTTGAATTATTGGTAACAATGATTGATAAGGTGGTCGACATTTGTTTTAAGAGGTCATGAAAAATTATTAAAGGTATAATGGTGTCGGCATTTTCTTTGTTTGATCATCAGTCATCGATTAAAGTTTATGTTATGATGAAGTTGATCGATGGTCTATATGCATTCCAAAGGTAATGAGATTATCGGCATACTAGGAATTTTCTTGACCATGGATTTTAGAATGCATTATGATGTCTTTACTTATGTATTCAGTCCTTTCGGACTTCAAACATGATTATGTTTTGGCTTGGGGCATCAAATGTCTTGAAGAAAGACTGGGGCATTCCTTATTGAGTTTTTCTTTTCGCTAAGGGTGTAAACCCTAGCCACGCCACTGCCATGAAAGGATTTGTAATTGCTGCTTAATGTCTCCTCTCTGCTGCGAATCTGTTCATTGCTATTTTGTTATCATGATTGGCGTTTCACAGTGTATGGAAAGTTGTTGTCAAGGATGGAATAAGGCAGGTTGAGACCCGGGCATATATAAAATCTAACTGGTATTTCCATAACTCTCTTGTTGCTCGAACAGGTATCATTAATCTTTATTTGGAGAAATTTTTCAATCTAAAAATATATAGATAAGGCAGTTATTCTTTTTGTTTCGAAATTGAACATGCAAGAGTGGTTTCCTGCAAGGCATGTCATGTTTTTTTTAGTTACTCTACATTATTAATTGTGGGCATTCTGAAAAAAGTTAGTTAGAAACTGTAAATGATGGGAAAAGTTCTCTCTAGTGAAATATGTTACTATAACCTTTGTTTTCAGATAGTATTGATGGTGCAGATTCCTTGTGTGGTCAGGGTTTAGAGTCTTCTTTCTCAAAATACATTTTTGTGACCATTCTGTCAGAAGCAATCTTCTATTTTTGGATACTTCTCTGAATCTCTGAATATACCTGGCACAAAAAATTCGACAGCGATTTGACATATTGAAAATACCTCATTTGATAAAATATTAACACATGTTTTAGTTGTATTGCTAGAAATTTTTAGTTATATCAATCAGAAGAAAAAAATAGAGAGTTTAATCACTATTTTTGTAGTGTGAGAAATGACTGAGAAAAGGTGTGTGAAACACAACCATTGTATTGTCTATACTAGAAAACATGTATTATTCTAAGATTGTATACCTGAAACAAAAAGAGATCAATACAAGTTGTCTTAAGATGAGACAATGACTAGAATTCTAAAGGCTCAACTCTGAACCTTGAGGATTGTAGGTATTGTCTGTTGAGAGGCACTTGTGAGAAAAGAGAAACAGAGAGAACCTTTGTATCATTGTAATTTCAGTAAACAAAAAAGGGGTTGGTGCTGCTTGAAATTGGTGTTTCAAAATGAGGGGTTGGTGCTCCTTGAGTTGGTGCTCAGAAATTAGCCTATAAGGCATTGTTAAAAGTGGTTGTTTTAATATAAGCCTAAAAAGGCAACAGTTTAGGAGTGGTTTTTCTACCCCAGGACGGTTTTCCACTTGACATATCTTATGTCACTTTTCTCATCTGTGGTTCCTCTAATTTATTGTGTGAATGCTTTATTATACAATGTTTCACTGTCATACTTCTCATTTCAGTTATATGTGATTGCATTCAATATATGGATGAGTTAATCATTGATAAATGAGAGCATAAATATGTTATGTTTCAGTTTTAATAAAATTTGTCAAATAAGTTCATGACACCGATTCACCCCCCCCCTCTCAGTGTCTTTTTCACTCCAACACTATTGTGCTTGACTATGATGGTGATTAATTCCTTTCCTTTCTCCTAAATGCTAGACTCATGCAAAGATACTGAATTGTTATTAATAGACAAACCAAATTCAGATTGTTTTTGATACCTTCCAATGTTGTTATCATAGGAGCCATTAGTTTCATAAACTTTACCAGATGGATTTGAATTTGTAGTCAAGGTTTCTTCTATGAAACTTCCATCATTTTTAGCTACAAATCCTTCAATAAGAGAATTTTGGAACTTGGTCATGCATACCTTTTGAAATAAAGCATTTTCTTGTACCTTTGGCTCTTCTTCTTTCTCAATGATATCTTTAATAACTTCTAAAATATTATCCCTCCTACCAAAAGAAGGGTTTTTGGTATCCTCCATCCCATGAAACCTTTCGATAATCAATTGCAGCATCTCCCTTAATTTTTCATCATTATAGGGAACTTCAAGAGCTTTAATCCTTATCATTTCACTAAGGCAATAAGCAAATGCAAGTCTTACCTCTTTGTCAAAATGTTTCATAAACTTTGGATTAATCAAGGAAGTCATTGATGGCTCCATTGCCCAACGCAATTTCTTAAAATTAGATTGATCTATCATAGATAAGCCATACTCCACTACCTCCATCATATCAAGCAAAGACTCCTTTGACTGATGAAGGAACTCATTATCCATACCTATTCTATAAAGTCTGACTCCAACATTTTTTCTGCGTGACTCCATGAGTTCTATCCTCTTTTCAATTTTAGCTTGAATTTGTCTCATTGATTCCAACAAAAAGTTCATTCTATCATCCATGATTTTGTCATGGAAAACTGGCATGCAACTTAATATCTTCAACAAATGTTAGTTTTCCCAACAGACTAGCAAGATTTTGGTTTTGATACCACTGTAATATCCCGAGCTAATTTCTTGTGTAATTTTTTTTCAATTTCACCGTTCCAGGTTTAGTGACATTTCATCAAACATATGACAATGCAACCTCACTGAAAAAACTTAAAATAAGATTGCACTTTTATATCCTAAATAGCTACATTCATTTATTTCTCATGACTTCAAGCATTTTCATGAAAACCAAGTAACAATTTATTTGATATTCAAATTTTCCTTATATTTTAAATGTGCACTGAAATGTAAATTTCTTATCAATAAGCATTATGGAATTCATGTCTAACCTGAGATATCTAGAAATATTATTATACTTCAGGCCACCTTAGCATGTATGACCACCTTAGGTTCCTGGAATATGGTGTACGACTATAGGTCATAAATGAGCGACTTCTTCCCAAAATAGTCACGACTTCCTTCAGATATTGGTACGACAACTACTAAGGAAATTAATAACCAATATTTATCATGTGCCTCCTTGACTTTTCACATGTCCACGTCATTCCCTCAGACTCCTTATGAGGTGTGGGTCCCCATTTAACATGTTACAATTTATTTATGGTGTACAAAGCACTTATAAAGGGTCATTTGATAGTAAAAATGAAACATTTGAACCTTTACAATTCCAATGCCACCCTATCTACAATCATTGGTATCAACGAAATGACCAACCTCAGAAGGTAGCAATGGTACAACAAGAATACCACAAATATAATATTTTATTTTTGCATTCAATATACCTTTGTAAGAATTAAACTGATATTTTGAAATTTATCTTCATAAAAGACGTCAAAAAATTTCTTACCATGAAATCCAACTATGAATTCTTAGTTGAATCCACCCAACAGATGAATTAGGTTTTCGTCCAATCCATCTTGAAACCCGAGGTTTTTTGTCCTCGCACTTGTGAAAGCCAAGCTCTCCAATTTTCCTAAAGATAATTTTTCCAAGATGTCCAATAAACCCTTTTCATCCCTTTTTATACTTCACCACTTTTAATTTTTAATATTAAATATTTAACTCGATTAAAGTAACTTTATTTAATATTTTCTCCATCCATTTAATAAAGCTACTTTAATAATAAATAAATTAAAAATAAATATCTAAAATATTATTTTAAACAAAATAATATTTAATTAATTAAATCAAAATTTGTGGTGGCTAGTCAAATATTAGGGACATTACAACCCAAGTAGGTCCCTTATGTAGAGGTTCAATTAGAGTGGTCATCAGGAACTAGACACTCTAGGGTAGATGAACTTGATGTGAAAATTCTAGTGGGAAACATAGTGGTGTGAGACGTAACTATAGAAAGATTGGAGAGGGATAAGGACATGCAATATATTGCTTTGGATGTGTTGCAAAGATAGTCATCAAAGGTATAATGGGTTTGTACAAAGTGAGAGAGGTCTTGTACAAAGTTGAAGGTGGTACAAAGGTAGCTAGTAGAGTTATAATAGGAGAAAGAGGTGTTGAGCTTGCATTAAATGCAAAGCAGGGGGAGAGGGAGATTGTAGCAAAGGAGAGAGATGGTAGTCAATCTTTGATAGGGGATGCAAGTCCAAGTGATAAGGATGAGAGTAAAGTAAGATAGGGTAATGGCATAGTCACTAAGATTATGCCTAGATAGGGACATAGCGAGGAGCTTGCTAAAGGGTCAGGATATGGGACATACATTTACAGAGTTTAAGGATAAAATATGTGCATCACTTATGTTTTTACTTTGACATCAATCGACCTTTTCACAACTGCTCTATAGCTGACTTTCCTTTACTGCTCAAGGATTTGATAAATGCAAATCCACAGCTCGCCAAGAACACCTGCATGCAAAATACCTAATGCTGAATGGAGACCAAAGAGACAGAAGCAAGGGTTTGGAAAAACTCAGCGGAGTGAGAGCATAATTGTTATTTCCCAAAAAGAATGATTACAATAATTACAAAAGCGGCATATAAGGTGAGAAACCCTAAAGCCGAAGAAAGCTAGGTTTGTGCATTTAATAATTAATAAACATATTAATTATAATGCACCTACAAATGACAAGCTTAAGTAAATAGAATAATAGTTAGCATTTAATAATTAAACCAAAGTGATTTAATTATAAAGGCAAATGAACTATTACTCTAACACCCCCCCTTAAGCGAAGCTTAGGAGGAAGCAAACCTAGCACAGCTAAGAAAGCAGGAAAAAATGGGTCCCGGCAACAAGGCCTGATCAGGTACCCAACTACAAAGAAATCTCTGTAAAACGGGGAAATAGAGAAAACCCAGTGGGAAAAAACTCTACCCCAAAAAGAGATACAACAACATGCTGAAAAAAACATGAAGGAAGGAAGGCCTCAACAAGACCCCCCAAGGACAACTTCCGTCACCCCAAGCATAGAACGCAACTGAAGATAGCGCGGAGATGCAAAAGGTTTGGTGAAGATGTCAGCAACCTGCACGTCAGTGGGGATGTACTCCAAAGAGAGAACACCATCCTGAATCTGCTGACGGATGAAATGCATATGAAGCTCAATGTGTTTAGTGCGCTGATGCTCCACTGGGTTGCGGGAAATGTGAATAGCACTCTGATTATCGCACCACAGAACAGTGGGACGATCAGGAGGAAACCCAAACTCAGTCATCAACTGTCGAAGCCACAAAATCTCCTGACTAGCATGCACTGCCGCTCTATACTCAGCCTCTGTAGATGAAAGTGCGCGAGCATTCTGCTTCTTGCACGACCATGTGATAGGACCAGAGCCAAGGCAAAAAACAAAGCCAGAAGTAGACTTTGATCATCAACATCACCAGCCCAATCTGAGTCAGTGTAGCCAACAATGTGAGGAGCCCCTGATGTGTAATGAATGCCATACATAAGTGTGCCCTGAATGTATCTCAAAATGCGCTTGGCAGCTTGCCAATGACTCTCATGAGGCTCGTGTGAGAACCGAGAGACTAGACCAACTGCAAAGGAGAGATCAGGACGAGTGTGTGTCAGGTACAACAAACTGCCAACCAACTGCCGATACAATGTAGGATCCACTGAAGGTGAAGTGCAAGAGGTAGACAAAGTAACACCCGACTGAAAAGGTGTGGGAGTAGGCTTGCAATCAAGCATATCAAAGCGCTGAAGCATGTCAAGAGCATACTTCTGCTGGTAAACAAAGATCCCAGCAGGGGACTGCACAATCTGTAGACCCAGAAAGAAGTGTAATAGACCCAGGTCTATCATCTCAAACTGCTCCATCAATGCACGCTGAACATCCTGAATCATAGAAGATGAGCTACCTGTGATGAGAAGATCATCAACATATAGCACAAGGATCAAAACCTCATCCTCAAGACGCTGAATGTAGACTGTAGGATCGGAATGACAGCGTGTGAATCCTGTAGAAAGCAGAAAGGAGTCCATCTTCTCATACCAAGCCCGAGGGGCCTGTTTGAGACCATACAAAGAACGCCGAAGTCTGCAAACCAAGGAGGAATCCTGCACAAATCCCTGAGGCTGCTCCATGTAAATCTCCTCACTAAGATCACCGTGCAAGAAAGCACTCTTCACATCCATCTGATAAATGGGCCATCCCTGAGAAGCCGCGAGGGATAAGACAAGGCGAATAGAGTTCATCTTGGCGACAGGGGCAAATGTCTCAGTGTAATCAATACCCTCAACCTGTGAAAAACCCTCCGCAACAAGACGTGCCTTGTACTTATCAATAGAACCATCAGCAGCAAACTTAGTACGATACAACCACTTGCATCGCACTAACTTTCTTCCCTTAGGAAGAGAACAAAGATCCCAAGTATGATTCTTCATCAAAGAAGAATACTCCTCCTCCATAGCACTGTCCCACTCAGTATGTCCTATCGCTGCCCCAAATGTCTGAGGATCACCACAAATAGCATGACTCAGAAGACTAGAACCCGCAATATGAGACCGGGTGCGATGGGAAGTGGAAGGGTCACCAGCCAGAGATCCTGCAGCATCAACTGTAACACGAGCCCATCTAGGCATCTGTGGAGGAACCTGTGGTGGAGGTAAATGGGGATCACTAAGATCATCATCCTCATCGTCCTGAAACAAAGTTGGAAGAGAGGAGGGAGTAGTGGTAAGTGAAGTAGACTCTGGAAGCGGGGTATCTACTGTAGGAAGGCGCTCATCAAACTGGACATCCCGTCGAAATAGGACCTCTCTGGAATCAGGGTCAAACAACCTGTATGCCTTAACATCCTCGCAGTAGGCAACAAAAATGAGGTGTCGGCTCTTCCACTCCATTGCTCTCCTCTGAGCGTCAGGCACAAATGCCCATGCTTCACTACCAAAAACTCGGAATGAAGATATATCAGGCTTGACATGAGACCAAGCCTCCTCAGGAGTCATATGTCGAACTGCCTTGTGAGGCATCCGATTCTGAATATAGTTGGCACAATTGACTGCCTCTGCCCAAAAAGACGAATCCATGGACCTGGACTGTATCATACAATTAGCCATCTCCCAAAGTGTTCTGTTCTTTCTCTCTGCCACACCATTCTGCTGAGGGGTGTAGGGCACTGAAAACTGATGCTGAAGACCATGTTCAGAGCAAAAATCCCTGAAAGTTTGGTTCACATACTCCCCCCCATTATCTATGCGTATCCGGCGAATAGAAAGACCAGATTGCTTCTCCACAAATGTCTTAAAGACTCGAAATGAGTCAAAGACATCAGACTTGTACTTTAAAAAGTACACCCATGTGCGCCTGGAGAAGTCATCAATGAAAGTAAGCACATATCTAGCACCGGAAAAAGAAGGAGTAGGAAATGACATGAGGTCACTATGAATCAACTCCAATGGTGCCAAAGCACGAGTAGCTCGTCCCTGAGGAAAAGGATCCCTATGTTGTTTGCCAAGAACACAACCCTGACAACCCCCATCAGTGCAAGTAATGTGTGGAAGCCCAAGAACAAGTGCCTGTGTGCTCATCTGCTGAAGATATCTGTAATTGACATGGCCCAAACGCTCATGCCAAAGTCTGCTCACTGAATCTGCATGTGCTATAAGACAGGAACCCATGCCAACAGAAGACTCAAATCCATCAAATCTGTATAGTCGGGATGCAGTGTCAACACTCCCAGTAGCCACAATCATATCAGAATCATGTAAGTCCCGAATAACCACATCATGTGGTGAGAACTCAACTGTCTTACCAGAGCCAGAGTGACAAATCTGATAGATAGACAGTAGGTTCGTCGAAATGTCAGGGACAAAGAGAACATCCTGAAGAGAACCCCCAGCCAATGCAACAGAACCAGAACCCAAAACAGAAAGATGAGATGAGTTCCCAACAGCAATCTGTGAAGTAGCACAAGGAGCAAGTGAGGTGACCAATTGCTGAGTGTGAGTCATGTGGTGAGAGGCACCGGAATCAAGAATCCAGGTGGGCCCAGAAGTCATAGCTCGTGCAGTAAGAGCATGACCTTTCCCTGTAGGGGAGGATGTGGACTGAGGAGCTGAAATGTGATGCTCCTGCATGGCTTCCTCTAAAGCCTCCAAACGTTTCCAACACCGAGAAACGGGATGTCCTTCCTTTCCACAAAAGCTACAGGTCTCAACTGATTTCTTCTTAGTCTTGGAGGTAGACTCAGTAGACTTCGAAGAAGATTTACCCTTGGAAGGGTTAGCTGGAGGTTTTGAATCAGTTTTCTGTGCAGGTTTGGAGGAAGACTCATTGCCTGCGGAATCTTTCTTCGGTTTGCTTTTCTGTTTTGGTTTCCCCTGTGAAGACTGAGCAACCAATGCTTGGCTAGAAGAGCCAGAAGCATCCATCTGTTGGATCTTTGCCTGTTCCCGTGTCAACCGATCACAGAATGTCTCAAAAGAAGGCATGGTGTGTCTAGCACCCAAAGCATCCATGGTGGAGTAGAAAGTGGAAGAGAAGATCTGATATTGTCCTCGCAACTTTGAGAGTATCAAGAAGATACACTCGTCATCTGTCTTGGTTTTCCCACATCCCTGCAAAACTGAGCGTAGAGACTTGAACTTCATCAAGAAGTCCTTAATGGTGGGAAAGCCGGTAGGTGTCAAAGTAGTCAGCTCTGCATCAAGCGGTAGTGCCCGAAATTCATTGAGTGCCAAACAAATCTGAAAACTTGCCCCAAATGGCCCTAGGAGTGGTCAAACCATCCAAGTGAAAGAGGAGACTGTCGGAAATGTTCAGTGCAATCAAGCCCATGGCTTCATCCATTTTATTCCTGTGCTGAAGAATCTCAAAAGGACGCTGTAGGACAGGTTGATGTTCATTTAGGCATGACCATAAGCCACGTGACATGAGTAGCCTGGTCATGTGTGCTTTCCAGGTGTGGTAATTGTGCGGTGTTAGCCGGACCATAGAGGGGTCCGACATTGAGAGAAGAGAAAGACAGAAGTAGAAGGGTCATTTTCTGAAAGTAAATGATAGAAAGCAAAACTACCCCCCCACAATGTATGATTCTAACCCTCGTACAACAATTAAACAAATACTGGAAGTATAAAAAATGAGGAAAAAACCTGAACGCCAGATGTAGTGAGAGAGGAAAACGAAGTCTCTACTTTGACGCCAAAAAATAGTGCTCAAACAGCCAAATCAGCAAACAAAACCAGCATGATCACGTCCGGCTCGGAAACACCTTTCCAACGATATTTCGTTTTTCGAAAACGGACACCGTATGCCCAAGATACGACCAAAAAACCACAGGTACCCCCTAAAATTGAACTCTCTGGAAAAAACCAGTCAAGGGAAATAATTTGATGGCCGTATGGCCGTCACTGGACGTCGGCGGTGGCAGTGGGTGGCGACGCCGGCGGAGGTGGCGGCTGGGCGGAGTGGCGGTGGCGGTCAAGCGACCGGGTGGCGCAGTGGCGACACGGGCTGGCAGCGCCCAAAATTTAGAGAAAAATTGATTTTTTTAAAAAAATTTCTTGATTTTTGAGCCCGTACGGCCCTGGTAGGCCAAAAAAATTTGCATGTGGTCACTGTGGCCAAAATAGTCAAAGTTTATATGAATTTTGACTCTCCCAGACCTTCTGAACGCAATGGTGGAGTCCGTTTTTGCTCAAACGGCTCCAGAAAATAGCGCCTCCTTCAAAGTGACAGAAAAACCCTAGAGAAGTTGTGGCTGTCGTCTTCGAATCGTGGCCTCAAACACCTTCAAACCAGGCAGCGACAGGGTGGCTCTGATACCATGTAGGATTTGATAAATGCAAATCCACAGCTCGCCAAGAACACCTACATGCAAAATACCTAATGCTGAATGGAGACCAAAGAGACAGAAGCAAGGGTTTGGAAAATCTCAGCGGAGTGAGAGCATAATTGTTATTTCCCAAAAAGAATGATTACAATAATTACAAAAGCGGCATATAAGGTGAGAAACCCTAAAGCCGAAGAAAGCTAGGTTTATGCATTTAATAATTAATAAACATATTAATTATAATGCACCTACAAATGACAAGCTTAAGTAAATAGAATAATAGTTAGCATTTAATAATTAAACCAAAGTGATTTAATTATAAAGGCAAATGAACTATTACTCTAACAAATATACTCCCCCTTCAGAGCACACACCATACTGCACTAATCACCAACCACTGCAAAATGACAACACTCACTCCCCTTGACTACAACAACCAATAATGCCACTACCTAATCCCCCTAAGAGGTAGCCACCAACATCAGTCCAGACCAAATAATGTATTTTGAAATCCATTGGACTGATGCATCTCTTTATGCATCTAGTTCAAAGGAGGGGGCAATAACCCCCAAATTCTCTTGGAGATACTCAAAAGTATGTTTAGGAAGAGCCTTAGTGAATATGTCAGCAACCTGATCCTTTGTAGGCACATACTCAAGCTTTACTTCATTCTCTACAACCTTCACCCTCAGAAAGTGATATCGAATTCAGGTATGTTTTGTCCTTGAATGCATTACTGGATTCTTTGAAATATTGATAACACTTATATTGTCACAGAAGATAAAAATTGGTTCATCATATACCACCCTAATATCCTTCAATTTTTGCCTCATCCATAACACTTGTGTGCAACAAGATGTTGTTGCAATGTATTTTGTCTCTGTAGTAGATAAAGATATTGAATCTTGTTTCTTACTTAGCCATGACACCAATCTACATCCAATAAAAAATGCACCACCACTTATACTTTTTTGTCATCCACACAACCAACCCAATCTATATCTCTATAAAAACTTAGAGTAAAATCAATATCCTTTTAATACCACAAGCTATAATCCGGAGTGCACTTCAAGTATTTGAATATCCTCTTCGTTGCTGCAACATGTGACTCTCTTGGATCTTCTTGAAACTTAGCCACAAGACAACTGCATGCATGATATTTGGTCTAGTAGCAGTTAGATATAGTAGTCCTCCAATCATTGATCTATAGTTGCTCTAATCAACCTTAGAAGATTCATCATTCTTGCTCAACTTGCAACCAATAACCATAGAAGTACATACCAGTTTAGAATCTTCCATTCCAAAATTCTTCAACATTTCCTTGACATGATTTGATTGTGAAATGAAAATACCTTTATTTGTTTGATTGATTTGTAGTCCAAGGAAGAAATTCATCTCCCCAAACATAGAAATTTCAAACTCTTTATGTATTTCTTCTGCAAACTTCTTGCACATAGCTTCATTGCCTCCAAATATTATGTCATCAACATATACAACTACAATCAAGGTTTGATCTTTTTCAAATTTAAAGTAAATATTGCTATCTGTGATACCTTTGTTGAATCCTTGTTGTAATAAATACTTATCCAACCTTGCATACCAAGCTCTAGGATCTTGCTTTAGTCCATACATTGCTTTCTTCAATCTGCAGACCATATCTGATTTGTTTGATAACTGAAATCCTTTCGATTGTTCTATGTATACCTCTTCTTCTAATTCTCCATTCAAGAAAGAAGACTTCACATCCATTTGATAAAATTTGAAATCCCTATGTGTTGCAAAAGCCAAAAATATCCTTATAGCTTCCACTCTTGCCATCGGAGTAAGTGTCTCCTCAAAATCTATTCCTTCAATTTGTGAGTAGCCTTTACACACAAGTCTTGCATTGTTCCTTACCACTTCTCCATTCTAATTTAGTTTGTTTCTAAATACCCACTTAGTTCCAATCATATTTTTGTTTTTTGGTCTTGGGACAAGTTCCTAAGTTTGATTCTTCTCAATATGCAAAAGTTATTTTTCCATAGCCTTGATCCAATTTTCATCTTTGCATGCCTCAATTAATGTTTTAGGTTCAACTTTCAGAAAGTAAACATATATTTACCTATTCTTCAACAACTTTCTTTCTTGTCAGTATGCCTCTGCTCTTATCTCTAATGATATGATCTTCAAAATGATTCTCTTGCACATACTCGGTTGTTTTAGGATTCTTTTCTGGAGCTTCTTCCTCTTCAATTTGCACTTCTCTTTCTTTTTATTCTTCTCTGCAAGAAGACTCATCTGATTCATATCCATCTATCATCATTGAATTCTTCTGGAAATCTTCATCAACCTTGACGTTTGCACTTTCTACAATATTTCTCAATCTCTTGTTGTAGCATCGGTAAGCTTTGCTTCTAGTAGAGTATCCAAGGAAGATAGCTTCATCAAACCCTACATCAAACTTTCCTAAGTTATCTTCATCTCTTTTGATATAACATTTGCTTTCAAACACTCTAAAGTACTTGACAATAGGAATCCTTCCATACCGTAGCTCATAGGGAGTCTTTGTACTATTAGCTCTTGCTTGAACTCTATCAACTATATAAACAATAGTATGAAATGCTTCTCTCCATTAGACTTGCCTCTTTCATCATTGTTCTTATAGCTTCTTGAATAGTCTTACTCTTTCTTTCAACCACTTCATTATGTTGAGGAGTCCTAGGGGCGGACAAATGCCTCTTTATGCCATGATTCTCACAAAAAATGTTAAACTCATTGGAGGTGAACTCTCCAACTCTGTCAAACCTCAAACATTTGATTTTCATATCCATTTCATTCTCAACCATAACTTTAAATGTTTTAAATTTATCTAGAGCTTTTGATTTTTCTTTGAGAAAAGTAACCCATGTCATTCTAAAATAATCATCAATCAATAGCATGAAATACCTGTCACCTTGATGACTTCTTGCTTTTGTAGGGCCACAAAGATCTGTATGTACCAATTCCAATCGTCTGGTAGTAGATTGTTCTTTGATTTTGAAGCTTCTTCTTGATTGGTTTCCAATTTGATACTCTTTATAGACAACATTTATAGGCTTTGTAATCTTTGGCAGATCTCTCATAGATTGAACTAAAATGATTCTTACTAGATTATCAAAATTGATGTGACACATCCTCTTATGTCATAACTAGCTTTCATTAATCTGAGTCATAAAGCAATAACCATTAGCACCCTTAGGTTGATAAACATTTCTATTTTTCCTTCTTCCAATAGCAACCACAATTCTAGATCATTTTCTGATCTCACATCAATCATCCTAAAACATAAGATTGTATCATTTTCTACACATTTGTCCAACACTCAAGAGGTTATGCCTTAAACCCTTGACATAGTAAACATCATCAATATTATGCTTTCCATCAAAATCGATAGAACCTTTTCCACATATCTTAGTAGATGTATCATCACCAAATCTAACACATCCTCCATATTTTTCAAGTTTAATAAACTTACTCTTGTCACTGGTCATATGATTAGAGCATCCATTGTCAATGATCTAGTAGTTCTTCTCATGTCTAGCATGAAAAAAAGATACCAAAGTACCTTTAGTCTTATCATTTGTCTCTAGAGGGATTTCCTTCACACATCTCTTAGAGTTAGAAAAAACAAATTCATCTTTTAAAGTCATGAACAAGAATTCATCATGAGAAATACTTGCATCTTCTCTAACGTAATAACTTTTCTTAACCATCTTACCTGTTTTCTCCTTATTTTTGTTATTCAAAGCTCTGTTTGGACATCTTGAAGCATAATGACCTATCTTTCCACAACTAAAATATTTGAAAGGAAAGTTACCATTGTACTTACCAGTAATCATCTTCATTCTTCTTACAAAGTTACCTTCTATATCATCAAGATCCTCCTGATTTGATTCCTTGATCTCCTCTAATTTTCCAACCTTAAAAGTAGTCTCAAATTTTGCACCATTATTTGTTCCAGATTCTCTCATTTCAAAATTAGTTAAAGAGCCATACAACTGATCTCTAGTATATTGATTTAGATTTGTAAATTCCTCAATAACAAAAACTTTATGACTGTAAGACTTAGGAAGAGTTCTGAGAATTTTCTTTACCACTTCTAGTTCTTTGAGTTCACCACCAAGACCTCTGATGGAGTTGACAACTTCATCTACCCTTTGTATATAGCTTGTAACATTTTCTTCTTTAGACATCCACAAGTTCTCAAACATGATTTTTAGATTCTACATCTTAGATTCTTTGACCTTATCATCCCCTTCATAAATGCTAACTTTTTCCAAATATCTTTAGCAGTTTTTATACCCATCACTTTCACTTCAGAATTAGTAAGACTATTTAAGAGAGCATACCTTGCATTACCATTGCTTTCATAGGCTTTTCTTTCATAGTACTTGGACCATTTGCAGGTTCAGTGTATCTATTCTTAACAGACTTCTAGACATCAAATCCAAGATAAACCAAAAAACCTTTCACCCTTATCTTCCAAAATGTATAATCTATTCCATCAAACACAAGGATCTCTTTCTTGTGCGCCATCCTAGATCTACCTCAAGCGGTTAAGCTTTCTTCCAAGGAACCTTGCTCTGATATCAATTTTTGAATGCATAACACAATTAAGAGGAAAGGGTGAATCAGATGTACCTTAAAACTTCAAAACCATCACAAAAATTTAGATCCACATTCATTCAATTAACCCTTAAGCTATTATGATGATTTAATATGAAAATAAAATAACAAAAAAATGAATCAAATCAACAAAAAGCACAAGAGAACATCATATTTACGTGGAAAACCCAAGATGGAAAAACCACAGTGAGGATTAACTCACAATATAAAGTAATATCAACACTGAATACAAAGAGCTCACTGCCCAAAGAAAGAAAGGCTCACTGTCAGAATAGAAAAGAAAGTAGAGAGGAATGTTACACACAAAAATCCATCTCAATGCAACAGAGAAATCCACCACAATATCACCAACACCTTCACAGCATGACTCAAGAATTGTAGACACTTTCTGCTCACTACATCTAGCAATCTAACACATGAAATATTGCATTGCACTTCTCAAATTCGCACCCTAACATTGCAATTCACATCCTTTGCATCATTCTTACTTATCTTCGTATCCCTCAACAACTCAACTCATATTTATATAATCTTCAACCTTGAAACCATTCTCCAAGGTCAGCTATGTACCTCAACCATGTAAATTCAAATTAGGTCAGCACCAAAACACATCTGTGGTAGATAGAAGTCAAGGCGGACCACACCAAACCTTATCTAGGACCCAAATGTATAAAACCACACTACAACACACTTCTACAAACAATAAACATCCACCACAGTTAGTGTAAACACCAAGGTCGGTTGTTACCTGTGTAAACACCATTAAAATTTTGAGTACACACTTCCTTTGATCAAAAAACTTGCGGACAAAAAATTTCGCCCGAACACAATCTAGAATATTCCAAAAACACCTTGAAATTCAACAAACTCTTTCATAACATCTTTCACCTGAAGAATGCACACACCAGTACACTCAGACAATTCTGCAGAAACTTAAGAAACTAACTTCTGAAGCACCAAACCTTGAACATCTTTGACTGAAGAAAGATACCAACACTACTAGCACACCTTTAGATCCACAATACCTAAAACCAAACAACTGAAAAAGGCGGAGAAAAAACATTTCTCCTAGACACCTCTGCAAAGCACAATTCGCACATTAGTGAACACAACTTCATCTGTACAACGATCCATCACACCAAATTTTGAATGCAACACCTCTGAACACCTCTGACCAGCATATCTGATAGATCTTCAACCTAGAAGAACTGTAGAGCAAAACCAAAACATTACTCTACGACCCAGAACAATACTGCAACTCATTGTTTCCTCTTTTTATTCAATTTTCTCAAAAGCACTTGGAAACCAAGCACCAAAAACACATCCTCATCACTTCCTCAATCATAGACAAAATATTATCAAAGCAACACTAGAGGTTGACACTAGTAGCTTACTAATGAAAACATAATGCAACTAATCAAAACATCAAACAACTACACATACTCTTGCAAAAATCTTCTTCTCATACAATTGACAACAATGAGAACACAAGCTTGTTTACATCAATGACAACACCAACTGCTCATACTTGCAACAAGGGTTTGACTGAGGCAAGCCCCTATGTGGCACAACCCTTCCTCTCTCTTTGAATATGCAGGTTACAAATCTGAAGAATATTGGAGAAAGATTGAAAATCATTTATTCATTGTTGCATTCAAACCCTACAACATGACAAGATACATAAACTCAATTATCTCAGCTTTTGTTGAAGATCTGACAGTGGGATCCAGAAGGAAGAAGACTCTAATCAAACACCCGAGGACTATGAAAACAAATTTCAAATTCAACTACAAGGACATAGGCACCCTAGGCGACTTGGTCCTCCAAAATTAGGCTTAGATTTGTGTGAAAAGAGCACAGTACTCTGTTCTTTCCAAATCTATTGTTGGAATTCGGTTTTACAATTTCTTTGTTACAGAAAAATTACATTTTTAGATTAGATCTCATAGTTTCATCAAGTCAATACAATCAAATCAATTTCAGACAATTTCTAAGACATTAAAGGATCAGATCCAAGGCTGATTGACTCACCTTTCAGGTTGGAAGTCAATCTAATATCCTTGTCGATTTGCATCTTAATGTTCATTGAAAAAGGAATTGATCTTAGGCTCTATACATTAGATCTAGGATCCCTTCTTTCAACTAAGCATTTTAGTGAACCTGATGTATCTTTATACACTTACAATTTTTCTATTTTTTCAATGCATAAAAATTGAAAATTGAAGTTAAAACCTAGGTTATTTGAAAATATTGTTGATAATTTGCATTTATTTTCAAAAAACTATCCATTTTCATTAGTTTTTTATCATAAAAATTGAAAAATAATTTGAAAAATTTGCAAAAATTTTCAGATATGGTTTTCCTTATCTAGGGTTTAGATCTAAGTTATATTCATTGAAAAAAAACTTGCAAAACTTATTTGACCATTTATGCATGCATATTTTGATGAAAAACATTGAAAAAGTGACAAAATTGCATAGTATTTTCATTCCAAAAACATCAAAAAGCATTAATTTTCATTTGGAAAAATTAGTTAATTACAACATTTAATTTTTGGAAATTATCATTTTAATATTTTTAGTTACCTTAAAAATATCCAAAATTGCATGCATGTATTTGATTCATATAGAGAAAATGGGTTTTGGTGCATTTCCATAAAT
>CM021105.1:612218655-612302698 GCA_007115665.2 Sequoiadendron giganteum
TAGTGTTAACTGGGTACACTGTACCAACTACATTGCCCAAAAATTCTGATGAAAATAAAAGATATGAAACTAATGTAAGAGAAAAACATTCTCTCCTTTGTGCATTGACTAAAGATGTCTTTGTCAAAGTCATGCATTGTAGTTCTGCAAGGGAAATTTGGGTTAAACTTGAAACCATCTATCAAGGAAATGAAAAAGTTATACAGTCAAAATTCCTTACTCTAAAACATCAGTTTGAGGAAATAAAAATGAGGGACGATGAAAAAATACCTGATTACTTCTTGAGAGTTGATGGAATTTTCAATGCTATGAAAGGTCTGGGAGAAGAAGTAAAAGAATTCGATGTTGTAACTAAGGTCATCAGAACATTACCGACTAAATTTGAAGCTAAGGTCTCTACTCTAGAAGAAAAGAAACACTTTGATGAGCTTACCCTAGACAGCCTACAAGGCACTCTAACTGCCTATGAAATGAGAATCAGTAAAAACAATTCCTCTGCAAAAGAAATTGCCTTTAATACTGAAAGGAAAGAAAAAGATGACGCTACTAAATCCGAATTTTTTGATTCTAAAGAATCCCACTTTGTTAGAAAGCTCAAAAAGGGGTTTGGAAAATATAAGGGAAAACTTCCCTTCAAATGTTTTAACTGTGGAAAAATAGGCCACTTTGCTGCAAAGTGCCCCTATGGTGATCTGAATAGTGACAATGAGAAATCTGAAAAACTGCCTAAGAAAAAGGCCTATAGACCTAAACAAAAATTCAACTTCAAAAAGAAGAAGAGTCTATTCAACAAAAATGAAACAGAGACTGAATCTAAAGATTCTTTGGATGAAGAAGATGAAAACTTATTCATGGCTGAAATCATTCAGCAAGAAGACACTAACAACAATGATGTTGAAGATGGCGAAGTAGATCTAGAAGGTGAAATGAAATGTGCTTTAAAAGAGCTTAGAAAACTCAAAAAAAAAAATTCTTGCTCAAGACAAAATTATGCTCATGAGCAACTCACAAATGAAGAAATTGTCTCCTTGAAAACTCAACTTGAAGAAGCCAAGAGAGTTGAGGATTGTCTTCATATTGGTATAAATCATAAAGATCAAGAAATTAAAAAACTTGAAAATGAAATTGTTGATCTTAGGAAGACCATTGAGAAGTATGAGAATACTCTAAAATTGAATGACATGCTCAGTAAGCAAAACATGAACAAGGACAAAACTAGTATTGGGTTCGTGAAGGGTGAATGTTCAAATGATGGTGCAAAGAAAAATGATATTGCTGCAAATAAATGTTCTGAATCTAATCATCTTGATTCTGATAAGAATCATGTTTATTCTTTTAGGAATAACATAACATTATATAATCTCAACCCTTTATTTTATGGGTATTGTTATTTATGCAAAATATTTGGCCACAAAGTGAGCTTTTGCAGGTTTATGAATCCTATAACACCTAGATTTGGTCATAAGAAACACCTTGGTTTTTCCAGATAGATCAAATGCTTTAAATGCAATACCATGGGTCATTCTGCTAAGCAGTGCAAAGCTGATCTGCAAATTAAACAACATAAAATCAAAAAGGTTTGGAAACCTACAAATGTCAAAAACATAGAGAAAACTATGTTAGTTCAAACAAATTTTCATTCAAATAAAAAGGACTTATGGGTCCTGGACAATGGTTGTTCTAACCACATGATTGGTGACAAAGAAAAATTCATAAATCTTGAAGATTATGTAGGCGGGTATGTGAAGTTTGGTGATAATTCTAGTATACAAATCAAAGGTAGAGGTTCACTTCTTCTGAAGGAGGACACTCCTATCTACAATATGTATTACGTAGAAGATCTAAAGCATAATATTCTAAGTGTCAGTCAAATTTGTGGCAGTGGCTAGCATGTTTTGTTCACTTCACAGGGATGTGAGATTAAAAATAAGCTTGGAAAGGCTATTACTATTGGAAGAAGGACTAAGGGAAATGTTTACAATCTTCTTGACACATCTGGTAATGAAAATAATCAAGGTATGTGTTTAATGAGTCAAGTTGAAGAAATTTGGTTGTGGCACAAGAGACTAGGTCACATTAACTTTGAAAATATGGTTAGGATCAGCAAAAACCAAAATGTAAGAGGTCTGCCTGTCTTAAGAAAACCTGAAAATGTAGTTTGTAAAGAATGTCTCAAAGGAAAGCAAACAAAGGTGAGCTTTAAATCTAAAGAACATTATTCTACTAGGCTTTTGCAACTTTTTCATACAGATTTATGTGGTCCCACAAGGACTAGATCTATAAGTGGTGAGAAATATTTCATGTTATTTATTAATGATTACTCTCGTATGGTATGGGTTACTTTTCTCAAGCATAAATCTGAAGCTTTTGAACATTTTAAAGTCTTTAGAAAAATGGTTGAAAGGGAGTCAAATTTAAAATTGAAATGTCCAAGATCTGACAAAGGTGGTGAATTCACCTCACAAGAATTCATTGACTATTGTGAAAAACATGGCATAAAAAGACTATGCTTCTGCCAAAACACCTCAATAGAATGGGGTTGTTGAGAGAAAGAACATAACAGTAAAAGAAATGGCAAGGACTATGCTGGATGAAGAAAAATTACCAAACATGTACTTGAAAGAAGTTGTTCATACAACTATTTACATCTTGAACAGAGTACAAATCAGAGTGAAATCCAATTATACTCCATATGAACCATGGTATGGTAAATCTGCCTCAATTAAATACTTTAGAATATTTGGCTGTAAGTGTTTTATCAAGAGAGATGATGATAATTTAGGCAGATTTTAATCAAAATCTGATGAAGGTATCTTTTTAGGATACTCCACTCATAGCAAAGCCTATAAATGCTTTAATAATAGGCTGAATAAGATTATTGAATTGGTCAATGTCAAATTTGATGAAAATATACTTTTAGATGTTGAACCTATGCAGGATGATGAGGAAGAAGATTTTGAACTTGAAAAAAATTTAGAAGGATTTGAAACAAAAAAGCCTGAAGTTGAATCAACAAGTCCTAAACTTGCTGAAGAAAATTCTAAAAATGTTGAAACAAGTCCTGAAAATTGTGTGACAAAACCCCTTCAAAATCTCTTGCTAGAAACCATCCTACAAATCTGATTATTGGAGATAAATATGCAGGAGTTCAAACAAGAACAAGAATTGCAAAATCTGATGAAAAAGCTCACATAGTTGAGCTTACAACTTTCTATTTGGTTACTCAGTTTGAGCCATTTTTTTTTTATGAAGCTCTAACTAATGAATGTTGGCTTAATGCAGTGCAGGAAGAAATTGATCAAATTGAGAAAAATCATACTTGGGAGTTAGTCCCAAGACCAGATGACAAAAATGTCATAGTGGGAAAATGGATATTCAGAAATAAACATGATGAAAATGGCCATGTTGTTCGCAACAAGGCTAGGTATGTCTGCAAAGGATATGCTCAACAAGAAGGTATTGAATTTGGTGAAACCTTTACACCTGTAGCTAGACTTGAATCTATTAGAATATTCTTGGCTTATTCTGTTTTCAAGAACTTTACTATATATCAAATGGATGTCAAAATTGCTTTTCTGAATGATTATTTGGATGAAGAAGTTTATATAAAATAGCCTGAAGGGTTCATTTGCAAAAACAAGTCTAATCATGTTTACAGGCTGAAAAAGGCTCTATATGGCCTTAAAAGAGCTTCTAGAGCTTGGTACTCTAGACTGCATAATCATCTGATTTCAAAAGGTTTTATTAGAGGAGGTGTAGACAACAATCTTTATGTTAAAATTGAAGGTTCTGATATTCTGGTTGTTGAAATCTCTGTAGATGATACTATCTTTGGCTCCAACAATACTGCCTTCAGTAAAAAGTTCTCTCAGATTATGGAATCTGAGTTTGAAATGTCAATGTTGGGAGAATTAACTTTCTTTTTAGGTCTTCAAGTTTCTCAACTTGAAATTGGTATTTTTCTCTCTCAAACAAAGTATGCAAAAGAGATGCTCAAGAAATTTAAAATGGATTAATGTCATCCAGTTAGCACTCCAATGGTTACGAGCTGCAAAATTAGCAAGGTTTATGATTCTCTTGATGTAAATCCAACCGACTATAGGTCAATGATTGGAAACATGTTATATCTAACAACTTCTAGACTTGACATAATGCATGCAATTTGTATGGTTGCAATATTTCAGTCATCTCCTAAGGAATCTCATATTAATGTTGTTAGAAGGATTCTTAAATATGTTCAGGGTACTCTTAATTATGGTCTTTGGTATTGTAAAAGCAATGATTTTTCATTAATTGCATATACTGATGTTGATTGGGTTGGTTGTCTGGATGATAGGAAAATCACCAGTGGTGTTGCTTTCTTTCTTGGTGATCGATTAGTGGTATGGCACAACAAAAAATAAGAATCTATTTCACTCTCCACTGCTAAAGCGTAATATATTGTTGCCACCTCTTGATGTACTTAAGTAATTTGGATGTCACAAACTCTATCTGACATGGGTATCGAAGTTCCTAAACCTGTTTCTATTCTATGTGATAATACTAGTGTGATTAATATCTCCAAAAATCATGTTATGCACTCTCGCACTAAACACATTGCTATTAAATTTCACTTTCTTCATGAAAAGGTGTTGGCTAATGAGGTTTATGTGCAATATGTTCCTACACAAGCAGATGTAGCTGACATCTTCACTAAGCCTTTGGCTAAAGAGGCATTTGAAAGACTTCGGTCTAGATCCGGAGTTGTCTCTCAATCTTTTCTCTCTTAATACTTTATCTTGGTGTTAGGGGGAGCTTGTTAGATCTCTTAGTAGCTTATTTTTGCTTCATATGGTTTTCTATTTTCTACCCCATTGCTATATTTGTAGCTTTTTTCTATTAAGCTTCTTGGAATTTCACTGTTTTTGTCCCTTTGTCCTTGAGACAAAAAGGGGGAGAATTATGTGCTCTTGGTTCTAGTTCAATTTTTTGGTTTGATGGCTCAGATTTTTTTGCAATCAAGGAAAAAGGGGGAGTTTATTGAACTTCTCTTTTGGTATTTGTCCTTGATGTCAAAATTGTGTTTCAGATTGGCATCTTGGTGATTGATTATCAGTTGCAGAGTTTACATTCAAATGGTTGGCACTCTTGTTTATATTTTGTCTTGGCATACTTGGTTTTGGCTTCGACATTGTGATGATGCTTTTGATGGTACTGATCTCTTGATTCCATGTGCAGATTAAAAGGCATCTTGTTTATAGGATTATGATTCTATGTTCAGGTGGTATAGTTCTAGTTTGACAGGTTTGACATTTTGAGCTATACTGTGCTAAGGTGATCTACAGGTTTATATGGTATTGGCATGTTCAGATTTCTGTGGTTACATGGCGTTGATAAGGTTTTGAATAAAATCATAGTTGTGTTTTCTTTTCAGCCTCATACAGGTAATGCTTATAGGCAACTTGGTTTTGGAATCATAATTGGAGTTGGCATTTAATATTAAGAAAACCCTATCGGGTTTCCTTAAACATTTGATAATTTTGATATTCTTTGCATGGGAATATGATAAGTTGATATCAATTGGCATCTATTTTAGGAAAAGGTATTAACATGGAAATTATTATAATGTTGTCTTGGAGCATTACTCTTGGCTCACTCTCATTTGAACATGACTTAGAAAGAAGTCTTTTTTGGATCGGGTCTTATATTTGTTGATTTATTAGGCCTTAGGGCCAACAACAAGTATGAGGAATTAATTATTTAAAAACCACTATGAAAGTGACATGGCTTTGAATTATTGGTAACAATGATTGATAAGGTGGTCGACATTTGTTTTAAGAGGTCATGAAAAATTATTAAAGGTATAATGGTGTCGGCATTTTCTTTGTTTGATCATCAGTCATCGATTAAAGTTTATGTTATGATGAAGTTGATCGATGGTCTATATGCATTCCAAAGGTAATGAGATTATCGGCATACTAGGAATTTTCTTGACCATGGATTTTAGAATGCATTATGATGTCTTTACTTATGTATTCAGTCCTTTCGGACTTCAAACATGATTATGTTTTGGCTTGGGGCATCAAATGTCTTGAAGAAAGACTGGGGCATTCCTTATTGAGTTTTTCTTTTCGCTAAGGGTGTAAACCCTAGCCACGCCACTGCCATGAAAGGATTTGTAATTGCTGCTTAATGTCTCCTCTCTGCTGCGAATCTGTTCATTGCTATTTTGTTATCATGATTGGCGTTTCACAGTGTATGGAAAGTTGTTGTCAAGGATGGAATAAGGCAGGTTGAGACCCGGGCATATATAAAATCTAACTGGTATTTCCATAACTCTCTTGTTGCTCGAACAGGTATCATTAATCTTTATTTGGAGAAATTTTTCAATCTAAAAATATATAGATAAGGCAGTTATTCTTTTTGTTTCGAAATTGAACATGCAAGAGTGGTTTCCTGCAAGGCATGTCATGTTTTTTTTAGTTACTCTACATTATTAATTGTGGGCATTCTGAAAAAAGTTAGTTAGAAACTGTAAATGATGGGAAAAGTTCTCTCTAGTGAAATATGTTACTATAACCTTTGTTTTCAGATAGTATTGATGGTGCAGATTCCTTGTGTGGTCAGGGTTTAGAGTCTTCTTTCTCAAAATACATTTTTGTGACCATTCTGTCAGAAGCAATCTTCTATTTTTGGATACTTCTCTGAATCTCTGAATATACCTGGCACAAAAAATTCGACAGCGATTTGACATATTGAAAATACCTCATTTGATAAAATATTAACACATGTTTTAGTTGTATTGCTAGAAATTTTTAGTTATATCAATCAGAAGAAAAAAATAGAGAGTTTAATCACTATTTTTGTAGTGTGAGAAATGACTGAGAAAAGGTGTGTGAAACACAACCATTGTATTGTCTATACTAGAAAACATGTATTATTCTAAGATTGTATACCTGAAACAAAAAGAGATCAATACAAGTTGTCTTAAGATGAGACAATGACTAGAATTCTAAAGGCTCAACTCTGAACCTTGAGGATTGTAGGTATTGTCTGTTGAGAGGCACTTGTGAGAAAAGAGAAACAGAGAGAACCTTTGTATCATTGTAATTTCAGTAAACAAAAAAGGGGTTGGTGCTGCTTGAAATTGGTGTTTCAAAATGAGGGGTTGGTGCTCCTTGAGTTGGTGCTCAGAAATTAGCCTATAAGGCATTGTTAAAAGTGGTTGTTTTAATATAAGCCTAAAAAGGCAACAGTTTAGGAGTGGTTTTTCTACCCCAGGACGGTTTTCCACTTGACATATCTTATGTCACTTTTCTCATCTGTGGTTCCTCTAATTTATTGTGTGAATGCTTTATTATACAATGTTTCACTGTCATACTTCTCATTTCAGTTATATGTGATTGCATTCAATATATGGATGAGTTAATCATTGATAAATGAGAGCATAAATATGTTATGTTTCAGTTTTAATAAAATTTGTCAAATAAGTTCATGACACCGATTCACCCCCCCCCTCTCAGTGTCTTTTTCACTCCAACACTATTGTGCTTGACTATGATGGTGATTAATTCCTTTCCTTTCTCCTAAATGCTAGACTCATGCAAAGATACTGAATTGTTATTAATAGACAAACCAAATTCAGATTGTTTTTGATACCTTCCAATGTTGTTATCATAGGAGCCATTAGTTTCATAAACTTTACCAGATGGATTTGAATTTGTAGTCAAGGTTTCTTCTATGAAACTTCCATCATTTTTAGCTACAAATCCTTCAATAAGAGAATTTTGGAACTTGGTCATGCATACCTTTTGAAATAAAGCATTTTCTTGTACCTTTGGCTCTTCTTCTTTCTCAATGATATCTTTAATAACTTCTAAAATATTATCCCTCCTACCAAAAGAAGGGTTTTTGGTATCCTCCATCCCATGAAACCTTTCGATAATCAATTGCAGCATCTCCCTTAATTTTTCATCATTATAGGGAACTTCAAGAGCTTTAATCCTTATCATTTCACTAAGGCAATAAGCAAATGCAAGTCTTACCTCTTTGTCAAAATGTTTCATAAACTTTGGATTAATCAAGGAAGTCATTGATGGCTCCATTGCCCAACGCAATTTCTTAAAATTAGATTGATCTATCATAGATAAGCCATACTCCACTACCTCCATCATATCAAGCAAAGACTCCTTTGACTGATGAAGGAACTCATTATCCATACCTATTCTATAAAGTCTGACTCCAACATTTTTTCTGCGTGACTCCATGAGTTCTATCCTCTTTTCAATTTTAGCTTGAATTTGTCTCATTGATTCCAACAAAAAGTTCATTCTATCATCCATGATTTTGTCATGGAAAACTGGCATGCAACTTAATATCTTCAACAAATGTTAGTTTTCCCAACAGACTAGCAAGATTTTGGTTTTGATACCACTGTAATATCCCGAGCTAATTTCTTGTGTAATTTTTTTTCAATTTCACCGTTCCAGGTTTAGTGACATTTCATCAAACATATGACAATGCAACCTCACTGAAAAAACTTAAAATAAGATTGCACTTTTATATCCTAAATAGCTACATTCATTTATTTCTCATGACTTCAAGCATTTTCATGAAAACCAAGTAACAATTTATTTGATATTCAAATTTTCCTTATATTTTAAATGTGCACTGAAATGTAAATTTCTTATCAATAAGCATTATGGAATTCATGTCTAACCTGAGATATCTAGAAATATTATTATACTTCAGGCCACCTTAGCATGTATGACCACCTTAGGTTCCTGGAATATGGTGTACGACTATAGGTCATAAATGAGCGACTTCTTCCCAAAATAGTCACGACTTCCTTCAGATATTGGTACGACAACTACTAAGGAAATTAATAACCAATATTTATCATGTGCCTCCTTGACTTTTCACATGTCCACGTCATTCCCTCAGACTCCTTATGAGGTGTGGGTCCCCATTTAACATGTTACAATTTATTTATGGTGTACAAAGCACTTATAAAGGGTCATTTGATAGTAAAAATGAAACATTTGAACCTTTACAATTCCAATGCCACCCTATCTACAATCATTGGTATCAACGAAATGACCAACCTCAGAAGGTAGCAATGGTACAACAAGAATACCACAAATATAATATTTTATTTTTGCATTCAATATACCTTTGTAAGAATTAAACTGATATTTTGAAATTTATCTTCATAAAAGACGTCAAAAAATTTCTTACCATGAAATCCAACTATGAATTCTTAGTTGAATCCACCCAACAGATGAATTAGGTTTTCGTCCAATCCATCTTGAAACCCGAGGTTTTTTGTCCTCGCACTTGTGAAAGCCAAGCTCTCCAATTTTCCTAAAGATAATTTTTCCAAGATGTCCAATAAACCCTTTTCATCCCTTTTTATACTTCACCACTTTTAATTTTTAATATTAAATATTTAACTCGATTAAAGTAACTTTATTTAATATTTTCTCCATCCATTTAATAAAGCTACTTTAATAATAAATAAATTAAAAATAAATATCTAAAATATTATTTTAAACAAAATAATATTTAATTAATTAAATCAAAATTTGTGGTGGCTAGTCAAATATTAGGGACATTACAACCCAAGTAGGTCCCTTATGTAGAGGTTCAATTAGAGTGGTCATCAGGAACTAGACACTCTAGGGTAGATGAACTTGATGTGAAAATTCTAGTGGGAAACATAGTGGTGTGAGACGTAACTATAGAAAGATTGGAGAGGGATAAGGACATGCAATATATTGCTTTGGATGTGTTGCAAAGATAGTCATCAAAGGTATAATGGGTTTGTACAAAGTGAGAGAGGTCTTGTACAAAGTTGAAGGTGGTACAAAGGTAGCTAGTAGAGTTATAATAGGAGAAAGAGGTGTTGAGCTTGCATTAAATGCAAAGCAGGGGGAGAGGGAGATTGTAGCAAAGGAGAGAGATGGTAGTCAATCTTTGATAGGGGATGCAAGTCCAAGTGATAAGGATGAGAGTAAAGTAAGATAGGGTAATGGCATAGTCACTAAGATTATGCCTAGATAGGGACATAGCGAGGAGCTTGCTAAAGGGTCAGGATATGGGACATACATTTACAGAGTTTAAGGATAAAATATGTGCATCACTTATGTTTTTACTTTGACATCAATCGACCTTTTCAACCCGCCTTATAAATTTTATCTCCTTTACCTCAATATACTCCCCCTTCAGAGCACACACCATACTGCACTAATCACCAACCACTGCAAAATGACAACACTCACTCCCCTTGACTACAACAACCAATAATGCCACTACCTAATCCCCCTAAGAGGTAGCCACCAACATCAGTCCAGACCAAATAATGTATTTTGAAATCCATTGGACTGATGCATCTCTTTATGCATCTAGTTCAAAGGAGGGGGCAATAACCCCCAAATTCTCTTGGAGATACTCAAAAGTATGTTTAGGAAGAGCCTTAGTGAATATGTCAGCAACCTGATCCTTTGTAGGCACATACTCAAGCTTTACTTCATTCTCTACAACCTTCACCCTCAGAAAGTGATATCGAATTCAGGTATGTTTTGTCCTTGAATGCATTACTGGATTCTTTGAAATATTGATAACACTTATATTGTCACAGAAGATAAAAATTGGTTCATCATATACCACCCTAATATCCTTCAATTTTTGCCTCATCCATAACACTTGTGTGCAACAAGATGTTGTTGCAATGTATTTTGTCTCTGTAGTAGATAAAGATATTGAATCTTGTTTCTTACTTAGCCATGACACCAATCTACATCCAATAAAAAATGCACCACCACTTATACTTTTTTGTCATCCACACAACCAACCCAATCTATATCTCTATAAAAACTTAGAGTAAAATCAATATCCTTTTAATACCACAAGCTATAATCCGGAGTGCACTTCAAGTATTTGAATATCCTCTTCGTTGCTGCAACATGTGACTCTCTTGGATCTTCTTGAAACTTAGCCACAAGACAACTGCATGCATGATATTTGGTCTAGTAGCAGTTAGATATAGTAGTCCTCCAATCATTGATCTATAGTTGCTCTAATCAACCTTAGAAGATTCATCATTCTTGCTCAACTTGCAACCAATAACCATAGAAGTACATACCAGTTTAGAATCTTCCATTCCAAAATTCTTCAACATTTCCTTGACATGATTTGATTGTGAAATGAAAATACCTTTATTTGTTTGATTGATTTGTAGTCCAAGGAAGAAATTCATCTCCCCAAACATAGAAATTTCAAACTCTTTATGTATTTCTTCTGCAAACTTCTTGCACATAGCTTCATTGCCTCCAAATATTATGTCATCAACATATACAACTACAATCAAGGTTTGATCTTTTTCAAATTTAAAGTAAATATTGCTATCTGTGATACCTTTGTTGAATCCTTGTTGTAATAAATACTTATCCAACCTTGCATACCAAGCTCTAGGATCTTGCTTTAGTCCATACATTGCTTTCTTCAATCTGCAGACCATATCTGATTTGTTTGATAACTGAAATCCTTTCGATTGTTCTATGTATACCTCTTCTTCTAATTCTCCATTCAAGAAAGAAGACTTCACATCCATTTGATAAAATTTGAAATCCCTATGTGTTGCAAAAGCCAAAAATATCCTTATAGCTTCCACTCTTGCCATCGGAGTAAGTGTCTCCTCAAAATCTATTCCTTCAATTTGTGAGTAGCCTTTACACACAAGTCTTGCATTGTTCCTTACCACTTCTCCATTCTAATTTAGTTTGTTTCTAAATACCCACTTAGTTCCAATCATATTTTTGTTTTTTGGTCTTGGGACAAGTTCCTAAGTTTGATTCTTCTCAATATGCAAAAGTTATTTTTCCATAGCCTTGATCCAATTTTCATCTTTGCATGCCTCAATTAATGTTTTAGGTTCAACTTTCAGAAAGTAAACATATATTTACCTATTCTTCAACAACTTTCTTTCTTGTCAGTATGCCTCTGCTCTTATCTCTAATGATATGATCTTCAAAATGATTCTCTTGCACATACTCGGTTGTTTTAGGATTCTTTTCTGGAGCTTCTTCCTCTTCAATTTGCACTTCTCTTTCTTTTTATTCTTCTCTGCAAGAAGACTCATCTGATTCATATCCATCTATCATCATTGAATTCTTCTGGAAATCTTCATCAACCTTGACGTTTGCACTTTCTACAATATTTCTCAATCTCTTGTTGTAGCATCGGTAAGCTTTGCTTCTAGTAGAGTATCCAAGGAAGATAGCTTCATCAAACCCTACATCAAACTTTCCTAAGTTATCTTCATCTCTTTTGATATAACATTTGCTTTCAAACACTCTAAAGTACTTGACAATAGGAATCCTTCCATACCGTAGCTCATAGGGAGTCTTTGTACTATTAGCTCTTGCTTGAACTCTATCAACTATATAAACAATAGTATGAAATGCTTCTCTCCATTAGACTTGCCTCTTTCATCATTGTTCTTATAGCTTCTTGAATAGTCTTACTCTTTCTTTCAACCACTTCATTATGTTGAGGAGTCCTAGGGGCGGACAAATGCCTCTTTATGCCATGATTCTCACAAAAAATGTTAAACTCATTGGAGGTGAACTCTCCAACTCTGTCAAACCTCAAACATTTGATTTTCATATCCATTTCATTCTCAACCATAACTTTAAATGTTTTAAATTTATCTAGAGCTTTTGATTTTTCTTTGAGAAAAGTAACCCATGTCATTCTAAAATAATCATCAATCAATAGCATGAAATACCTGTCACCTTGATGACTTCTTGCTTTTGTAGGGCCACAAAGATCTGTATGTACCAATTCCAATCGTCTGGTAGTAGATTGTTCTTTGATTTTGAAGCTTCTTCTTGATTGGTTTCCAATTTGATACTCTTTATAGACAACATTTATAGGCTTTGTAATCTTTGGCAGATCTCTCATAGATTGAACTAAAATGATTCTTACTAGATTATCAAAATTGATGTGACACATCCTCTTATGTCATAACTAGCTTTCATTAATCTGAGTCATAAAGCAATAACCATTAGCACCCTTAGGTTGATAAACATTTCTATTTTTCCTTCTTCCAATAGCAACCACAATTCTAGATCATTTTCTGATCTCACATCAATCATCCTAAAACATAAGATTGTATCATTTTCTACACATTTGTCCAACACTCAAGAGGTTATGCCTTAAACCCTTGACATAGTAAACATCATCAATATTATGCTTTCCATCAAAATCGATAGAACCTTTTCCACATATCTTAGTAGATGTATCATCACCAAATCTAACACATCCTCCATATTTTTCAAGTTTAATAAACTTACTCTTGTCACTGGTCATATGATTAGAGCATCCATTGTCAATGATCTAGTAGTTCTTCTCATGTCTAGCATGAAAAAAAGATACCAAAGTACCTTTAGTCTTATCATTTGTCTCTAGAGGGATTTCCTTCACACATCTCTTAGAGTTAGAAAAAACAAATTCATCTTTTAAAGTCATGAACAAGAATTCATCATGAGAAATACTTGCATCTTCTCTAACGTAATAACTTTTCTTAACCATCTTACCTGTTTTCTCCTTATTTTTGTTATTCAAAGCTCTGTTTGGACATCTTGAAGCATAATGACCTATCTTTCCACAACTAAAATATTTGAAAGGAAAGTTACCATTGTACTTACCAGTAATCATCTTCATTCTTCTTACAAAGTTACCTTCTATATCATCAAGATCCTCCTGATTTGATTCCTTGATCTCCTCTAATTTTCCAACCTTAAAAGTAGTCTCAAATTTTGCACCATTATTTGTTCCAGATTCTCTCATTTCAAAATTAGTTAAAGAGCCATACAACTGATCTCTAGTATATTGATTTAGATTTGTAAATTCCTCAATAACAAAAACTTTATGACTGTAAGACTTAGGAAGAGTTCTGAGAATTTTCTTTACCACTTCTAGTTCTTTGAGTTCACCACCAAGACCTCTGATGGAGTTGACAACTTCATCTACCCTTTGTATATAGCTTGTAACATTTTCTTCTTTAGACATCCACAAGTTCTCAAACATGATTTTTAGATTCTACATCTTAGATTCTTTGACCTTATCATCCCCTTCATAAATGCTAACTTTTTCCAAATATCTTTAGCAGTTTTTATACCCATCACTTTCACTTCAGAATTAGTAAGACTATTTAAGAGAGCATACCTTGCATTACCATTGCTTTCATAGGCTTTTCTTTCATAGTACTTGGACCATTTGCAGGTTCAGTGTATCTATTCTTAACAGACTTCTAGACATCAAATCCAAGATAAACCAAAAAACCTTTCACCCTTATCTTCCAAAATGTATAATCTATTCCATCAAACACAAGGATCTCTTTCTTGTGCGCCATCCTAGATCTACCTCAAGCGGTTAAGCTTTCTTCCAAGGAACCTTGCTCTGATATCAATTTTTGAATGCATAACACAATTAAGAGGAAAGGGTGAATCAGATGTACCTTAAAACTTCAAAACCATCACAAAAATTTAGATCCACATTCATTCAATTAACCCTTAAGCTATTATGATGATTTAATATGAAAATAAAATAACAAAAAAATGAATCAAATCAACAAAAAGCACAAGAGAACATCATATTTACGTGGAAAACCCAAGATGGAAAAACCACAGTGAGGATTAACTCACAATATAAAGTAATATCAACACTGAATACAAAGAGCTCACTGCCCAAAGAAAGAAAGGCTCACTGTCAGAATAGAAAAGAAAGTAGAGAGGAATGTTACACACAAAAATCCATCTCAATGCAACAGAGAAATCCACCACAATATCACCAACACCTTCACAGCATGACTCAAGAATTGTAGACACTTTCTGCTCACTACATCTAGCAATCTAACACATGAAATATTGCATTGCACTTCTCAAATTCGCACCCTAACATTGCAATTCACATCCTTTGCATCATTCTTACTTATCTTCGTATCCCTCAACAACTCAACTCATATTTATATAATCTTCAACCTTGAAACCATTCTCCAAGGTCAGCTATGTACCTCAACCATGTAAATTCAAATTAGGTCAGCACCAAAACACATCTGTGGTAGATAGAAGTCAAGGCGGACCACACCAAACCTTATCTAGGACCCAAATGTATAAAACCACACTACAACACACTTCTACAAACAATAAACATCCACCACAGTTAGTGTAAACACCAAGGTCGGTTGTTACCTGTGTAAACACCATTAAAATTTTGAGTACACACTTCCTTTGATCAAAAAACTTGCGGACAAAAAATTTCGCCCGAACACAATCTAGAATATTCCAAAAACACCTTGAAATTCAACAAACTCTTTCATAACATCTTTCACCTGAAGAATGCACACACCAGTACACTCAGACAATTCTGCAGAAACTTAAGAAACTAACTTCTGAAGCACCAAACCTTGAACATCTTTGACTGAAGAAAGATACCAACACTACTAGCACACCTTTAGATCCACAATACCTAAAACCAAACAACTGAAAAAGGCGGAGAAAAAACATTTCTCCTAGACACCTCTGCAAAGCACAATTCGCACATTAGTGAACACAACTTCATCTGTACAACGATCCATCACACCAAATTTTGAATGCAACACCTCTGAACACCTCTGACCAGCATATCTGATAGATCTTCAACCTAGAAGAACTGTAGAGCAAAACCAAAACATTACTCTACGACCCAGAACAATACTGCAACTCATTGTTTCCTCTTTTTATTCAATTTTCTCAAAAGCACTTGGAAACCAAGCACCAAAAACACATCCTCATCACTTCCTCAATCATAGACAAAATATTATCAAAGCAACACTAGAGGTTGACACTAGTAGCTTACTAATGAAAACATAATGCAACTAATCAAAACATCAAACAACTACACATACTCTTGCAAAAATCTTCTTCTCATACAATTGACAACAATGAGAACACAAGCTTGTTTACATCAATGACAACACCAACTGCTCATACTTGCAACAAGGGTTTGACTGAGGCAAGCCCCTATGTGGCACAACCCTTCCTCTCTCTTTGAATATGCAGGTTACAAATCTGAAGAATATTGGAGAAAGATTGAAAATCATTTATTCATTGTTGCATTCAAACCCTACAACATGACAAGATACATAAACTCAATTATCTCAGCTTTTGTTGAAGATCTGACAGTGGGATCCAGAAGGAAGAAGACTCTAATCAAACACCCGAGGACTATGAAAACAAATTTCAAATTCAACTACAAGGACATAGGCACCCTAGGCGACTTGGTCCTCCAAAATTAGGCTTAGATTTGTGTGAAAAGAGCACAGTACTCTGTTCTTTCCAAATCTATTGTTGGAATTCGGTTTTACAATTTCTTTGTTACAGAAAAATTACATTTTTAGATTAGATCTCATAGTTTCATCAAGTCAATACAATCAAATCAATTTCAGACAATTTCTAAGACATTAAAGGATCAGATCCAAGGCTGATTGACTCACCTTTCAGGTTGGAAGTCAATCTAATATCCTTGTCGATTTGCATCTTAATGTTCATTGAAAAAGGAATTGATCTTAGGCTCTATACATTAGATCTAGGATCCCTTCTTTCAACTAAGCATTTTAGTGAACCTGATGTATCTTTATACACTTACAATTTTTCTATTTTTTCAATGCATAAAAATTGAAAATTGAAGTTAAAACCTAGGTTATTTGAAAATATTGTTGATAATTTGCATTTATTTTCAAAAAACTATCCATTTTCATTAGTTTTTTATCATAAAAATTGAAAAATAATTTGAAAAATTTGCAAAAATTTTCAGATATGGTTTTCCTTATCTAGGGTTTAGATCTAAGTTATATTCATTGAAAAAAAACTTGCAAAACTTATTTGACCATTTATGCATGCATATTTTGATGAAAAACATTGAAAAAGTGACAAAATTGCATAGTATTTTCATTCCAAAAACATCAAAAAGCATTAATTTTCATTTGGAAAAATTAGTTAATTACAACATTTAATTTTTGGAAATTATCATTTTAATATTTTTAGTTACCTTAAAAATATCCAAAATTGCATGCATGTATTTGATTCATATAGAGAAAATGGGTTTTGGTGCATTTCCATAAATCTGTTGACTTTCAGACTTGAACCTCTGAGGCATAGGACCCTAAGAGATTGTAGATCATTCCCAAATTTTGAAATTTATAAAAATACGTTCCAAACATAGGCGCCCTGGGTGCCCTTGTTCATCCATTTTGAGCTAAAAAATTATGTGAAAATCCCTATGTGTGTCCTTTGTCCAGATCTGATTTCTATTTTTGATTTTTTTTTTCACCTATCTGATTTTGATCATTTGATCCATAAGGAAAATAACATGTTTCCTTTTCAAAGATGTGGTTTTGATTTGGTAACACATGGCTTGTATAACTATAATTTTTCTACTTATGAGCACAATCTGAGGAAACAAAATGAAATCATTAACAATCATGTTAGTTCTTCTCACATTATGTCTCCTACTTGTGAGAATGTTTTGGTGCAAGAGGATGCAATCATGGACAATCATAGTGGTTCTCTTCCCAATACCTCACCTACATGTGAAGAAGGTATCTTGGTGTTAGAGGATCCAATCATTGAGCATCATGAGAATTTTGCTTGTTTCTCTCCTAATAACTCTCCCACTTGGAAAGATGTTGTGGCACAAGAAGATGACATTATTGATACATTTCTTTCAAAAGACAGTAAGATGGATTGCGTAGATGAAGATGCTAAGGTGGCATTAGTTCCCCATCGATATATCATCAAGTAGATAACTCAGTTGAGGTTATGAACGCACAATTGATTATTAGATCTCCTTTAATTATTGGACCACCTAGAACTCCTCTAATTATTGGACCTTCTAAATCACCTCTCATTGTAGGCCCTCCTAAACCTCTTGGCCATATCCTAAACTTAACAAAACAACTCACTAGTAATCATGTGTCATAGTAACCAAGTTATTACATAGTTGCTCACACATATAACATTAGAAATAATAAGCAAGCAAAACAAACTCCAATATCCATCCCATTATCTCAACCATATCTCCCACCCCCACTTAATATTCCTCAATGCAGTGGTAAAGAATATGATCTTGTTGAGCAACTTTGTAATACTCCAGCCAAAATTTCCCTTTGGGACTTGATTCAAACATCACTTACATACCACAAGATGCTCAAAGATGCTTTGCAGAAGATTTATGTCTCAACTTATGTTAAACCGAATGATGTAGCCACCTTGTCTGATTGTATGCAAGTGACAAAGTTGCATATTGCATTCCCTCAACATGAAGCTTTAATGATAATGGTGGTCATTAATAAAACTAGAGTTAGGTGTACCCTCATAAACAATGGATCGGGTCTTAATTTTTGTAGCATTGATCTTAGAGAGTTGGTATGGATAAGAATCTTATAGAACATGTAATGATGCTAATATTCATGTCTTTGATAATGTTAATAAACAACTATTAGGAGTGATCACACTACCCATTAAGGTAGGACTCGTGATTTTACAAACACTTGCCCATATCATGCCAGGACCTCTTGCATACAATCTTCTCCTAGGTAGACTGTGGATTCATGCCATGAAGGGAGTCTCGTCTAATCTTCACCGTGAGGTGAAGTATGAATATAATAACAAGATATATACGGTTAAAGCAGATGAAAAAAGTTATAATTCACAAGTTGAAGTTGAACATAACACTTCCAACTCTCTTAATTCTTTGATTCCAACTTCAAAGGTAGAACCTCTACATATTTATGACAACCATTATTTTGTTCCACCCACAACAAAATGCTTAGATAATGATTGGGGGCCATTAGCTTTTACACCTTGTTTCAAAGGGGAGTTTAAAATCTCACCATTGAAGTCCAAAGAGTCAAATACAAATGATTATCATGATATTGCTTCATCTTCAAATGCATGTTTTGGTGATGATTGGGGTTCATTAGATTTTACACCCTCCTGTTAGAGTAAAGGTTTTAACTTAATTATATTGATTAAGTTACCTTTATTCCCTTCTTAAGATTTCACTTTAGTTTGCATAAAGTGACATTTAATAATTATATTAATTATTAAATGTTCTCCTTTTAGGGTTTCTTTTAGGGTTACACTTTAGAGTTTCTCGATCTCCTTTTATAAGGATTGATCCTATTGTATTTCATATCAATTCATTCTCTCATTCTCTCTGATATATACATTTTCAGTTTTCAGAGAACCCTTGCTTGTTTGTCTCCATCTCTTCTTTTATGATAGGTTATTTGCATGCAGGTGATCTTCGGGGTTTGTGGTGTTGTATTTTCTCAACTCCTACATGGTATTAGAGCTCCAGACCTACTGCTTCATGTTCTTGTTTTGAAGATTTTTGGAGCTTCAAGGGTTTGGGGTTTTTTTTTTTTAATCCAGGGCATACCTGCAATTTTGAAGCATTTTCAGCTCAAACGGACCTTGCCATTGCGTCCGCAGCGGTCCAAAACCCCTAAATCAATTGTTCATTTGTTCATTTTGGACAAAGTCGAATTTTGGAGCAAATTTTTTTTGCAAGTACGACCGTACGTCCGTCCGTCCGTTCACCTGCCTGGTGAAAAAAAAAAATTCGAAATTTATTATTCCGCATATTTTTTCGGATTATTCTTTTTCGTCAAAAAAATATATATATATATATTTTTCTGCACATTTCCACAGTTTTTTCATTGTAAAAAAAATCAAAAAAAGAAAAAAAAAAATAATTTTTTTCGCAGTTTAAGGGTGTGTCGGCCCTGGTACAAGGTATCCACAGGTCCCTGCGAGCCCTATCCCGCTGGTCGGCGTACTGTCGACCGCCGGCGGCTTTAATACCGACCAGCGGTACAATGTCAGCCGTAGGCGGCGGTCGCCCCACTTTTTTTTATTAATTTAAAAAAAAAAAAAAATTAAACTTTGTAAATTTTTTTTATTGTTTTTTCTATTAAAACAATTTTTTCTATAATAAGCCCAATCGACTTTTGTGTGACCATTTGTCAAATTTAAGCCCACATTTTTGCTATGTTCGTATGACCGAAATTTAATTTCCCCTTTGAGCTTTTTTTCCGGTAACTTGGGCATACGATATCGTTTTTTGGCAAACAAGATATCAACGGAAAGCTGGTTTTCTCATCTTTCTAGTGGTGTGGGTTTCATCACTTCTTTCTTCTATTGGTGCATTCTACAGTTAGTTTTTTTGGCTGTTCTTCATGTATTTCCAGCTTTTGTCCTTTTTGGACATTTTGAGCATCATTTGTAAGCAATATTTTATGTAAACGCACTGAGATAAAGTGTCACACTATTGTACATGCATTTTTGGGTATTTTGCACATAAGGTTGTACCATATTTTGTACTCACACTGTTATTATAAAGTGTCATGATGGGTTGTGTAGTTTTCTTTTGTTTTGCCATCACATTTTTGTCCGGTGAGTGTCCCTCCACGACGACAGTGGATCCATATGATTTCAGCCTCATGCATGTGTGCTTTGTTTTTCACACCACTTTTTCAGTTGCAGGTGCTTTCTTGTGCACTTTTAGATGTTGTTTCTTCTTCCTCATGCACTACAAGGTGTTACACATCATTTCAGTGGATCTGTCAGGCTCTCCCAGTTCAGCATTATGGGGGGGTATTATACTGTTTGTGCTAATTCTTCCTTGGTTTCACCTTGGAAGGAATCTTCCATTCTCTGTTGATTAGTGTTTCAAACTATTGCTTCTTGTTCCATTTGTATCTTCGTTCCAGGTGTTTGCCTTTGTTTTCCATCTGATTCAAGTAGTGTCGTTTGGGGCACTCATGTAGATTGTTGTTTTCAGACTATTGGTACTTGTTCCATCTGTATCTTCGTTCCAGGTGTTTGCCTTTGTTTGCCATCTGATTCGAGTAGTGTCGTATGGGCCACTCATGCAGATTGTTGTCTTCTTGATTCTGATAATCTTATCTTCAGTGGAGGTTCTTCAGCACCATAACAATCATCTTTCGACAGTTGTTTGCAGCTTCTTCTGCTTCACTGATGTTCTGCTTGGCTTTCTGCATCTTTTTTTGGAGTAGAGCTTTTTCCCATGAGGTTTTCTCTATTTCTCTATTTTACAAAGATTTGGTTGTATTTGGGTACCTGATCTGGCCTAGTTGTCGGGACCCATGTTTGTCTTCTTGCATTGTAGTTACCTTTGTTTTCTTGCATTTGTTTGTAGTTGCACTATTGCTCATCTTAAGGAGGGGTATTAGAGTAAAGGTTTTAACTTAATTATGTTGATTAATTTACTTTTATTCCCTTCTTAAGATTTCACTTTAGTTTGCATAAAGTGACATTTAATAATTATATTAATTATTAAATGTTCTCCTTTTAACGTTTCCCTTTTAGGGTTACACTTTAGGGTTTCTCAATCTCCTTTTATAAGGATTGATCCCATTGTATTTCATATCAATTCATTCTTTTATTCTCTTTGATATATACACTTTCAGTTTTCAGAGAACCCTTGCTTATTTGTCTCCATCTCTTCTTTTGTGACAGGTTATTTTCATGCAGGTGATCTTTGGGGTTTTGTGAAGTTGTATTTTCTCAACTTTTACACCTCCTTTATTGGAGAGTAAAAAATATCACAATGTAAACCTAAAGAGTCTTGTGTTTTATTTAGTTCTACATCAATATATTAAAAATCATCACCCCATGATGGTGATGGGGGCTCTCTAACTTCCATCCATTCAGAGTGGAAGATGCCTAACTTTAAAAAACTTAAAAAGGATTTGTATGCTCAAGAAAAAACCAATTCTTCTCAAGAGCATGTAGATATGATGTATTCATCTGAGTTGGAAGAATGTTATGGCCTTGGATACAAAACTCTATCTAAAAATGGATATAATGCAAATATGGAACAAAATGATAGGGATCAGGTGAATTCTATATCGTACTTTTCCAAACAAGGTCTAGGTTTCCAATCTTTGTCCTCATCTTGATCTAATGCTTTATCATCGACTATATTATGACATCTTGTGGTAAGCGAGCAAGCCTTTCTTCACAAAAGAAAGAAATGTCTCCTACTAATGAGCAAGATCATATTTTGTCGAGGCTTCTCAAAGCCCGCTTGATTACTCTTCCTCAAAAAACACGAAAGAAATCTTATAAAAAAATTTGTGCATATCATCGAGTGCATGGTCATTCTACCAATGAGTGCCAGGACTTGAGTAATAAAATTAAACTCAAGGATTGTGGTGCTCTTCCATGTGTTGATGCACCTAATCACTCTAAAAAATAATGATCTATATCCTATGGTGAACAAGGGCATTTGTAGCTTTATGTGTTTTCTCATTGTCATTCATGGTGGTACAATCCTAGGTGCAACCATATTTTCCATGGAAGCAACAAGATAGTCTATTACGCAGTTATCCTTGTCTCCACACTTGGAGGACAAGGATAACTAGTTTTCAAGGTGTGCATTATTTTCTCCTTAAATTACCAACATAGCGAGTATGTTGAAATTTTAAGGGGGGGGGCATATATTGCCCCTATCCATTCCATAAACGTCTTGTGAGATTTGACTTATTGACATACCCCTTTAGTGGTGGTGTTGTTATAACGCCCTCGAGGCGTGGTTATCAATTCATCCCCTTGGACATTAAAAAAAATTGCACCTTCTTAGGTGAATCTTGTTTGTCCCCTTGGACATTAAAATTTATGCCCCCATGAGGTGAGTTTTGTTCATCCCCTTGGAAGTTAAAATGTGAGACTTTACAAGATAGTCCATGGATTTGGCATAACACAACTTGTTGGGTCATGAACTTGAGCCAATAGTTCCATGTAGCTCGTGAGTTCTTTTTACATCCTTGTGAGGGCATCAGTTTATTTAGACAACACATTTGATGGATGGCGTTTGATATTTGAGACAAATTTAAGACTAAGGTCTCTTTGCCTTACTAACTCAAATCATTTTAGTATTAACCATGGGATTTTTGTAATTTATGTGTTTGCATAATGTTGGCATTGTGTTTTGATTTTAGGTTAGGTTGCATTATATTATGTCATGTGTCCTCATCGTGTATGCTTCATGTTTGTCATATTGTATTTCACTTCACATGTGCATTCCTTTGTCCTTGTGTTGGTTTTCCATGGGATCTTGATTCTTGGGGACTTGTGTGTTTCCTCTAGATTCATCATCATTGCAACTCTTCAAAATTAGGACAATTGGGCCCCTCTTGACATATTTTCTACTTTAGTGTGAGTCTGAGCATAGGTTCATACTCTCACTAAAGTGGGGGTTAAATGCAATGTCGTAAATTGTCACCCTTGACAATTTCGTACTATGTTTTTCTCTCCCCCTAAGTAATTGGATCTAATTATACATCTAATGTCCTAATTATGCATTCTATGGCCCATTTGGACATTTATCAAGAAAACACATTTACAAAACCAAGGAAAATATTTAATATTTTTCTCTTAACACTTTACACCCTGCAAAATAGGCTAGGACAAAGTCACCCTAAGCGGCTTGGTCCCCCTATTTTGCCTCCAAATTTTAATATGTCGAGGACAACAATTTGTTATTTGAATTTCAAATGTCAAATGTCGACTATTGGGATTTAATTTGTCATAAAATAGATTAAATTCCTATAAATACCTAGTGGACAATGGATTTCACTAGTCCATGTGAGTACATTTTGTTTGCATAGTGGACAACAAGTTTCCACTTGTGAACATTTTTGGACAAACAAATAAGGCTTGATCCATACCAATCTCCACCTCAATAGGACAAAGCTCCACCTCTAAAGGAGAAGCTAGAGAGGAGGTCAACTAAAGAAGTTCAAAACCCTTAACCACATCCTTAGCCTCCACCTCTATAGGAGAGAACTCCTCAATAGGAGTAACAGTTTAAAAAACTAAGAAAAGAGTATAAAGAATAGCAGAAAGAGCAGCATCAACTCCCTTTAACCTCAAAACCATTAGTAAAAAATCCACAGTCGAACAACAACCTCCAACCAGAGCATTAAACAATAGACTAACTGCACCCAATAAGCATCATTATCGAAAGCTTTCAAATCCATCACAAACCAGAAGAACATCTTCTAGATCTCCAACACCCACAACTTCATAAGCTTGGAGGCACTTAAACCAGTATTCCCATGACAATAATTTTCCATCAAACCATTATTGGGTGAAAGAATGGCCATATCCAAACCATAAACTCCATTTAACAATAGGAACATCAGGGTCTTTAGATACAAAACACCCAAAAACATAACAAAAAAAAGGGCAACAAACACTCCCTTAAAGAGTTTTAAGGTTCGAACACTCATGGCATGAGAGCCAAGAGCGCTTCCGAATGGGGAAAACCCAAAAACCCCCATGAGGAAGATAATAAAATATAGGGGATAAAAAACCCCATCCAAAGAGAAGCTCACTAGTAAACAAATCTACAGCCAAACAATAGCCTCTAAAATCCAAAGCATAAAACAGTGGACTAACTACACCTAGCAAGCATCATTACTCGATGCTTCCAAAGCCACCACAAACCAAAAGAATGTATTATGGATCTCCAACACCCACAAAATCATAAGCTTGGAGACACTAGAACCAATACTCCCTTGAAAATAATTTTCCATCAAACCATTCTTGGGTGAAAGAATGGTCTTATCCAGACCAAAGGATCCACCCCAAACACCACACTAGGGTATACACAGGTAATGGGGGTGTTAGAACTAGAATTTTCATTAAAATTCTAAGGACTTTTATCCATTTGAACCCAATATTTTGTTATCTTTTTTCATAAAAAATCCATTTTACCATCATCCATAATGCTAAAATGCCTTTTTCCACCATACCGCTGCCTTATCATCCACCCTTCTTGGCTGATACCGTTTACCTCCATACTATGGTCCCTTGTAGGGTGGCTCGCGATGTCACGGTTAGCAACAGTCGCGATATCCCTTGCCACCACACCACAAGGAGTTGGAATAGAGTCTACGGTGTACAAGAAGATAACAAATAAGCATCACGGTAGAGCGCTAGGAGGAGGGAACCGTTGACAAAGGTGCATACTGCTATACCGCGAAGGGTCAACAAGTAGCCCGCGATAGTGCGATGTGCAGAGGAGTGTTAATAGGAAGATACCACCACACCGCGGAGGGATGAAATAAGCATCGCGGTAGGGCGATAAGGAGTGCAAAGAAAAGACAGGTCACCGCCATACCATGGGAAGATAGAATGTGGTGTGCGGTTGGGCGATAGAAAGCAATGCAAGGCAAAGCCCGTGGTAAAGCGGTAGAGAATGAAAAGATGAAGAAGAACATCGCGGTACCGTGGGGAGGCGAGAGGCAAACCGTGGTAGAGCGGTATGTAGTGGAGTAACATGAAATGCTACCGCGGTGCTGCAACAAAGAAAATGATGGCGCACGGTAGTGCGGTAAACTAGTTGTTTCAGCTGCAACGGTTCTGATGGTTATTTTCAGTTGTGAAACGACGCAACTCTTGGCCTCACATGAGCACGTGAACAAAACAAAATGTAGATTATGGTTAAAATATTGAATTTTCCAAAAAAGACAACTAATTAAATATTTTATTTTCGTCAAAGAATGCCAAAAGGTTGCACCGAAACAAATGAAGGGTCATAACCCTAAAATATGTATTGTATATATGGACAGAAAAATCAAAGAGAAAGGGGAGAAAAGGGAGAATAGTTAGAAAATAACATAAAATAAAATGGCGGATGCATATAATGTACAGACTTTCTTGAAGCATAGAAATGGAGATAATGTTTTTAATTGGTGAAGTCCTTTCTTGGTGTTCAGTTGTTGTGATGTAATGATTCATATTTTTATCTGGCTGTCTCCAACTTGAGGTCTTTTAATCATTTGAATCAGTATATCAAGTATATTTTTGATTTGTCAAAATGTATTCTCATTTTGTGTGATTTAATTAATTGGTGTCTACAAGTCAGAATTAAATTCTCTTAAATAAGTCACAGTGATTTAAGGATTTCTCTTGGATAATTAAATAAGAACCTGGTAAGAAAACATTCCAACACGATTTATGCAAGTCATAAATTTGGTGAAGTTTTATGCCAGTCATAGAATCTCATTTTCAAAGTGCTTAGCAACTAGAGTAAAGCCAGAGAGGGAAACACATATTAGTCTTGATTTTTGACTCCATTGCCCATGTGGATAGAAGGCACTGATCTGTCACAGCCCAGAAGATAAATTTCATAAAAAAGAAACATATATAAATACTTTCATTTTATGCAGTACGAGTAGTTGTTATGATTTTATCTATCCACTTCCAATTGCCATTGTGGATAGATTGCTCAAGCAGGAAACATAGTTCAAATCTGCATCATTTGCACAGGTACACCCACCTAGGTTTAGTAGAGCCTAAAGAGTAGAAGGTTCAATTACATTGATTGGCCTTGTATGTTAGCCAAAAATCTTGTGAGAGCTTGGCAACCTCTCGTGGTTCAAACCTGTGTTTTTGAAACCTAACAGGGGGCAACCCCAATGACATAGAAATAAGAAAAACCCTTAAACTCAGAGCCCAAGAAGCCAACAGGCTTAACAATGCACACAATAGCTTATAAAACCAAGCTAAAAAAGCCATGCCAACCGTAGAGAAAAAACTCCTTCGACTGTAGAGCAATTGCCATCGCACCAGGATCCGACAACAGAGCAACGACGATAAGCTTCGACAACATAGCAACCACAACTACACCAAGCTTTGACAATCGAGTAGCCACAACCATGTTAGATGAATCCCCATCTTCATCCTCAAAGTCCCCTTCTCCATCCTCGTCATCCCTTGCAGATGCAAATCTGTGCCTCCACTCCCTTTCCGTCTCATTCTCAATTCTAGATAGGGTCCACTAAATTTTTGTTGCATTCCATTGTTGATTCATCATTCATTTGTCATTTAGCCTCTATCCCTCAAAAGGATAAGCTCTCTCTTATTTATTTGTCATTGTGGAGGTGGAAACATCAACACGGGGTTTGACCGAGGCAAGCCCCTATATGACACAACCCTTCCTCTCTCTTTGAATATGCAAGTTACAGATATAAAGAATATTGGGGGAAAATTGAAGATCATGTATTCATTATTGCATTCAAACCCTACAATTTGACAAGATACAGAAACTCAATTATCTCAGCATCTGATGAAGATGCGACAGTGGGATCCAAAAAGAAGAAGGCTCTAACCAAACACCTCGAGGACTGTGAAAATAGATTTCAAATTTAGCTACAAGGACATGGGCGCCCCGGGTGACTTGGTCCTCCAAAATCAAGCTCAGATTTGTGTGACAGGTGCACAGTAATCTATTCTTTCTAGATCTATTGATGGAATTTGGTTTTATAGTTTCTCTCTTACAGAAAAGTTGCATTTTCAAATTAGGTCTCATAGTTTCATTAAGTCAATACAATCAAATCAATTTCAGACAATTTATAAAACATTAAAGGATCAAATCCAAGGATGATTGACTCACCTTTTAGGTTGGAAGTCAATCTAATCTCCTTGTTGATTTGCATCCTAATGTTCATTGAAAAAGGAATTGATCTTAGGTTCTATACATTAGATCTAGGATCACTTTTTTCAACTAAATAAGGGGCATTTGGAGTAAGGCCATCAGGGAGATCAATCATGATGGGTAGGCCACCATGTCCACCAAATAGGCCACCACCCTCATCAGGTCCATCTATAGGGTCAGAGAAGCAACCATTCATAACTGCATACATGACTGGGATGGATTTTGTGATGAGGCCATGTATCATTTTGTATGATGTATCATTTGAGACATTCAAATATGATGATGTATATTCCTTTTGAAACATTATACACAACATTGTTTTGATAAGTAGATGATGGATGGGTATTTAGCATGTTTGATGACTTTTTATGCTTCAATGTGATGTTGTTTATAATGACGCTTGTGATTATGATGCCTCATGACAATTGTTGTGATAGAATACGAATGTGAAATGTAGAATAAAAATGGGTAAATGTAATAGAAAATAATGAATGTGATAGAATAGAAATGGATATGTTGATAATGGTGTTTGTGATAACAAGTACCTCTTGTAAAAATAACATCTATGCAAAGAATAACCTATTATTTTTTGTAGCACGAACCTTATGCATCGTGATATAACGGATCATGATGAAAATGTGTTAGGTGTGTGGAGGACTAAGATGAAAACACACATCTTATAAATAGTGCAATTTTATAATAAACATATTGTCAAAGAAAACCATGATATGAGAAATGATGGTAACTAAGTGTAGTGTCAGAAAATGTACTTTACATTTTCACACTATGTTTGAGCCCCCTAATTAATTCGACTTAATTAAGCCTTTAATTGGCCCAACTATGCATTTAAAAGCCTGATTAATCATGTTTTCCAAAAGGGAAACTTGTATTAAACAATTGCACATTAATTAAATTGCCTTGAAATTGGTGTGTCCTAGGTTTGGGGTCTAGGACCCATTTGCCCAAGGACGGAGGGGTCTCACTTAAGTTTAAGACCCCAATTTTTAATATGTTTTTGGCGACATTTTTATGATTCAAATTCAATTTGCAATTGTCGGCTTTTTAAGTTTATTTTTCAGGAAATTAATAAATTACCTATAAATACAAGGTCTTTTTATCAATTCTTATCCTAGAAGCAAGAAGTGAACTTTCATAAGAGAAAATATTATTGTCAAAGGTGTTCAAGAGAAGATTTATCCGTCTTCTACAACAACATTCAAGATCTCAAGCATCATGTCAAAGTTATCTTCATTCATGCATGTTTTTGGAGCTAACATTGTGATGTAGATTTCGAGCATTAAAGTCAAAATTCAAGCATCAAGATCAACATTCAATAAAGCGATTTCATGCAAGATCAAGACCTTGGAGAGATGTGTTAGATTTTAGTCCTTCAAGGATCTCCATTCAAGGGTTTGGTGAATTGCAACATAGCATTGTTCATTCATCATTTCTTCCATTCATGTTTCATTTCATTTCGAGGTTTAATTACCAAAATGGGGTTTAACCAAGGAAAACCCCCATTCACCAAAAATAAACAATTTTTCCCTTTTTTGTGTTTGCATATTTGCAGGTGAAGAATTGAAGATTGATCAAAAGTGCACTTTTGCAAAGTTGTCAACATTGTTGTCAAGCCATGGAAACTCACTTGTAGAATTTAATTCCGACTTTCAGACTATGAAAGTCGAAGGAATCGGGAATGCAGACCCAAGAGCAAAGGACTGTGAAAATAGATTTTGGATCCCTCTAGCAAGACCCATTCACCCTAGGGCGAATCTGTCCTAGGAGGACACTCAAAAACTGCTTTTGGTGATAGATGCATAAATTCATACTCATCTCAGATCTACTAGAACTTTGTGGATTCTGATAAATTAAGGTTTTAAATTGATGATTCATGTTTTACATTACACAATTGGATTCATTTGGTATTTTTCATTTATCTCCCAAAAGTGTGTTTCAAGTTGATTTACCCTATCCTCAATCATAGGGAAAACAACAAGATCTCCATTAAGATTGACTCACCTAAGGGTTGAACGTCCATCTTGCCCTAGGGGATCTCTTTTTCCTAATGAAAGTAGGGAAATAGGTACATTACCCCCATTCAAAACCTACCTCACCTATTCCCCTTCATTTCACTAAGATAGTGTGTTATATTGAGCACTAGGACTATCAACACAAAATAAACATATGCACACAATCAAATAGACACACAAGAAACACATGATTTGATAACTAGTGCAATGTTGAGGCCAAGGGGGTTTATGGGGGAATGTGATGGAACATAGGGTAAGTGATAAAGGGATGGATTAAGCAAGGTTTAATAATCAAATGGGGCAGCATAATAAGTCAAGGGTGGTATTAGGGGGAATAGATAAGATGAGAGACTTTTGAATAAGGAGTAGATGAGAGGAAAATATTGCATTTGTTTTAGTGGTTAAGGACTCATGATAGGTGGGAGGGTGGTCTAATGTTTGAGGAAATATAAATGGGAAAAAGATAGCATGATGGCTCATGGTGGAGAGATGTAAGGCCATGCCATGAGAAGGGGAATATGTCCATGAATTATTCTAGTCATAAGTAAGAGGATGCCCCTAGTCTAGAGAAAAATCAAGGCAAGATGGACATGCGTTGGTGGGAGCAAGATAGGATGAGCATAAGCAAAGTGGATGAGGCATAACTATATGTAGAATCATGCATGAGAATAGATAGTGTACATAGAGTGCAAATGAGGGACAAGCATTGAGTGGGGAATCCAATGAAAGGGGTTGGAATGAAAAATAAAATTCTTTGTAGTGGGAAGGTGAATGAGGGGGATGGATGAGATATGATGAGAGGATGGTGATCTTGAGTGAACACCCTAAGGTGGAGGGTGGAACAAATACAGGATGGAGATAAATTGATAACAAAATTGGGGGGATAATGAGGTGGGGAAGATATAATGAGTTCTCATAGATAGAGAGACTAATGCTACACGTGATGCTTACCTTCTAGAAATTCATCATGGTACTTGCTTAAGGTGCCATAAGGAATGGTTTTCACCATTGAATGATTTATTTCTCACTATTTGAATTTTCTTACTTTCTTAGATTGTTTGACTTTGTGAGGGTAGTTGTAATGTTCTTATGCATGAAAGCACTTAAGGTGCATAATATTTCCAAGTTATTCTAATTCTTAGTCGCCTATGGGAAGATGAAGCATTCCTATAGAAGCATCCATCGAACATCAACATTGAGGATAATGTCAGTTTCAAGCAAAGAGGCATGCTACACCCTTATCCTATAGCATGTATTGAGATATGTGATAACCTACTATGGGCCACACAATCCTTTATTGAGTCTATTATGAGTCCCTAATTATATTTTAAGTATGTTTAGTCAACCTCATTGGAACTAGAGTAATATTATTACCTAATGATGCATATATAGTTAGTGAGTAGTAGTTAAGCCTCATATTGCGAATGTTTTTTTTGTTGAAGACTTTTAGAGGTTTTCCCCCTTGAAGTAGCCTATTATTATTATTATTATCAAGTATTTGCAACATTGCTTCTATTATATTCTTCTCTTGTGCAAATTTATTACATCTAGTGTGTTCATGACTGAATTAAAACAAGAAACAAAAAAACAAATGACCATCATTGTCTATGATCCTTTTGTCATCACTACAAGGTAGCAACTATGTTCCTTTGCAACTATTTGTGAATCCTCCCATAATTGGGTGTGATTCCTTCTGCAATCAAGTGATATCTACAATTTGCAAGCCCTACAACTACATTTAAAGAAAAAACCACAATGTTCGAAAGAAACCTCGATAACTCACTATTGGAATTTTAGTTTTCTAGTTTGACCTATGACTTGAAGAAAAACCCATGCAACCTTATGTTGAACAAGACAACTGAGAGGGGGGGTGAATCAATTGTAGCAAATTTTAACTTTTAAGAACTTCCACCAAAGATTAGATCTATTATCATTTGCAAATCCTTTACTCTACTAATATGATTAATCATTAAGTGTAAAAGAAAAAATTGAAAGAAGTAAAACCATACACACAATAACACCAGATTTACGTGGAAAAACCAATAAAGGAAAAACCACGGTGAGGATTAGCTCACAATATAGAGAATATCAAACCGAACACAAAGGATCACTACCAGAAAGGCTCATTGCCAAAACAAGACTTGCTAATCGGAACAGGACTCATTGTCCAACAAGGGTTAACCACTCGGAGGTCTCACTATCATAGAATTACAAAGAAGGTAGAAGATATTTGTTATAGAGAGAAAAATAATCTCAATGCAATGGAGATTTCCACGACAATTTGCTCACACACTTGCAGTCATACACAAAAGATGTCAAATGACTTTAGTTGACTGCCTTCGGAACCCTAACAAGAAATTCACACTGATTTTCTCAAACTCGCATCAAACACACACACTATTTCACATCTATCTTGCTTGCATTATTCTTTCATAAACATCTCAACTTGTATTTATACCATCTTCAACTTTGAAATTCATCCAAAGTCGGCCACACACCTTTTGCATTTACAAAATCAAATTAGTTTGGCGCCAAAGCATTCTACAGTGGAATTAGAATGAGGGTGACCCAAACACACACTTAATGAGGACCTAAATAAGTCCTAACACGCTTCAACACATTTCCATGAATTTCTCGAGTAGTGTTTAACACAAGGTTGACCAATACCCATGCAAAACACATAAATCAATTAAGCACACACTACCTTAACACGATCCAGTCTCCCAGATAACAAATTTCACTTGAACACGACCTCATCAACTTATTTTGAGAACCGCAAGTCATAAAACCCAAACAAAGAAAAATCTGGAGCAACTACATTTCTCCCAAACCTCAGCTAAATACATAGAAAAGCACAGTTCACAACTGGTGAACATAAGTCACACTATACAATGATCCAAATGCCCAAAATCTAGATATAGCAACTTCCAACAACCATGAACAATACCTCATATCCTCACTAGCATAGAAGCAAAACCTAGAGCAAACACTGAATACCTGCAACCTTTTTTTTATTACAATTTTCTCAATATCCTCGAAATATACAACCAATAACTATCATTCATGACATCAATGACAATAGCAACCAGTTAACCAATTTACATCAATGACAACACATTCATACTTGCAACAATCTCCCCCTTTGTCATTGATGGCAACACATGATGTGAAAAAACATCAAAGAACACACAACTCTAAACCACCAATCTCCAAGAATTATTTCTCCCTCTTACTTTCTTTTACACATGATACTTTCTCCCTTTTTGACATCAATGTGAAAGGCAAGAGATGTTTTACATTGTTTTCTCCTTTGGTATTAAGAACATTACCAGTACTGAATACTCCCCCTTAGGAGTACACCCAAACACTTCTTTAATGACAACATGTGACACCACATGCTCCCCCTAAGAAATAGCCACCAAACATCAGTCCAGAAGAAAGATAGATCCATAGACCCACCAAACTGATGCATCTCCATATGCACCTAGTTCAAGAAAGGAGAGTCAATAACCCCTAACTTCTCCCAGAGATACTCAAAAGTATCTCTAGGAAAAACCTTAGTAAATATGTTAGCAACCTGATCTTTTGTAGATACATACTCAAGCTTTACTTCATTCTCCACAACCTTCTCTCAAAAAGTGATACCTTATTGATATATGCTTTGTCTTTGAGTGCATCACTGGATTCTTTGAAATGTTAATTGCACTTGTATTATCATAGAAGATAGAAATGGGATCATCATACATTACTTCGATATCTTTCAATGTCTGTCTCATCCACAAAACTTGTGTACAACAAGATGTTGCAGCAATATACTCAACCTCTGTAGTGGATAAGGAATCTGAATCTTGTTTTTTACTTAACCATGACACCAATCTGCAACCAAGAAAGATTGCACCACCACTTGTACTTTTTCTATCATCAACACAACCAGCCCAATCTGCATTTGTATAAGGACTTAGTGTAAAATCAGTATCCCTAGGATACCACAAGCCATAATCCAAAGTTTCATTCAAATATTTGAATATCCTCTTTACAACAACATGTGTTTCTTTAGGGTCTTCTTGAAATCTAGCCACAAGACAAACTGCATGCATGATATCTGGTCTAGTAGCTATTAAATACAATAGTCCTCCAATCATAGATTTGTAATTGCTCTTATCAACCTTAGGTGAATCATCATCTTTACTCAATTTGCAACCAGTCACCATAGGAGTGCATATCGGTTTGGAACCATCCATCCCAAAAAATTTCAACATTTCTTTTACATACTTTGACTGTGAAATAAAATAAAAAAAATTCCATTTGATTGATTTGTAGCCCAAAAAATAAATTCATCTTACCAAAAATAGACATCTCAAATTCTCTTTGCATCTTTTCAACAAACATCTTACACATTGTTTCATTTCCTCCAAATATAATATCATCAACATATACAACCACTATCAAGATCTTGTCATTTTCAATTTTGAAATACAAATTACTATTTGTCGTACCTTTATTGAAACCTTGCCTGAATCAAATGTTTATACAACATTGCATACCAAGCTCTAGGAGCTTGCTTTGATCCATTTAAAGTCTTCTTTAATCTGCAAACCATATCCGATTGATTTGACAACTGAAATCCTTCTGGTTGTTCCATGTAGACTTCTTCCAACTCACCATTCAGAAATGTAGACTTTACATCCATCTGATAAACTTTAAAATCTTTATATGCAACAAATGCCAAAAACATTCAGATAGCTTCCATCCTGGCCACCAAAGCAAAAGTCTCCTGAAAATTTATACCTTATACTTGTGAGTAACTCTTACACACAAGCCTTGCCTTATTTCTGACCACTTCTCCATTCTCATTCAACTTTTTTCTAAATACCCATTTTGATCCAATTATGTTTTTATTTGTTGGTCTAGGGACCAATTCCCAGGTTTCATTCTTCTCAATCTGCATAAGTTCTTCTTCCATACCTTTCATCCAATGCTCATCTTTACATGCCTCACTCACTGTCTTAGGTTCAATTTCAGAAAGTAAACACAGATTTATTTCAGTAGCAGCTCTGCTTCTTGTCAATACTCATTTTCTCTTGTCTCCAATGATATGACTTTCTGAATGATTCTTTTGCACATATTTAGGTGTCTTTGAGGACACCACCGGAGTTTCTTCTTCTTCATTATGTTTTTTTTGTTCTTCCACAACTTCTTCTACTTCTCTGTAATCAGGTTCATTAGATACATATCCATCAACTTCAATTGAATTCTTCAAAGCTTCATCCACCTTGACATTTGTGTTTTCTACAATATTTCTCAATCTTTTATTGAAACATTTGTAAACTTTACTTCTAGTAGAGTATCCAAGGAAGATACCCTCATCACATCTAGCATCATACTTCCCTAAATTTTCTTCATCCCTTCCAAATACCTTGAAATACTTGACAGTAGGAATTCTTCCACACCATAGCTCATAGGGGGTCTTAGTACTATTAGCTTTTGCTTGAACTCAATTTAACACATAAACATTAGTGTGAATAGCTTCTCTCCAGTAAACTTCTGGTAGACCTGCCTCTGTAATCATTGATCTAGCAGCTTCTTGAATCATTCTGTTTTTTCTTTCAACAACTTCACTCTACTGAGAAGTTCTAGGAGCAGATAACTGTCTTTTTATTCCATGCACTTCACAAAACATATAAACTCATTGGGGGTGAATTCACCACCTCTGTCAGGCCTCAAACATTTTATAATCAAATTTGCTTCATTCTCAACCATAGCCTTAAATATCCTGAATCTATCTAATGCATCAGATTTCCCTCTAAGAAAAGTAACCCATGTATATCTAGAGTAATCATCAATCAAAAGCATAAAATACCTGTCACCTTGTAGGCTTCTCACTCTTGTAGGACTGCAAAAATCTATATGAATTAGATCTAGTAGTCTGATAGTAGATTGTACCTTTGACCTAAAGTAGTTTCTAGCTTGCTTTCCAAATTGACAATCCTTGCAAATAACATTAATAGGCTTTGTAATCCTCAATAAATCTCTCACAGCTTGTACATCACTAATTCTCACCATATTATCAAAATTCATGTGACACATCTTTTGGTGCCATAACCAACTGTCATTAATCTGAAACATAAAGCAATGTCCATCAACACCCTTAAGTTGATAAATATTTCCTTTAGACTTTTCACCAATAGCAATCACTGTTTGAGATCCTTTCCTAATTTTGCATCTATTATCCTCAAATACAAGATTATATCATTTACTACACATTTGTCCAACACTAAAGAGATTATGCCTTAAACCCTTAACATAGTAAACATCATTAGTATTATGCTTGCCATCAAAACTGACTGAACCTATCCCACAAATCTTGGCACCAGCATCATCTCCAAGCTTAACTAAGTTTCCATCATACTTTTCAAGTTTAACAAACTTACTCTTATCACCAGTCATGTGATGTGAACAACCATTGTCAACAATCTAGTAGTTCTTTTCTTGTTTAGCATGAAGAGCAGAGATTATAGTATCTTCAACTTTCTCTGGAGCACTTTCCTTTACCTGTCTTTCAGTATTAGCAAGAGTAGATTCATCTTTTATAACCAAGAACAAGCATTCATCATCATCAAAATCTCCATAATCAGACTCGTCATCAAAAATACCAGCTTCTTCATTTACATAATATGCTCTTAATTTTCCCTTTGTTTTCTTTGCCTACTCTATTTATTCTTCTTAGCTCTTTTTCAGACATCTCAAAGCATAATGACCAATTCCTCCACAGCTAAAACATTTAAAGGGTAGCTTACCTTCATACTTATCGGAACCCTTTTTCATTCTTCTTACAAAGTTAGCTTCCACTTCATCGAGGTTCTCCTCATCCAGATCTTCAACTCTTGTAGCCCTGAAAGTAGTTTCTATCTTCGATCCATTTCTCAAACTAGGTTTTCTCATTTCAAATGATGTTAGAGTACCCAACAACTAATCTTTAGTATAAGTTTTATAATCTACAAATTCTTCAATAGAAAATACCTTTTCACTATATACATCAAGGAGAGTTTTGAGAATCTTCTTTATTATCCTGGATTCATCCACTGTAGCACCAAGTCCTCGCATTCCACCTACCAGCTCATCCACTCTATGTGCATAGGATTTGGTGTTCTAATCTTCAGACATATACAGGATTTCAAATTGTACTTCTAAGTTCTGCAACTTTGCTTCTTTGACCTTTTCATCTCCTTCATGAATCTTTTCCAATGTATCCCAGACCTCTAGCTATCTTCAGATTTTGGACTTTAATTAATTCAGAATGTGAAAGATTATTCTTCAAAATAAACTTTGCCTTATCGGTTGCTTCATGCACCTTGATCTCATCAGTTGTACTTGGACCATTAGCAAGAGCAACATATGCAGTCTTATAAGCTTTCTCAACATCATATCCACAGTATTTCAGAGATCCTTCCATCTTTGTCTTCCAGAAGGCATTGTCAATCCCATCAAACCTAGGACACTCAATAGTGATCTTGCTTGACATCTTGGACCTTCCTTAAGCGGTTAAGCTCTAATACCAATTGTTGAACAAGACAACTGAGAGGGGGGGTGAATCAGTTGTAGCAAATTTTAACCTTTAAGAACTTCCACTAGAGATTAGATCTATTGTCATTCACAAATCCTTTACTCTACTAATATGATTAATCATTAAGTGTAAAAGAAAAAACTAAAAGAAGTAAAACCATACATACAATAACACCAGATTTACGTGGAAAACCCAATAAGGGAAAAACCACGGTGAGGATTAGCTCACAATATAGAGAATATCAAACTAAATACAAAGACTTGTTGTCAGAAAGGCTCACTGTCCAACAAGGGTTAACCACTCGGAGGGCTCATTGCCATAGAATTACAAAGTAGATAGAAGAGATTTGTTATAGAGAGAAAAACAATCTCAATGCAATGGAGATTTCCACCACAATTCACTCACACTTGCAGTCATACACAAAAGATGTTGGATGCCTTCAACTCATTGCCTTCGGAACCCTAACAGGAAATTCACATTGATCTGCTAAAACTCGCATCACACACACACACTATTTCGCATCTATCTTTCTTGCACTCTTCTTTCATAAACATCTCAACTTGTATTTATATCGTCTTCAACTTTGAAACTCATCCAAAGTCAGCCACACACCTTTTGCATTTACAAATTCAAATTAGGTTGGCGCCAAAACATTCTACGATGGAATTAGAATGAGGATGATCCACACACACACTTAAGGAGGACCTAAATAAGTCTTAACACGCCTCAACACGCTTCCATGAACTTCTCAAGTAATGTCTAACACAAGGTCGGCCAATACCTATGCAAAACACATAAATCAATTAAGCACACACTACCTTAACACTATCCAATCTCCCAGATAACAAATTTCACTTAAACACAACCTCATCAACTTATCTTGAGAACCACAAGTCATAAAACTTGAACAAAAAGAAATCTGGAGCAACTATATTTCTCCCGGACCTCAACCAGATACACAAAAAACATAGTTCACAACTACTGAACATAACTCACACTATACAACGATCCAGAAGCCCAAAATTTGGATATAGCAACTTCCAATAGCCATGAACAATACCTCAGATCCTCACTGGCATAGCAGCAAATCTCGAAGCAAAACCCGAAGTAAACATTGAATACCTGCAACCTTTCTTTATTACAATTTCTCAATATCCTCGACATACACAACCAATAACCATCATTCATGACATCAATGACAACAACCAGTTAACCAGTTGACATCAATGACAACACCTTCATACTTGCCACACCTTGTTGATTTCAAGCTCCAAGATTTTTCAACATTGCCTATGACTATACTTTTTGGTTTTGATGCAAACCCACAAGCCTTCTATCTCCTTTATGACTCTTGCATGCCCTCATAGTGTCTCTAATTTCAATTATGATTGCAAACTTGTGACTAAAAATGGCCATGATTTTTTGTTTGACTACAAACTCATATACCCATGAAAATGCCTACAACCTTTGCAAACCTTCACAACTTCAAATTCTTGATTGGTTTATCCCTTGCACCTTTTGACCTCCTCTCTTCTCGACTTTCTTAGAATTCAACACAATTGATGTTGTATCCGATTGGGCTTCCTCAGCAAGATCTAATTGTAATACCAATGTTGGTAAAAATCATTGTTTGTAGAATCATACACAAAGAGTACTCAACAAGCCAAAAAATTCCAAATCAAAGAGTACTCAACAAAAACTCCAAAACTTGATATCTTTAAAAACACTTAAATTTTTGAAAAAACATTTATTTGTTTAAAAAACACAAATTTTATGCAAAATACAACTACGAAATGTATCAAATGAGTTTGGTGGGTGTTAGAATTGTGAAAAACACTAGTCATCATATCAAACAACGAACAAAGACACCTTCCATGTAAGAGAGTTGCAAACAATAATATGCAATATCCTCAACAAGAAAAAGTTACAAAATTCAAGAGATAATACAATGAGGATTAGGAGCAACCCTAAAAGATAAAGGGATTAGATCATGACAAGTGTCAACATCACATGCAATGAAACAGAATGATCTAATAATAGCTCACTTCAATTAACATAAAAAACACTCTTAAGTTTAGCTTAAGTGCATAACAATAAATTAGACTAATAACGAATTAAAGACTAATTAGCTAATTCATGATTTCTCCAACATCCCGCTTAAGATGAACATAGGGGTGGCTAAAAACACTAAAAAGAGAATGCATGATGGATTCCGACAAACACGGCCTAGTGAGATACCCATGTATAAAGAATCTAATCTCTCACAACTGGAGAAAAGAAGAAAACCACATGGAAAAAACTCTTCTCCAAAAAAGAGAAAGGTGGATGAAGGATTGAAAAACCTCCAAACCAATGTGAAGGACCAAGAAGCCTCCAACCAAAACAATATCCTGAAAAAGAGGAACTTATAGAACATCGTTGAAGAGCGAAGAAGTTGTAGACAACTATCGAAAGATGGCTAATATAGTGCTGAAATGAAGAACCTCCTCTGAAACAAATGATGATCAGGATCAAGATAACAAGAATCTACATGAGTGCCCCCAACGACACTACTTGAATCAGGTGGAAAACAAACGCAAATATCTAGAACTCGAAGATATAAATGTTAAGATCAAGAAGACAATAATCTGCACGAGTGCCCTTAACGACACTACTCGAATTAGATGGAAAACAAAGGCAAACATTTGGAAGTGAAGATACATGTGGTACATGAATATGCATGAGTGACCCCAACGACACTACTAAAAATGCAAGATGCAAGTCAAAAATACAAGTACCAATAGTCTGAAGAACACTAATCAAGTGAAAGACAATAATCTGCATGAGTGTCCCCAACAACACTACTCAACATGCAAGATGTATGTTAAAAATACAGGTACCAATAGTCTCTAATCAAATGAAAATGGACAAACGCCTCCAGAAATAGGAATCGAAGAATGTCCATATGGTAAATGCTCCATCTCACCAAAATGCATGGGTAACCAACCATTGCATCTGCCTAGTACATAGGAACAAAACTAGATACATAGATCACTCAAAAACAAAACCAAGGAAGCATTAGCACCAACAATAGAAACCCCCTTCCCCCCCCTCCCTCACCGCCCCATAATGCAAACAAGGGAGAGCCAAGACAAATCCACTAAAATTGTGTGAAACAATGAAGTGCATGTAGGAGAAACGAGAATATTTGAACTTGCACAAAAGAGTACCTACAAATAAAAGGGTGTGCAAACTAAGGCACACACACACGAGGCAAGAATCATCAAGATTCATTGTTGTCGTGGAAGTGGCACTCACTTAACAAAAGTGTGATGACAAAACGAAAGGCCTACACAACCCCCCTATGGCACTTAATATCATAGTGTGAGTACAAAAGGCACAACAAGATGTGTGAAATCTCCAAAAAGTATACACCAAAATGATACTTTATCTCAGTGCATCTACAAAAGATAAATTACATGCAAAAAATGTCTGCAATGCCCAAATAGGATTGAATACTAGAAATACATGTAGAACAACAAAAAACGAGTCATCCCACGCAAACGAAAAGTGTTCAAAGCTAAGACATCCAAGTAATTTACCAGAATGTGAAAACAAAAAATTGAATAAAATGTACCTAGATAGAAGTCCGGAAAAATTACATGGGTGGTTGTGAAGAGCTTTGAGAGACCGTCCCACCACCACTGGAATTGTAAAAAATGGAGAAATAGGTCAAAAGTTATGAGCTCGGGAGGGAAAACAACACCTCTGACTTCAACAAACTATAGAATGCATTAGCAACAAAAATAGTGATAAGACCCACACCACTAGAAAGTTGACAGAACCAACTTTTTGATGATATCTTGTTCGCCCAATTTCGATATTATATGCCCAAGTTATGGCCAAAAGGAAAAAAACAACTCCTTAGGGCCAAAAGGGGTCTTCGAGGATCCCTACCAACGTTTGCACCACTAACATTAGCATGACATCAAGCTAACGTCAATGGAATATTCTCTGTCATCAGAAAAATCTGGCCCCTGCAAAAAAACAAGCGACATAATATTCTTGGGGACCTTAGAATATGCTGAAAAAGATTTTGGTTGGTGCGCTTGCCGAAGAATAAAAACGGTGTTGGAGAAAGTTTTCGGCTATTAGACGATCGACAAGGGCCGCTATCAATGGACTATCTTAACGGTGGCGGGCATTGGAGGCACAACCACCTGAGCACCACTCCATGGGAAGTAGCCCAAAAAAGCGATGTGGTGGCTCAAAAAAATGGTGTGGCTTTTTTAAAAAAACATCTTTTTTATTTTTTATTTTTTATTTTTATTTTTTTTTCGTGCCCAAGGGCTGTATAAGAGCCGTACAACCCCTAAGGAAAAAAAAATTGCCTTTGAAACTCCCGACAACCAAATTGGACAAATTTATAGTCAAAATTTGTTGAATCAACCTCTTGAATTCAACGGTGAGGTTGTTTTCGTGCCAAAATACACCTAAAAATTGTCCACCTCCAAAAATTGCAAAAAAAAAAGCAATGGCGAATCCAAATCTAGAGCCTTGTAACCCTTGTTGAAGAAAAAACTTAGAAATAAATAAGAGGTCCGTTGAATCAACACTCTGATACCATGTTAGAATTGTGAAAAACATGAGTCACCAAATCAAACAATGAACAAAGACACCTTCCATGCAAGAGAGCTACAAATAATAATATGCAATATCATGAACAATAAAAAGCTAAAAAGTTCAAGAGAAATAATAGAATGAGGGTTGAGTGCTATATAGGAGCAACCCTAACAAATAAAGGGATTAGATCATGACAAATGTCAACATCTCATGCAATGAGACAGAATGATCTAATAATAGCTCACTTCAGTTAACATAAAAAACACTCCTAAGTTTAGCTTAAGTGCATGAGAATAAATTAGACTAATAATCAATTAAAGACTGATTAATTATTAGCTAATGCATGATTACTCTAATAGTGGGGGTTTGGGAGCAATGCCCCTAGTAAGGTTGAGGGGCAAAACCCATTGCAAGGTTTGAAGGCAATGCCTTTAGTGCATTCTTTGTTGCCATATATACTAGGGTTGAAGGGTGGAGCCCCTACCATCAAGTCTAAATGAAGACCTTCAAAACCACACAAACTTTCATGCCACACACTCTTTTCATAATTTTTTAAAAGGCAAAATAGATGCTTATAAAGCCAAAAAAACAAAGTTTTTGGGGTGTTAAAGCCACAAATTTTTTCCCGCAATTTTGACATGTTACTAAGACAATGAGTCAAATGGAAAAAAATGCCAAGTTTTTCCAAATACTTGGCAAAAAAACTCAGCAAGTAAATGTTGTAGTACTCGTAGAGCAAGAAAACCCTTGAGTACTTGGCAACTCACCAAGTTTGGGAACTATAGTAAAACTTGAAGAAATGGGATTGAAATAAATTGGCATGCATCTCAGGGAAAGAGTGCCACATTATATAGATTTAAGAAGCATCACGTTACAACCAACTCATTAAAGAGCTACAACCCCCTGACAACCTTTTTAATGACCTACAACTAGCCACCTAAGTTATTACATACACTTTATTATACTATTACTCTAATATTCTAATAATAATTGCATAATTTTCTCATTTTTATTTGCATAGGCTGCTGTATTCATTTATTAAGCATTCAACAAAGTTGACATTAATGTAATCCACATTTGTGTTGAAAAATCTTGTAGTCTCCAATCTCTAATTTTTGATATCAAACAGTAGAACTTGGCCATCATGGACATGTTCAAATCTAACCTTTTTGGTCTACATAACAAATTAACGCTTTGTAGTCTTTCATGAGTGTGCTCGTCTATTAACTATAGGAAATGTAATGATGCACTAAGAATTCACTTTCACCCTATGTTCATAATGCAGACAACATAGATATTGTTATAATACTATACTATCTTGCATTGAAAAAATAATAGGTCATTGCCATAAACAAATAAAAAAATTATAAAATCATTCATACAACTTACCTTGTAATATAAAACATAAGAAATCAAACTCAAATAGTTTTTGCATGGAGCGTTCATCCCAAAATGGACAACATGCCTGCAGAAACTACTTGGCCCAAACTCAATAAAAGATACAGAATAGAGAGATCATGTGTAAGACGAGCAATTCTATCTTGCAGTCACAAGCAAGGCCAGCACAAAACTGAACCTTCTCAGAATTGAAGGTTCATTAGTCATACACCACACATGAGGTCATAACAATCCAAATGTAATCACCATCATTTACTAATAGAATAGTGATGATCATTAACATAAGAATCAAAGAATCAAAACAAAAATACTTTGAAACCTGTAACATAATTTAAAAGAGACAAAACCGCAAAACCAATGCTTCAAAAATATAATTTATATATAGATTTTAGCAACTTATATAAGGTAATCAGTTTTCCTCACATGTTTTTTAGTACTTTATGTTATTTAGATTGGACTTAGCAGGCCCGTATTGGGTTTGGTTTTGACATGGCGAAAAACCATGCAGAAATTTGATAAAGCTTTGTAAATTAAATCCAGTAAATTTGCCCAAATTGTACCCTTCAGTCCTTAGGCTATAAGGAAAAGAAGTTCACTTAACAGATACCAAATTGATGTTAATATCTTCAATCAAAAAAATCTGACAAAGCTCAATCAAAATTTTCCATAAAAATGAGCCAGCCCTCCATACTCCAAATCCTATTTTTCTGTGTCCAGTAATGTATTCTTGAGTCCCATTGACTTACTTTTGGTTACTCATGGACATTAATATACTTATTTTGTTGGTATCATAGAACAGAAATTTAGATTTTACAATGATTCATGAGGGAAAGAGGGGCAGTAGTAAAGAGACTTTACCAAGACAACTCCAGAAGACAAGCAATTCCTTAGCGAAAAAGAGATCCTCTCATTGCTGCATCAACAAAACCTCATTTGTGTTTGGCTGCACATGTCCAAACAGCGGAGAATTACTGCTGATCTACAAATATATCACCAGTGGGACCCTGGATGATCATCTGCACAGAGAAAAAGTGCTTGGTGCAAATAAATTGGGGAATCCACTTCAGTATGGAACTTCTAAACCTAACACCCAACATCCCACTGGGCTTTCTAAACCTATTTCTAGGAATTGTTTTTGTACAGTAAGTTGTACTGTATCAGGAAGTCAGCCCAACCATTATTTCCAAAAAAATTGCCTCAAATTGTTCTATCCAAGAGACTGTTAATGATTAAACATCATGACCACCATTAACGAAGTTCCCAGCATTACCAAGCAGGTGGCCTATATCATCAAGGCCACCAGTAATGAGCTGCCCAACAGATGCACATCCTCTCACAAATGTGAATAAATTGTTGCCTCTATGGCTGGAATATTGAAGCAGAATATAACAAGATTTAGGTTTTGGTATAATAAGATTTAGGGTTTGGTATACACAATTTAGGATTTGATACATTATGATTTAGGCTTAGGTATGACAACATTTAGACTGAACAAGAAGTTTTGTGATCACTTATTTTATATGTAAGTTGTTTTTAAGATAAGAATATGATGTTTGCTTAGAATAAATGGTATATTTTTGGTCAACTACTGTTGCTCAAGTTTTGTGGACCTTTAAAAGTTCATATTTTTTAACACCTCTTACTAAACTCACTGATGTAGCAAGTCGTATCATGAGCCATATCTCCAAACCCTAGTTGTAGGTAGATTAGACTCCAATCATATCTCATGAAAAATTGAGGTATCACAATATTACATGTAAGTGCAACATGGTCACTAAACTAGTCCACCCAACTACTGGCCCCTCTACCCTAAATGACCTTTGACCTCAATTGTTGTGAGTTTTTGCAAAATTGATCTAATGAAACATACCATTGTATGCAATGACGTGACAATCTTACAAAATATATCCCAGCTGAAAAGCAAAGGGGGATTAAAAATAAATAAAATAGTTGTAAAATTTTTGTATCAAAAGGGCAAGATCCGAAGACAAATAGGAAGACATTGTTTTTTCTTTTCACAATATCATTCATCTTTCAACTGTATGGTTCATAAAGAATCATTTCTATCTATCTTAGTCTTAAATTATCTACTCAATAATCATATCTAATGAGAATGTTGTATAAAATCAAAACAATAATTATGTCTAATGAGAATGCAGGATCCAGCATTGAACAAGACTAATCAATCAGTTTCTTTAAAGGCGGTCTAGCAGCAGAGAGAACATATTTTGTAAGCTTCTCTAATTGCTTCATATAACTGACCATTAGTCTGTAATCTCCCTGATGTTTACCTTAGGCTTCCAAACGATATCCTTTAATGCAGATGAAAGTTTCTTGTAGAACTGCATAGAAAGAATGAAATCATTACATAGCTTGTGAGAAACAAGTAAAACCATAGAACTGGATCAATATAAGTGCTAGAAAACGACTAGAATACATCCTGAAAACAACGTTTGGTAGACATATTTCACAAGTATGTCTCAACCTCAGAGAATTCCAGGGTATCACCTCCAGCCTTCTGAACCTCAACCATGCAAAGTGATGGAGCAACTTCAAATAACTAAAACACAACAAAAAAATGTTGTAGCACAAGAAGACAAAAAATGCTGCACTATGCAAATAATAGCATAGTTAATGACAATTAAAGAGGACTCTAATAGCTCACAATGAGCATTAGTTTTATGCTTACAAAGCACATTCATGATCATATAAATGATTTGTATTAGTACCTCTATTGCTACAGACAAACTACCCTTTCTTCCAATATTGGCACCTCGCAGCTTCACCTGAAAGCAAGTTACAAGTCATCCAGAAAGGAAGAGAAATTCATGCTAATGTGTGATGGATGTTTGTGAAACATTACTCATGAAACATGGATCAATGCAGATTGACTCAAAACTACATAGTTGAATCCCAAAACAATAGTGTATAATCATGTAAGAAATGCCAATTGCATAAAAAACATTAGACCTATGAGAAAATTAAAATAAGATGGCACACCAGATACTCATGTAGGTAATCATCTAAAAGCAATTTCAAAAGAAGAGCACATACCAATGTAAGCAATTACGCTTGTAACAAAATAGATCTTTATTAAGGCATAGATTAATATAATCAGGAGATACTCGATACCTTATAATTCTGTTTTTTAACATTGAATCCAAGAGGTCCAGCAGCTTCCTCAATTTTTGATAGTATCTCATTGGCAGGGTGTTTGGATGTAAATCTTGTTTGTTGCTTAACCAAACCCTAATACAAGCATATAGTATAAAACCACATCTGTAAAGTCCTGAATAGTAATAAAAGGGAAATAAGCTATGACAAATTGAAGTCATGCACAACCTTGAAACCCTAGAACTATGTAAAAGAAACATCTATCTCGAACAAAATAACATCTTTGTTATACAATATTTACAGCTTAGTATGAACTAATATAGCAGTTTCCTCCCATGTTTGGCATAGATCCTATGACTTGCTGAATACTCAGAGTTGCATCTTTAATTCAAACTTCAAAGTGAACCTACACCCTGTATTGGATGCAGATATAGTAATATACTAATTAATGTCAGCCATTCCACTCACCAATGTGAAAGTCTGGAGAGTAGAGCATTATTTATAAATGATAAAGAAATCATAATGTATGTGTGCTGTGGTCAAATCCTGAAGAATATCAGGTAATGCAAATGCACTAAAAAAATGCCTATACATAAGTCCTATTCATAGTTTAGAGATACATACATGAAGGAAGACCTTTAACACAGTATAAACAAAACATACAAGTTTGCCTTGGATTCAGTTACGATTATTTGGATGTTTACTAATCTCTATAGCATATCAATTTATTTTTATATTTTTCCTACCCAAATTTTTGCAAAAAATTTACATGTTTTAGCCAGGTTGATGACTTCTTAAGAAAAAGCATAGAGCACAATAATAAGAGGAGGCTGAATTGAAAATGAATGTCACATTTTTGGATGTTATTGGAATGTCCCACTTCTGTCACCAAGATGATATTGCATACAAATTCGTATGAGGTTGGTTTCCTTTAAAAAGGAATGTCTACAATTACCAAGATGATATACATGGGTCATCTCTGACCACCTTGAACCAGAAAGATCAATTGCAGTTGCTCTATTGGGCTTCATTTCATGGGTAGGCACTACTTAGGAGTCTCTTTTTAACCTACTAATGGAATTAAGTTTCTGTTCTAAGTCAAAAATTAGAAACATAGATCTAATTCATCAAAAAAAAACAAAAAATTAGAAACGTGCAGTAACATATATATTACATTAGGTCTACCCCAATTAAAATTGAATCCCTCAACAAGCACATTTTAGGGAGACAAAAAAGGTTGTACCATACCATGCACATTCAATCTATGGTATGATTAAAGATGAGTGTATTTGAGACAAGAAAAGTGAAGAGTTAGCATGGAAGAATCATAATCGCAGAGACCAAGAGGGCTTAATATACCCCATACTAGCAATAGCACCAGTGGGATCCATGGCCAGGCAATAGGCTGTATTTAAAGAACCTACGGGTACAAGTACAACCCATGTGTCACATCCCCGAAAAAAGCATATCATGTGGGTGTTGTGTGTCAATTAAACAAATAAAAATAAAGTAAATCTGAACAAAGGAGACAACTCACAATGAATGAGGATGGCATAGGAGAGGGGAAAAGGGTGTCTATAGCATAATTATGGCATGGCGACCCTTTACATAGGTGGAAAATTGTGCAGGTCATGTGGAGAAGAGGTGCCTGACAGTCTTCAAAACCTCTGCAATCCCTTCATCTGGGGACGTATGCACATGCAGTTTGGGCAGAAAAAAATGCAGAGAGAGAGAGGGGCAGGAATAAAGAAAGCATGGGGGAATGGAACGCAAAAGAGAAAGAAGAAGAAGAGAGCATCGTGGGGGAGGAAACTCGGGCAGGAAAAAGAAATTTGGGCGGACAAACTTGTGTGCAAGGCCAGATATGCACGAAATGGATTTGTTAAAAGGCTTGAGAACTTTCAAGCAAATCTATTGGCAGGTGTGAAAGCCATGTTCCACAACCATAGCCATCATTCTCCTTGTGTAAGCCAGAAGGAAAGTCTGTATAGGCTATGAACATCCATCAAAGTCTAGGAATAAGGAAATGTGGGAGAAAAGGCAGAGGAAAAAGATAGAGAAAGAATGTTGAGGGAGAAGGAATGCGGTGGGAGAGAAAGAGGAGAATAAGTCGAAGGGTGAGTGGAAGGCACAGATGTAAGTCATTGCAACTGTCCTGGAAAAGATATATGCAAAAATATGGGAGCAAAGAGAGTGTACAAAGGTGGAGCAAAATCCATCAAAAGAAAGTTGTTCTCAGACAATACCATTATCCCAGGACATGCACAAAATTTGATTGTTGAAAAGGCTTTAGAAACTTTCGACTAAATGCAGACCGTAGGTGTGAATCTAGAATCCACTACCCTTGATTGCACCCTTCCTGCTTGTTTCACCATGAGAGCTCACGAACTAGTTTTGGACATCCATCAATGTGTGAGAAGAGAGGAGGCAACAGTAGTATTTGTACAAAGGAGTTTACGGAGATAGATGCAACATGACGGAAGTTATGGTATGGTCTGTGATGTAGATGGTTAGGATATGAGGCCAACGTGGAGCTAGCTGAGTAGATTTTTGTGCCTACATCAAAAACATTTTCAATATTTCCTAGAGTTGAGTACCCTCCTTCACCTTTTCTTTCCTAAGATAGTATTTAATTGACTTGGGTTATCTTCTATTAAATATTAGATAATTTCTCGCATTTCTTGGGTATGTTCTACATGTCTTTGACATTCTGTCAAAAGTTTAGGTTCCTTGTCTAAGCATAGATATTGTCATTGTAAGGGATCTTTGAATATTTTATATTAGCTGAAATATGTAGTTCATTGAATACTTAGTTTGAATTGTGTGATTTAAAATCATCTTATTTAAGAAGGCATATACATGCATTTTTTCATTGCATCTTTATTCAAGATGATAATGAGAATGCCACTATAATGTGTTGGCGTTTCAATTAGCACCTCTGGAGTGCTTATTGGAAACGGACAGCTATTGCAAGTGTGTTAGTACATGCTCTTCGGATTATAGAGAGGAAGATCTCTCTTTGCTGATTTTATACTGTAAAAAAGGGGTGTACTAAGATTTCCTATCTTTTTTACTCAGCGGCAGGACACAAGGGTGCATAAACCAATGCGCCGTAGCTAAGCTTTTTCTCTGGTTTCCGCAGATCTTAACTACGACTAACTAAGCTTCTAAACTATCCTACCTCCTCAAGAAAACAGAGCATGAGGGCATAGGAGCGAAATGGTATGGTTGGATCACTTGAATCCTCCGTCTCAATGGAATATGGCCGAGGCTCTGAACCTTCGGATATATACCAAGATAGGGCTCGATACAAGCAAACACTCGTTACGGTAAACTGGATCTGAGACTTGCCAAGGAGGAGGAACCCCTATCCGAGGTATAGGCTTGGAAGCAGCTCACTGGAAACAACAAGGAACGATGGCCTTTCTAACAGGATTCCCGAGGAGGTGACGACACCTGTCCAAAGTCTAGGCTGCAAGAAAGATCATTAAACAACATCAAACGATAATGATTGATGACAAAATATCCAAGGAGGCGACGACACCTGTCCAAGGAGGAGATTGAAACAATGCACTATTTAAAAACAAGACTTTGAATAACTCAAATAATTAGATCAATCAAGCTTGCACCATCTGATTTATTCTTTAAGATTCTTCAAAGAATTACAAAGGTCGGGACAGCAAAGGCACGAAATCATGCACAATTGCGATCAACCAACGAACTCTCATCCAAGAGTGAACAGATATAAACAAGCGAACTCTGGCAACAGTGGCGCAGCAATTTTGCTAGCAAATAAAGGTTAAACAAATAAAGAACCTAAGGCTCTTATTTATAGGAACTCAAAGGAGTAGGCAACCCTAAAATCTCCTTGAGTTAACAAACAGTTCTTGCCAATCAGCAAGATATTATTCTATGTCTAAATGTAGGTGAGCAAACAGTTAACTGGAAATCTACTTCAGTTAACTGAAACTAAACAAAAGTCAAACTGGAAGTCTACCTCAGTTGACTGACACCTAACTAAAAGTGAACTTATGTTACAAATGTGTCTCCAAATAGACATCCACCTTTTGAGGAAATCTGAGATCCACAAATCGTGGGAGTCAAATAGACATCCTAGATTAGTGGGATCTGACATGCATGATCTGTGGAGATCTGGAGTCAACTTGGAAAGGGGCATCAAGTTGACTTCAGTCATCATTAATGCTATTTGGAGGGTAGGACGTCCTCCCTTGGTGCTTTACACCTCTTCACCACTGGTCAACAAAGTCTCTATCCAGTCATTGACCTCTTCGGCCTCCGGGCAATTAATGCTCTTCAAGATGACCATGTGGCGTCTAAGCATTTCTTCACCCGTCGTAAGCTGCTGATGATAGGTTATGCATTGGGCAGCTGCTTCATCTAACTGGACAGACATGGCTGCAATTTTGGCTAATTTGCAGCCATTGGGATCTTCAAGGAATGAAGATCGGATGACATCCTGGAATCGTGTCTGCACGGTTTCAAGTTCCACATATTCTCCTCCTTCCCGCTGATATTCTAACTCCGGGAAGGATATTACCAACGTTCTTGCGAAGTTGATAATATTGGCGACGAAGCGTCTATAGTCAATCAGCTCCACAGAGTTGGCATCATAGGCTCTCACCTTGTATGCCACCTGTTCTTTCCACTCAAAGAGATGGTGTTTATTTTCTGTGGTCGTAACTGATTCATATGCTTGTTGCAAATCAGCAACTGTCGCCTCCTCTCTCGGCCTCTCTTGAGCTGCCTTTATATCTGACTTCTGGATTTCTGATCGAAGTCCATGTGCTCTGTCTCTCAGCTGATATGCTTCTGTCAACACACACCGCCCTTTGACAACAAACTCATCCACTTGACGTCTCAAGTGTTTACCGTATGTAATCAACTGATGATGGTTCCTTTCAGCTGGGAGATCCAACAGTCCTTGAGGCAAAGCCGAGGAGTTTGGAGTGTCATGTATCAAACTAGAAATGTACAACTTTAGCTGACGGATTTCAGCCTTCAAGGCTGCTTTGTCTTGTCCATCTTTTGTCATCCTTTCTTTGACACTCGCCGAGGCAATTCCAAGAAGGTCTGCCTCCACCTGTCGAGTGGTCTTTCCAAGGTTCACCTTTGAAAGCGTGAAATCCTCAACCCTCACATTATGTATATCTTTGTCTTCAGGTGGGGCAGCAGTCTCTATGATGACCTCGTTCTCTGCATTCTTTTCTACATGTGTCTGCTTCTTCAACTTCTTTACCGGCATGTCTTGTGGGGCATGATGGAATTCAGAGAAGTCAAGCTGATATGAAGGCCTCTCCCTCTTTCTCCCAAGCGAGCTTTCCAGCCAGATAGAATCTCGGCTAGCATCGCTGGGAGGAGGAACATAGGTCCCCTGAATGCTAGAAGAACGAGACTGTGCCGTGGCAATGTCTCGTGGTGGCGAGTCCAAATCAATAGGACTTTGTGACCTCTGTGATGGTGGTGAAGATGGTGGCTCTGTTTCTATCACTGGCACCGCTTCTGCTACAACTTCTTCTACAATGGTTTCCGCCTCTACAGCGATTATTTCAATCACTGGTTCTTGTGTAGTTGCAGCGGTCTCAACTGTCTCAGGCAAATTGGTGGCTGTCTCCACCTGTACCTCTTGCCGGCTTGTGCTGGCAATTCCTTTTCTCCCCCATGTGCTTCCATCCGATTCCTTCTGGAGGAAAGCTCATCTTCTTCTGTCTGGGTTTCCTCCTAGACGTGGAAGTGTAGACTGAACCTGGCGGCTCTGATCGGGGAAGTACTACCTTCCTTGTCCTTTTACTGTCCAGGTAGAGTTGACTGTGTCGAACTACTCTACCCGTTCTTTCCTCAATAGACGTACTCTCTTTCGCGTACCAGTCTACCTTGCCGAGTGGTTGTGAATCCACTAGACCCGTGAAGAAGGAAGAAAGAATAACTTCTCCTTCGTCTTCAGATAAGCCCTCGATGTCTTCTGACATGAATTCTGCAATCTGTGAGAGCTTGAATCTGCTATGGTTCCTTCTTCTCACTTCGAACTCATCTTCGCAGTTGACCCAAAAATCTTCCATGAAAGGTTCATGTGATGATCTTTGCTCAAGGTGAGCTGCGAAGATGCCTCTGGGGTCATAGGATGGCCTCCTGTCGATGAGGTACTTGAGATTAAATCTCACTATTTCTTGGCTTATCAACCTTGCATCAGCTGCTGTTCTGCATCTGTAGAGTCCCATCTGAAGAGGAAAGTTCACTGCAGCCTTTTTCTTTACGCGAAGGTAAGAGTGAACATCGGCCAATTGCCTCAGGAATTCCATGAACACTACCCTATCTGAGGGGTAACGTGGCATCATGGCGGGGTGGCCATTATAGCCATACACGCGTATGTAGGTGAAAGTGGGGAATTGTATGAACCAATCCGCCCAGTCCACCATTGCTGCCTTAGCTGCTGGTGAAATACGCACGTGCATCTCATGGTCTAGCTCGTGCACGGTGTGCATAGTAAAAAGGTCATTTATTCTTTTGAAATGTCTTTCCGCTAGAGTGAACTCCAAGCGAGGAAAGTATTCTTGTACCTTTTGCACACCCAGGGTTCCCACAGTGTTTAATGTTCTGAAATCGCCTTGGAAGGCTATCAGGTAGACCAGGTATGAACACATGTGGAAACGGTGCTCTTCTAGAAATCCGGTGAATTGTTGGTGGAGTGTGTCACTGATCAGGGAGGCCCAGTCGTAACGTTCTTTTCTGCTGATTATCTTGCCAATAATGTAGAACATCCACGGCTGGAAGGATTTTCCCTCCTCTTGTCCAGTGACTCTGCTGAGTAGGGTGATTAGCACTCCGTACTCGTCTTTGAATTCTCCTCTACCAACTACTCTGGGCAAACTGTTCCTCTTTGTTTTCAGCCAATGTTCAGCCATTATAAGCGAACACTTGTCTTTTGAAGCCTCGAATGCCTTTTCGCATTCTGTCACTGATATGACCTTCTTGGTAGGGCATGGTGGGATTGCAAAACAAGTCTCTATGTCTACTGGCTTCAAGCTGCAAATCACCCTCCCGTCAACTGACAGGATCTCTCTTGTAGTCGGGTTGTAATGCTTAATGCAAGCAATTACAAGCTCGATGCTTTGTAAGGTGATTGGAATAGATGCTGCTTGAAACAAACCGGATTCTTCGATGTTCTGCAATGTGATTTGATTCATGCCCTCCAAGTCTTCAGAACTGACCTCTGGATTTTTCTGCCATAAGTCTGTATCAGTCGTTTTCAGGTAATCATGGTATAAGACTGTTTTGGTCTTGTATTGTACCTGAGAGTACTGCATTCTGAAAACCTTGAATATTGACTGGGCACTTGACCCTGTTCTGACACTTTTCTGGAAATGCTAAAAATAGCCTCGCCGGGGGTAGTTTTTACGAAAAAATCTGAGACATGGGTTTTGTTAAGAATGATTTTCTAAACAGACCCAGATCGTCAGAAATTCGAAAAAACGAGTTTTTCTTTGACATGCAAGAGCCCTTCGGTGGCAGAGGCAGCAAGGGCACCAGAAAGTGATTTTTCTCGAAAAAATCTAACACATGGGTTTTGTTCGTGCTTCAGAGCCAAACAAACCCAGTTTGTCCGTTTTTCAATATTATGACTTTTTCCGGAAACCCTAAAAAATAGGGGCAGCAGGGCTACTTTTTCTGAAAAAATCTACCATGTGGGTTTTGTTGAAAAAGCTGTGCTGATCATACCCAGTTGGTCAGATCTGTGAAAATCTGTCGTTTCCTGTGACATGCAAAAGAAATATAGACAGAAGTAGAGGAAATAGACAGAAGATGGATTGGAAGTTATAAACTGCCACTTGTAATAATCTGTCTCTGGAAACAATCTTGGGAGAAGAATGCTTTTACTGCCAATTATCTTCAAAAATATTGAAGATCCGTTCAAAACCCCTGCCAGATCTTGAAAACTTGTTCTTGGGAGCTACTTGATGTTTTATCCTTCAACCTGCAAAAAAGAATAATGAGGAAAAGGGACGCCTAGCATGAATATAAAGCAATTAGGGTTAAGATCCACAAAGTATGGAAGATAACTCATCATTCAGTCCTGATTTGGAGTTCCAAAAGATGATTTCCACTGATTGTGGAGTGTTTTTCTCTTTTTTGGCTCCAAATTTTGCTAACTCAAGTCAACATTTCTGTTTGACTTTCCTTTAGGCGTCCAACCTTGAGTTTGATCTTTTTTGCTTATTTTGCAAGCTGAAGTGCTCCTGTTTGATCTTCGATTCAGGTTGCTCAGTTGATCTCGAGCAGTATCTGACAGTTCTGTTGTTGAGGCAGGATCAATGTGATTAGATATGCCTGGGAGAGGTTAGCTCAGAAAACTGAGTTTAGGTCTCCAGAAAGAAGGGCGCCTTTTCTTGAAAGGGGCGCTTTTGACAATGCCTTAGTCAATTTTCACTGACTCGTTCTTCGTTTTGACCTTTTCAGACCCTCTTTGCTTTGATCTGACGTTCCCGATGTTTGATGAATCAGATGATTCTGCTTGATGATGTGTCGGGTAGCTGGTTCAGTCTTGTTCACGATGCCTGACTTTGCAGTGGCAGCTGGCAAGTTTTGGGCCTCCAAACTAAAGGGCGCCCCTGGCCAGCAGGGGCGCTTTTAGCTTTTGCCTAGTTTTATCTTGGTTGTGGACTGCCAGCCTTTGACCTTCTTCATCAGTCGATTGATTTGTCGGAAGTTCTTGCTGATAGTCTCGCTGACGAGATAGGTCATAGCTGAGAAGGTCGTCTTGGGAGGTAGTGAAGATTCCGGCTGAATCTGGACACCTTTAGGAAAGGGCGCCTTTCCTTGAGAGGGGCGCTTTTAGCCATGCCTTAGCCATTTTCTGGCTTATCTTTCCAGTTTTTCAAATTTGGCTTTTTCTGCTTGATCTCGTCTCGTGATCGTCTGGTGTGTCTTGTGGACTTGCTGTTAGATTGATCACGTGGCCGGGAGGAAGCTGGAAAGATATCATGTATAAAGCTACAGCTCTTGGATTCATCTAATGTCTGCAACTGAGGGGCGCCCCTGGCCAGCAAGGGCGCTTTTACCTTGAAGCTTTCAGATTTGGCACTTCTGTCGTCAATGGATCCTCCATACTTCGCTGACGGTCGGTCAATGATTGCTGAATCAGATAATCTTGCTGATTGTTTCGTTGTCGAGCTAGTATGAAAGTGAAGAGGACGACTGTTTTGACACTGCCAGATGTTTTGATTTGCCCTCTGAGGTTCAAGGGCGCCTTTCTTCAAGAGGGGCGCTTTTAGCCACTGTAGACTGTGTTTTGCCTTGGTAGACAAAACGTGCACCTTCCAGACTTAGCCAAATTTTGGCCTTTTCCGTTTTGAGAATCTCCTTCGTTGAACGTCATCATTTTTATCTTTTTCCGCCATGGTTTCTTCGTTGAAGCTTTTGAGGTTTAGCTTTCAGCACCTGGTACTGGCCAATCTGCCATTAATGGCTGCGGAGCTCCTAACTTTGTTCCTGAAAAATAGAAATAGACCCACCAGAGTAAAACATATTTTTGATAATTCTGACTTGATCAGTGTGATCGTGAAGGCAATTAAGCCTATCAGAATTATTTTCAATCATTTCCGGGAAGGTCCTATTTTTTAGGGTTTCCACAAAAATAGGGGTGTAAAACCCTAATTTTTCGTTTTTTCAAAATTTTAACCATAGGTTCCTTGACAGAAACCCACAAGAATTTCATATTTGGTTTGACCTAAAACATACTTTAGATGGCATTTTTACGTTGTTTAGCTCAATTTAAGCAGAATGCCAAAAATTTCATTTTGGGTATAACATAATGCATCAAAACATATGGATTATTATACTTTAGAATTTATAACATGTTGGAACCTCTTAGTGTATAATTCATAGTATAACAATTAGTTTGACATAGGACGACCTTGTCTTATGGGAAGTATGTTAACCTCTATTTCTTTGGAGGGCCTGTATGGTCTTTGTGACTATTAGCATTATCGAATTTATTGGGTGTATCTTCATATGATGATTGAACAGATACATTGTTTTCATGATCTCGAGCATGGTGCAGGTATCAATTAGGCCTAAACAAGTGTATAGTTATCCTTGTATGCCCTTTGAAGATTAACTTATGATATTAATATTCTATTGCCTTGATTATCCATGGTAGGTTTTAAACCAAAAAGGGTGGATTTATTATGAGTTACGAAGAGTTGCTTTGAAGAGTTCCTAGTAGGCTTGACATTAATTGAAATGTTATTTAGGAGTTCTAATGCCATTATTCTAGAAATAATAGTAATGCCCCAGTAGCTATACTCACCTTCCCTAGGCTTGGTATCAATGTGACTTAAAATTCAATAACTATGAGGTTCTAGATACTTGTAACTTTTGAGAAGATATCATGTATGTAATTATGTGATCATCTGGGAAATTCTATTGTAGTTGCAATAGGCATAATAAATTCCTTTCATGTCATTTTATCCTCCTTGCTTAATGGAATAATAAGATATGCTATATAGTTCTAGAATGGTATTTGGTTATTGGGGAAAAGGGCTTCGATGACTACTAGATATGAATTTACCCCTTGAATATAACACCCTCTATATTTAATCTATTATGTGAATTTTAAGTGGAAGTGGTTTCCTATGTGTTTGTGTAAACCGAGGTAATTCAGATGAGTAATAAGCCTAGCCCTTATGTTGATATGATGAAACCTTGAGATGTTCAAGTTGGATTAAGAATAATAATGGTGGTGAGGTTCAATCTCGACATACTTGGATGGAAGTGTCTTGGTATAGGTTCGCTAAATTGGGAACCAGTGCGTAGGTATCCTTGAGAGACCTTGTAAGGAGAACTATGTGTGACTTTGATTCGTTTGGAAGCGGGTATGTAGGCAGTCCTTGGGCGAAGAATGCCCTTGTGACCTCAAGTCCATAGGGGGGAGGGTCTAGGGGGGGATAACTCCTAGATTTTGGGGTTGTTCCTATTTGGTTTGACCTTTTCTCCTCTGTAAGCTTTAGTTTGAGGTTGAAATGGGTAATAGCTATTGTGAATCTTGTTACGTATGACCCACCCAAGTGTGAACCTCCAAGGTATTTGAGCAATGACAAGTAGTCATTGGACCGTGCCAATGATCGATGTTTGGGCTACTATTAGGGATTAGTCAGCATTCACCTAGTTCACAGAGGTGAAAGTAGCGGCGGGCTACCCTGGTTATGATACGGTAACAGTTAGTAGGTTGTCATTGGACCGTGCCAATGGCAGATGTCTAAAGCTAATATTGTATCTTTTGGATTAGCCAGCATTCACCTGGTTCACAGCGGTGGATTGCTAGGGGCATTCACCATTATATCAGGAGGGTTCATTGGCAGTCACCTATAGCACAGAAGTGATAGGTGCCAAGTGTTACCCGGGATTGTGAAGAAGATAGCTAACAATATCACTAAGATCACAAGGTGGTATTTGTCGGAAGCTACTTCTTCTTGGGTGGACAAACTTGTCATCAGTGGCCTATAGGCGATTGAAGTTGGAATCCACCGGGCTGGATAGGTTCACTACTTGTGGAAAGCCTTGGGATGGAGGATGCACCAAAAGCCTTGGGATGGAGGATGGACCCTTGATGTAGTATGGGATGCACTGAATCCCCTTCTCGGTTGTTAGATGGTATACTTGTCCTTGTTGGGTTGAGGACAACCCCCCGTTGTAGTATGGGATGCACAAAATCCTCTTCCCAATTGTCTAATGGTGCAAAAGACCAAAGAAAAGGATGGGACCCACGGTGTAGTGCACAATGCACCTATATTCTTTTCTATCTGGGATGCATTATGGACATGTGTTAGTTTGCCATTGTAAATGTGTCAATCGCTTATTGTTTATATGTGATTTGTGTTGGAGTTAGTCATTGTGTATATGTAACGTGTTGGAGGTAATCATTGTTGTACTTGTGATGTACATATGAACTAGGCACCTTTGTACTTGTGATGCGTGTATGAGTCAATCACTAATGTACTTGTGAGGTGTATGAGCCAATCACTGTTGTATTGTAATGTGTGTATAAGCCAATCACTGTTGTACCTGTGATGTGTGTATGAGCTAGTCACTATAGTACTATGATGTGTGTATGAGCCAATCACTGTTGTACTTGTGATGCGTATGAGGTAGTCAGTTTGTGTATATGTAGGTATGCTCGTGACAGTTATTGTGTATGATCTTTGGGATTATGGTATGATATGCCCCTTGTGAATTTGTGGGTGTTTCTACGCTAATGGTAGGTATGGATCCAACACTTGATGGAAAAGTTATTATCAATATATTATAATTGACTAAGTGATAACTTATGCTTAATGAACAATCCTGGGTTAAAGGTGAGATCAGAGATCTCAAGCAAGAGGAGAGAATGAGCTCCCTCTGACATAAGTAGGCAAACTACAAAGCCTCTTATTTCCCATGAGGGGATACATAGGCAGGGTCACCATGAACCCTCAAGGTTTAGGTCTAGGTCTAGGAATGACCCTAGCCGGAGGAGCTTAGCACTTTTGAGCGTAAGCATATAAGTGGTGATGTTGATTTGTCATCACTAGGATGAATGATGAACTTTTGAATTCAGCCCTTCACATTAGATGATAGATGCTTGGTCGGTTAAGCTGGTAGTTGTGGTGAATTGTTTTAAAACATTAAAAAATTAAAAAATAGCATCTGAGGGGCAGATTTTAGACCATGATTGACTTGTCTTTTGTGTAGCAGGTCATGCCAATATGTCCTTTAAATACAGCCTATTGGCTGACATGGAATTGAAAGGTGTTGATGCCAGTCATAGCAGTTTGTCACTTCTGCAGAGATTTTAAAATTTGAGAAATTGAGCTGTAAGATCTAGAAATTTTGTTTTCTTTTTTAAAATGTTCCAAATTTTCAGCAAATGCCATTGATTTCAAAGACGTTTAAAACTATTGTCAATAATGTCCACGTCAACCTTATACATTAGTTATTATAAAAGGAAATATAACAACTCACACATACTACTTATGAAATAAAGTATGCCTTCTCTGGAGATTTCTTTCAAAGAAGAGATCTTTAGGAGATAAAATACAGAATAAGATGCTTTTGCTGATTCTGTTACAAAAGATGCTTTAATAAAAAAAGTGTTTTGTAGCACATAGCTATACACAAGTTTTCCTGACTTACCATGTGCTGTTCAAACATATTACCAAGATTTAGAACCTGTGACATGGAAATAAGCTCAAATGCATTCATAAACTCAGGCTTTGTCTCTTTTATCTCTGTAACAAGATGCTCCTGGATATAACCAATATAAAATAATAAATTATAAAACATTAGACAAAAGAATGTTTCTTAAAATTTAATTTTTTTAAAAAGGAAAAAGAACCACCCAGGACATATAACTAGCAACATCTTACCTCTGACTCAGTAAAAACATCTATATCATTCAAGCCTGCATCCTCATCTTCTTGGAACTTGGGTGGCATGTAATATTTCTGGAACCATTCATTCTTTAGGATCTCTGATACTGTAATGCGCTGCCATTGGAAAGAACAAATATACCAATCAGTAAATTTACATCAGGTTTCAACCTTCAGTGAAGACCAAGCACCATGATTAAAGATACTAAAAGTTGAATATATGCATGGTATGTAGGAATAAATGTAAACTGTTTGTTACTTACCGTCTTAGGATTTGGATCCAAAATTCTTGAAATTAATTTCTTTGCACTTGACGAAAACCATTGGGGATATTTGAACTCTGCTTTACAAATCTACAATTTATTTGCATCATATGTCATTTGAGCCTTATTTGTACAGGGTAAGTAATATAAAGAAAGATAAAATAACTGCAAAATAATGTAATCTCAAGATGGTCTCGTGTTCTAACTTTTTGATATAGTGTCATAATGTTTTGTTCATCAAAAGGAAGGTAACCTGCCATCAAGACAAAAAGTATAACACCACACGACCACAAGTCTGCAGTTGCGCCATCATAACCTTTATCGTTTATGACCTGTATAAAGCAAGATAAAATGCAGACAATGATGCACATTTTTCTAATATGGTGTTATAATAAACATTAAATACCTTACTGGTAAACATACAGAAATTCACAGGACTAATTTGATGCTGAATGCAAACTATGAAAATATGGTGATACCTCAGGTGCAACATAATTTGGTGTTCCACATGCAGTGTGAAGCAGTCCATCCTCCTGTATTCAATCACTTAGACGGGATCAATAACTAATTAATGGATGTTGGAAGATCTTACACAGTAACTAGTTCCATAAGAACAGTAGGTGCACAATTTACTTGCTCCATATTATCAAGCTGAAGGAGTCTATCTTAAGTTGTACAAGATTAGACCTAAATCAATCCAGGTATTTAATTTTTATTAAAAGAGCACGTTTAAAGGAAAAGAGACAGTTTAGCACTCTTAAGCTTTGTAAACAGAATGAGTGCTCCTAGAATCAGAGAATTGACGATGTAGAACACTCCTATCTACCATTGCTACCCTAGGTTCTACTGTGATAGCTTTGAGAAAGACTTCAAGATGATCAATGGCAGGCTCATCTTTCAAGTTGCCTCAAAACTAGACAGCAACTCAAGTTTCTACATATATCAGGAGGGTATGACAACAATCAGATGGTGGGCACATTGGTAACATCAAGAATGAGTCATTCACATACATTCAGGCCTTTGTTTTTGAGGGAAATCCTTACAGATTTCCTAGATATGTATCCAATTTCCTTCTCTTGATGGAATTTTTGTGAAAAATATTGAATGTGCACAAGGTTTTCAATGAACAATGCAAGAAGGCTTCTCCCATCAGATTATCCCATCAAGATGGGATCCTTTGCCTGTGGAGACAAGCCTAAGGCAGCTAATGTGAGTATAGATCTCCTAGATTTCGATTTTCCTAGGGAAAATAAGAGAAATCACTTCAATCATAAGAGTAAAAGATGAATGAAGCCATGTCCCAATTCCTCAAAGGAAGTTTCAAAAATGTGCATGAAGATTAAGACTTCTGGGAAAACTGCAAAGTTGAAGAGCATCTGTGAAATCAGTCACACAAGTTGAAAAAATTAAATCACCCTTTATGTCAATGCCTATGCGGTCGCACAACACCATTATCGTGGCTTCTCTTACCAACCAAGGAGTGGGACTTGGGATCAAATTAACCCAGTTCACTACATACGTCATAACATTATAAATCTGGAAGGATTCCAATACTAGAGGTCATTGATGGAAATGTAGGGTATATTGCCAGAATTTTAGAACATGGTCTAGTGGCATTATTCTGAATAAGTTGCACAAAAATGATGGTAAGAGAGCAAGTGACAATTTCCCTAGATGATACTACTTTGACCTTGCAATTTTATGATGCTACCATTTCCGAGAAAATCATAGATGATCATTTTCCCCCAAATTCATGCAAAGAACCCCTTTTTCTTTAGATGGACAATCACATGAAGAGGTTTCCATCTCCTTCTCCTGAATTCATTATAGATAAATTGTTTGTAAAGGAATCAAATGGACTCTCCAACACAATCACCTTGCAGGTGAAAGAAAAATACTTGATAATGAATGAGATACATGTTGACCGACTAATCCTTCAACATAATTTTATTTTTCACAATAGAGAATTCAAAATGTTCAACTTGTCAAAGGGCCCTTGATCTCCTAGTGAAGTTGGATGGTTTTGAATGAGCCCACTAGGGATCAAGTCTTGTTGAGAGCAAGGCCTCCAACATCATAAGGAATGAAGCTAGGATTGTGCCCCACGTGACTTTGGCATAATGGAAACCCCTCAATCCTTGGCTCTCAACCGACAAGGTATAAGATTAGACTCGTGCTCCAGTATTAGATTGCAAGAATGAACTAGATTTGACATAAAACCCTCCAAAAAAATGTTTGACTTGGCCACCATGGAAAGATTGTCAACAAGTAGAGAGCATCCATGTCCAAGTTATCACCACCAGAAAGGATTGAAGTCATTGTTGAGCTTCACAAGGAATAAAGAACCACTTATGTTTTTGCATTGAAGGTGGGTGGACCCCCCATAAACCTCATGTTTCAAAAATGTGACTTAAGTTTCACTTAGTTCACTTCAAGGTTTCTCACTCTTATGAGGGTTTTAAGGCATTTTAAGACCTCCAAAATGAAATATAATGCATTGTTTGCCTAACACCCATATAAGGCTTATTAAAGGATCAATGTTTTAACCCAAACTTAGCCTTTGTTGGAGTAAAAGGGTATTTACCTAATTAATTGTTTAATTACTTAGGCCCCGTTTAACTCTAGCTGCTTAAGCTTACTTAGGTAATGTGTTTTTCTATGTCTCAATTCATAGGATGAGGACACATGTCATGATCTCCTTATATCCTCACCCAGGTTTTCTCTAGGGTTGCTTTTTCCTTTTATAAGGATTCTTATTGTATTCATGCACATTAGTGATGATTAATGTTTTGGATCAATAGCTCTTGGCCTCCATAGCTTTTCTATTTCTCTCTTTCTGTGATAGGTGTTTGATTGTAGGTGATCCTTGGGAGCTATAGGGTTGAGGGATCAACTCCATCATGATATTGAAGCTCTAGGTTTGCAATTCCTTGTTCATTTTTTGAGAGATTTGGCCTTAGGAGAAAATTTGGTGCATCCTAGACCCAAACAAACCTCTGTGTTGTATTCGAAAGGCCCAAAAACCCTAAGATCACATGTCCAAATGCTAAAATTGAAGTAGTTGAATTTTTGCAAAAAAACAATTAGTCACACAAAATTCAAGGCATCTATTTCTATATGGCTATATGGGTTCGTATATGCCATCCAATTGTATGAATACTATGACCCTACATCAATGATTTCTAGTTTTTCGATGGGCAAGTAGTTTCTCTAGCAGTGTACTTTTTTTGCTGTAGCAATTAGATCTGTACATTTTTTCCAGTTGGAGGAACTTTTTCAATGAGGGTTTTAATGTTTTGTCAATAGATGTGATTTTTTTTAGCACTTTTTGAAATTCCATGGCAATTTTTTTCACTAGCAATCATTTGTTTATTTCTAGGCAGTGTTGATTGGTTGTGTGCCAACATCTTTTTTACTACCCATAACGTTTTTTAAAAATAGCAGGCAATTTTTTGTTCAGTTGTGGCCCATAGGCCCACCATCAGGTGTTTTTTAGGCGATCATTTTTTCCATGTGCCCAACATTCTTTGATCTAGCAGCATTTTTATTTCCACTCAGGCGGTGGCCTCCTCACGCCATTACCAAGACCTCACCAACAATTATCTACCTCAAAGTTGTAGCTTCAAACTGTCAGCGACCTTTTTGTATTGTGCCAATGGTCCTACCATTTTTTTCTACCTACCGATAGCCCTTAGTTTGGTGGCCTTTTTTTTTCAAATGCCACAAGATATCCCTAGCTCCAACAACTTCAAATAGTCGCAAACCTTTTCCCAACAACTGAATTGTAATGTCCCCATTTTTCTAATTAATAACAAACATTGATATTTAGCTTATTTTATTCCCATAAGCTAAATAATAGAGTTATGAGGGAATAATATTAAATTAATTATTTATAAAGTTATCTAAATAAATTAAATCATAAAGGTAACTTTATTTTGATTCATTTAATTAAAGTGAGATTAAATAAAAGAATAAAATATTATAAAGTCGTTTTATTAAATATTTTGAAGTGACTTAAGTGAAAAATAAAACAATATTATAAAGTCACTTTAGGAAATATTAAAATATTCTTCTAGAAGCTTTATAGAGGTTATTTTGGATTCTTCTAGAAGACTAAAGCTAAACCTTTAAAAAGAGATGAGAGCAAGTCATTTGGGAATATTGTGGATGTGATAAACTTGATTTCTCTCTATCTTCAGCTGAGGATTCAGTTGCAGCTAGCTCTGAGGACGAAAACTCTTGGAGATTCGTAGGTTGGACAAAAACCCAATCCTACTTGTGAGGTGGATTCATCATTGAGCTTATTTGTAGATTTTACTTCAGTTTGGGGTCATTTCCAGCTAGGGTTTCAACCCATTTTTAGAGCTAAATTGCAGATTTGAAGTGCCAAAGACTTCTTATGCATTTTATATCTTGGGCAGCCAGATCTAGAGACCTTTTGAAATCATTTGAAGGGGGTTTCAAAATTTTTGAAGCTGTCCCAGATTTTATATGAATTTTCCTCTATTTTGGGTGACTAGGGTTTGGAGGAAATTACAGATTTTAGTTTCAGATTTCAGTATTATTATTTTAGGCTACAAAAGCTAGGGTTTGGAGGCTACATCTGGCATCATTTGGACATATTTCAACCTAGGGTTTCTAGGGGTTCACATTTGCCCTAGCCAATTTGCATTGGAGAGGATTTGGTCATTGCTAAAGGCATTGTTTGGGAGATTTCCAGATTTCCATTGGAGGAGTTGCTGGCCTGAAAACACTCAAAAAATCAGTCCATTTCCGGTCATTATCTTCTTCACATCATTGCTCTTATTGTCCAATATCACTTCATTGTAACCGGGTATGTTTGCATTACCAATAGACTTCATTTTGGTGTGAAAATTAGACTTGTATGGGTTGCTGTTGTACTTAGATCAGAACTTTGTTAAATCTGATATACTTTGCTTTCAAGAAGAAATAGATAAGAAGTTTTTTATGATCTATCTTGTTGTGTTTCAATATATGTTTGTATGATGTTATTTTATGTCATTGCTCATCAAAACATAAAGCATAAATCACAAATAGACATCCAAAAGCATCGGTATATTCAGAAAATCAGATTGCATGCAAAGTGTTTGACAAAATATTAAACAACACAAACTGAAAAATTTAGGGCAGAATAAGCAAGGGTTCTTACAGTGGTATTAGAGCATGCATGATTATTTATGTCAATTGCAGAAGTTTAGAAAATATTCCATTGGGGATATTAAAGTGGTATCAAAGCCTTGATCCTACCAACCTGTTTGGGTATGAATTATGGCTTCATTCAGTGAAGAAGATACGGGTTCTAGCACGAAATGTTCATAGCAGAAATTTTTTGATCAGACAGTGGGTTCCAACTGCTTGCTTGCTCATTTTTCAATTAGTATCTTCCTTTGAAGTTCAATATGTCGAGTGATTCAGCAGAGATGATGAAGTCCATACAAGAAAGTATCACAAAAATGATGCAAGGCTTCAAAAAATATGAGAAGGCTTTAACGAAATTATTAGAGCATTCAGAGGAGTTAGACTCTCTCATTGCAAATGAGGAGAAAGCAAAGACTAAGGGAAAGGAATCTTTCAATACAGGGAAAAAAGAAATCAGTAAGAATGAGCTTAGAAGACAAAATCATTGCTTCTCGTGTAGAAGAATTCGGGAGCCTAACCACCAATGCACGGATAAAAAGGTGAAAAAGCTTGAAGAAGAAGAACCAAAGGTACAAGAACAAGAAAGGAAGAAGAATCACTTGTTTGTGACTTGCAGGCCACAAGCGATCATGGGGAAAGCAAAAATCCGTCATCATGTGGGAGTCCTAAAGAAGATGAGACCATGTTCACAAGCTCACTTCCGCCGTATGAGAGTTTGGGTCAAGAGGAATCACATATTGCACCTTTGAGTCTTCAAGTTGATCACAAAGTGAAAGAGAATGCAAACATGGATCGGCCACTTGGAGATGTTGAAAACATAACACAAAGGTATGACAACAACTCCGATTTTTGCAACAGCAGTCATATTTCCTTGCATCATCATGAGATAGCAGCCATTTCACATGAAGATGATGGTATTGTAGAGTCTTCTAATGTTGGTACTCAAGATTTGGGTGTTAAAGATGAATTATGTGTTTTGGATTCATGCCACAAACATTCTGATTTTGTATATCAGACCTTGGAAAATGTGAACAAGACACAAGTTTTGTGTGATGGGTGGTTACAAAGAGCTAAGAAGGCAAAGATGTTGGCTGCCCAAGCAAAACAGCGCTTGCAAAAGGTCAAGGAACGTTGCAATCATATAGATCAAGCAAGACAACAAAGAGAAGCCTATCTTCGATCACTGTTTCTTCCAAGGGAAGAAGACATGGAGATGGAACATACAAGGGATGAGCCTCTTGAGATGAGGAAGCAAGAAGAATATGCAGATGTGCATGAACAAGAGAATATGTATGATTCAGAAAATTCTATTTGTGTACCTAATTTACATCTTGAGACTCATGTGCAAAAGACATGCAATTTGGTCTTTTTGAACAGCTTTTGTTGATAAGAATTATAACAACAAACAACATAACAGCAATAAATTGAAATCACTTACAACAGCAACATAAACCATAGAACAATCATGAAAGATTGAACCATACACACATTTTCCAGCAGCCACCTCGAGAATAAAATTATGTATTATTTCAAAGGAGGAGTGTTAGACAACAGTATTTGAAGCTTACATAAAAACAGCACCGAGGTTTATAATTAATAGAGTCTTCAACATAGTCAGAGGCATCCATATGAATGTGAAAAGAAACTGTTCAATTGGGTCCTCTTAGAACAAGTGTCTTTGTGAGAGAGGTTCTAAGAGCCTCAAAGGCTTCTTGGTAGGCAAGTGTCCATTCAAACTCAATATCTCTAGAAAGCAAAACAAATAGAGGAGCTGCTATCTTACTAAAGTCTTTAATGAATCTCCTATAATACCATACATGACAAAGAAAATTTCTAACATCTTTTTGTTTATGTGGTACAGATAGAGTTGAGATAACTTCTATTTTATTAGGGTCTACCCTCTCCTTGACACAAAATGCCTGAGAACTATGCCCTCATCCATCATCATGAAGCATTTCTCATGACTAAGAGAGAGATTGTGATCTTTGCATATTTGGAGGACTCTCTCAAGGTTTGATAATGCCTCTTCATAAGAATCTCCATAGGTGGTAAAATCGTCCATATAATCTTCCATAGAATCATGAACAAAATCAGAAAATATGCTCAAAACAGCCCTTTGAAAGGTTGTAGGGGCATTACATAATCTGAATGGGCATAGGTACCCCATGGAAATGTGAAGGTTTTGTCCTGATCTTCAGAGGCTATTTTAATCCGATTGTAGCCACCGAATCCATCTAGGAAAGAAAGTATTTCTTCCCTACTAAGAAATTCAGTACTTGATCAATGAAGGGAAGAGGATAATTATCTTTCCTAGTGGTTGTATTCAATTCTTTGTAGTCAACACATACTCACCACTTTCCTCCTTTCTTGGGTACTATGACTAATGGGGAGACCCATTGGTTGTATGATATTGGGTATATGAATCCTATATCTAAACATTTTTCTAATTCAATTTTCATTGTCTTTGATAGCATGGTTCATCCTTCGTTGGGGTTACCTCACTGGTTTGCATCCTTCATTGATATATATTCTATGCATGCAAAGATCGGGGTCAATGCCTTTCATGTCATGTTAATCCCAAGAAAATGTTGTTTTAATGAGTCTAACATTTTGAACAATTTAGATTGTTGAGATATTGTCAACTGATTATTGACATTAAGTATTCTGGCACATGATATTTCCATTCGTGTTGCAGAGGTCATGACAAAGGGGACATCTAATCTTGATAGATTTAGGCTACAATTGTGTGGAAGTAATTTATGGAATATCCAAGAAGTAGATTCAGAAGTTGTTGTGTTTGTTGTAGGTAAAATGTTATGCAATGGGCAGGTCAAGCATGCTAAACATTGGTCTTGTTGTGGGTCCATCCCATAAGAGTTTTGTGTAATGTTAGAAAGAACTTCATCCTCATCTTAAATATTTATCAATGGGTTGTGTTTGATGGTCATGAGTGTTTGGAGAGAATATTGGTCATCATCCTCTAGGTTTGGCCAAATAGGTTGTTCCAAGTCAGCAAAAGATTGTGCCGATAGATAGAGGACCAATTTCTTTGTTACATTTCCATTGGAGACGATCATATCGCCAGATCTACATCCTATGAAGGCATCTATTGTTTCCAACCATGGTCATCCTAGGATTAGTGTATATCCTCCTAGGTTAGCCTTAGGCTAAGAGACCATGAAATCTGTAAGGTATTCCCATGAGTCGAGTGTAATGACTAAATCTTCAATGATGCCTTCAAGTTTGACTATTGACCTATATGCCAATTGTAAGACTGTTGGTGTACGTCTTAAGTCTATTAGTTGAAGATTTTCATTATTTCTCTGGACATCACATTTATTGTTGCACCTAGATCGATCAAAGTGTTCTTAATGAGGGTGCCATTGATTTGTACATCTACCACTAAGCTGCCAGGGTTTGCATATTTTGGAACAACTAGGTTGCCCAACATAATGTCAGCAAGCTGTCTTATGACATGGACAGTCTGAGGGTCCTTTCATTTTCTCCCTAGCTTCTTAAGGCACTGTAATAAGCACCCTAGTTTTTTTTGTTTTTGCAATACTGTCTTTGGAGTTTTGATAATAACATGAAATGTACAGCTCAAAGAAAATGTTTGCAGCAATATAGAAATGCAATATATTATGACTTTCAAAGACTTCTACAATATGTCCACGACTGAAACTAAAAACCAAGTTTGTTACAAATTATTTTGCAAGGTAAAGGACTGAATATTGCTCAGAAATTTACAACAGCAGTATAGAATGACTGGGAATTACTAAGATATTGTTTTTTAACATACCCAGCAAGATACATTAAAGTGCAGGTCTGAAACAACGCTGTAGCAGCAAACTGGAAATGCCCAAAATGCTCATAATTCCATTTTCAGTACCTTCTCCACTCCATAAACCCTAACCATCTGCTGCTCCACCCTAGGCACCCCAAATCAGCTACAAAAAGGCCCCAAAAACTAGGCAACCAGCTCCAGCATTCCCACACCCCCTTTCCAGCACTGTATGGCCTGCCTAGAAGAGGTATGGCCAGCCAAGGAAAAAGCCTCGAGTCTGAAACTTGGTGTCTTGCAATTGCTATTTACTCTCCTCCAATGTGCTCACAATTTACTGATGTGAAACCCTCTGAAATTGAGCAAAAGATTGAACAATAAAGCTTTGAATCACTCCAACGAAGTGCCTATAGACTAATCCACCAGGGTTGATCTTTCACAACTGAAATGGATGATCCTTGTAAGGGTTTTCGTCCTCACAAAGATGTTGGTAAAAACCTGAAAATTCTCAAAAAGTGTATCAGGCATATCTTTCAAATGAGCTTCAAATTTGCTTTTGTATGACTCCCCAAAACCCCACACCCCATATTGGAAAAATAATATACTTAATTTAATTTTTAAAACCTCCTTATGTCTCCCTCTTGGGGCGTCCCATTTAAAAAAACCAAATTTTTAGTCTTTTCAAACATTCCTTATGTCTCCCAAAAGTCACCTTTTTAAAATAATAAAATATATAAATTTAAAATTATTTTAAATTAAATCCCCCAAGCCATAGAATCCCACCAAAGCAACATTAGGCATTGCAACTGAGCATCCCGAGGAATGACTAACATGAAAATACACTACCTCTGCCTAGGAGGTGACCTACTAAAAATAGTAACAAGCCCAATGCCCGAAACTGCTCCGGAAAGTGCCAAAAAGGTACTCTTGAAGTCCCAAACATGTCACCAAGAGTTGAGGAGTCCCCTAACCAATCATATTAGCCTACAGGAACCCGAGGAACAGGCTAATCCCGATAATCACTGTCATAGCTTAGGAAGGGGACATTACAAGCACAGTTCCTTCACAATCTTGGTGTAGATTGACACATCCTTGATGGCTTGGATCAGGGGAATTTTGACATAGACATTCTTTAGCTGACCAAGGAAGTCAAATTCAAGTTCAAGGTGAAATTTTTGTGTTCAATTTTTGGGAATGGCGGTTCTCTGGTTGTGATTTCTATCTGTAGTTGGATTTGTTTACGATGTTCATTCTAGTTATTCATATGATTGTTAGCATTCATTGTTGGTTCTTCATCAAGAAGTTTTGTGATGTGTGGAGATGATTGTCCAACAAGCATTTCCCTTGAACATAGGTGGACATCACTAACCTCAACCACATAGGTTGGGTATTGGATGGGTTCATTAGTGTAAGCATGTTGAACAAGCTTATTGTTAGGGTTTGGTGCAAGTTGAGCAAGCAATTGAGGTGCTCTTGGTTGTGTAGGGGCAGGTGTAACCGAGTTTGGCATAATGACTGGTTGTTGTGGTAAGGCTTGTTGTGGCTATGGGTAGCTTACATTTGAGTTTTTCCATTGTTGGTTTCCTCGCCATTGTTGTGGCCATGGGTTTTGAGATGACTGTCATTGCTGATTATAATTTGGAGATTGATAAGATTGTTGTTTCCACATCCCCTGTTGTGTGATCTAATTGGATGATTGTATTCTTGACCAAGGTAAATTTGGCATGTTATTCCAGGGCATATTGTTCCAATTAGGAAAATTTGAATTAACTCCTAGGAATGAAGTATTGTAAGACAAAGGGTCTTAATGCATACCTTGTCTCTACTACCATGGTTTGCATTGGGCAATGTGAAATACTTGACCTTCCTCATCTTCTAAGGTGTGGAACTCAAGTCTCCCATGCTTCTCCTCAGAAATACTAGCAATCTTTTTACATTTGTAATTGACCTTCTTTAGCCGGCAATGTGGAGAGTCCTCTATCAGAGCAGCATCTTCTTCTTCTCCTTCTTAACATGTAAAGTGTCTAACTAGGTCGCAAGATGGCTGATGATATCTTCTTTCATATTCGACAAGAGATTACTGAGCTCCACTCTAGAGACACTAGTAGATGTCTTGGTGGAAGTCAGAGCTTTGGAACCTCTGGTTCTCTTCATGGTTGATCGTGAGTAGTTCCAATAGATTTGGTAGTTTTCATCAAAGGCTAGTTGAGAGATGTCTCCTGCTCCAAATAAGTTAAAGGTCTCCATCAATTGATCACGACTACAAAGGGGACATTACAAAAACATAGCACCCATTTGTTAAGTGAAGTTATGACATGGGAGTTACATTCCATGTTGGGAATGTTGACCCATTATGACTTGGGCATTGGAATTTGAGCCATGGATTTGGACATCACATTTGTCCACAATTTTGGAAACCATTTGTAGTTTCTAATTTTGGGCTTTGTCTATTTAATGGACACTTGGGATGCAGGTGCTGTTGTACTTGTATTTGCAGGGGCTTATGTTGTTGAGTTTCCTCTAGACATAGTTGGTGATTGTAGTTTAAGAAGTGGATGCTCTAAAAGTGTATTGTGATCCAAATTGTGATAATGCATTGAATGCTCCTTTGTTGGGTTTTTTCCTGAGAGAGTTTTCCCAAGGTAACTATTTTGTTGAGTTTTTGCTTGTGTTGTATGTTTGTGTAAATCTTTATGAAATTGTCAAATCTAAGCTTATTTAGCATTTCTCTCCTCTCAAGATTAAGTAGGAATTTATTTAGTTGTATATGGTTTCCTTTCAAAAATGGCATTTCCAATGCACCATGGACACTCTGAATATTTTGTTATGCCTTTTCATCTCACAAATGCACAAGCAACTCTCCATGCTAACATGAACAAGGCATTTCATCCTTATCTCAGGAAGCTTGTTTTATGTCTTTTAATGACTTCTTGGTTTATAAAAGGGTTTTGCAAGAGAACTTGGCCAACCTTGATATTGTTCTGAATGGCATGAGAGTTTATAGTTTCTTTGGGGGAAAAAAGCACATGTTTTCACTGCACAAAATCTGCTATATTTCGGACAAATTAGCTCTGGTGATTGACTCAAAGAGGGTCACTCCAAGCTTAGGCAATTGAGAAGTGGCCAGAACCAAAGACGTTACTCAGCTTAGAGCAATCCTAATATTATATGGTTATTATTGACAGTTTGGCAAGGGGTTTTCTCACCTAGCTACTCCACTTATAGATTTGACCACAAAAGATAGATTTGAGTGGCCGAATTCAGCTAGCAATGATATCACAATCTTCAAAGAACTGACCTGTGCTTGTCCCAGTGATGACTTAAATTTTGTTATATGCACTATATCTCACAAGTTAATAGCTTGAATTCTTCCAATGAGTTACAATGCTAATTTTTTGGGCATTATAAATAGGTAGGCTACTCTTTATAAGTTGACATTACTTAATATGATAACTTTAAACCTTTGTAACTATTTAGTTTTTAAAACCAAACCTAATTTTAAAATGTTTTTTTTTAATTAACTATGCCAGTCAAACTGTGGTTAAAATATCAGAATAATTGAAAATAACCCAACCTACACAGTAAATTTGCCCTTTGCCAAAAATAATTCAACATCAACAATAAAATCCATAGTTCTTGTTAAAAACAAATCTCACCATAAGAAATATTGATGCCAGTGCTGATTTGTTGACTGAACCAACAACCTAAAAGTTGTTATTGTACCAAATACAAATGATTAATGAACAGTAAAGTCCTACACATCACTAATTGGTAATTCATATTGATTATTCAAATTGTTTTTCATCTTAAAAACCTTGAAACTTCAGGCCAATATGATGAAATAAAAATTCATGAAGATCTAATTATTTCTCGCAATATGCTTACCCTTACTTGCTGAGGCAGTGCACTCAAACCAAAGTCAGAAACTTTAAGATTTCCATATGAATCAAGAAGCAGATTTTCTGGCTGCAAAACCCAAAGTGAGCATATGTCCAATTATAAAAGTTCATAACATTGTGCATTTCAAAACTATGGTTATGGATCATTGGCATGGAGGTTCAGGTAAAATGCCTAAAGAATGGATCCAATAAGAAGATTAATTCACTCTCCAGTTGTACTGTACCTTCAAGTCTCTATGTGACACACCCCTACTATGGCAGTAATCCACAGCAGTGATAAGTTGTTGGAAGTACTTTCTCGCTTCATCTTCTCTTAATCTTCCACGGTGAATCTGATTTCAAAATAAATACATTTTGAAAGAGCCCAATCCAATAAAGCGGTTCCATTTAAAAAGAAAATTGCAAAACTGTACATATAAAATAAAAGCTGGCTGGCCCACACCAAAAGAACTGAAAAATCATCTATTGTTGATTAAAAGATGAAATAGAAATATATCATTATTTCATAATTGATCTCTTTTGCTTCTTACAATTTTATCATGAAGTTCACCTCCCGATACAAATTCAAGAACAATATAGATCCTTTTTTTACTAGCCATGACCTGAAAATCAGAAGATCAACATTGTTAAAATTCATACTACTTTGCTGGAATAAGTAGCCCTAGGAAACATGTACTACTACATTGCCAACTTAAGAAAACCTAATATGTATGTCATAAAATAATATGCTTCTATGCATATTTAACCTTAACAAATTAAGATCTCATGAAATGCAAATGAAGACAGAAAACTGTTCAATTTCAAAAGGTCAAGTTTGGTCATTTCCAAATTCCTAACAAACAGAAATTTATCATCCAGCAACCTATTGATATGAAAGAAGGGATATTTTCAGTATGAGGATAAACGAACACCATTAACTATTAAATTGGTAGATTTGATTCAATATCAGCACTTCTCATTGATTACTAACAAAATTCCTAAATTCAGAATTGAAAAACCCACCTCATGCAACTGTACAATATTTGGATGCTTGATCAAATTCATGGTCGAAATTTCTCTCTTTATCTGCACAGTGGAACATATATACAACAAAGCCTCTTAAGACAACATATAACATAATCTTGGTCAAATACATGTCAATCAGAATATGCTTCCTAAGTACTAAACCTCAATGGTAATAACTAATATTATATGTAGCTATAAAAAAGAACTCACAGAGAAATGAGTAACTTTTTATTATAATAATGGCCTTTAAGATTGCCTGCAGCTGCAAAGGCGAAGAAAGATACAGGAAGTTGCCACAACCAAATATCTTACCGCAGTTAAAGGATGTAAATTCATAAAAACAAGAAATTTCAATAATTTAGACTCTTAAAACAGTAAACATCAGAATGCTTACAATGCAGTACAGGTAAATTGAGAATTTATTTAGAATTCTGTGTTATTTGATTCCCAACAAAAACATTTGTTCCATGAGAATTGATGAAAGAGTAGTATATAAACCCAAAATGTCAACTTCATTGTCCAACTACATATGCCAATATGATCCAAAGTAGATTCTGAAAAATGATCATGAAATTGAGATAATCAGCTTATTTTCTTAGTTCATGTGACAATTGAAGAACCCAAGGTACGCTTTTAACTCTGCAAAATGGAATTGATTAGGCAGAGATGCAGAGTGTAGATGTAAGAACAGGGGAAAAGGTGCAGAGAGGCTTGGAGATGATTCAGGCATCCTTGGGCCCACACTATATTAAAAAACAATATTAAGTGACAAGTTTGGATCAACTTGCATCATAAGTTTTCCTTCATACTAACGTGAACACCATGGTTTAAGATCACTAGAAGCGATTTGATGGCAAGCAAACTCACTCTATCTGACACAAAAAGGAAGAACCAATTATCTGAAACGAAGCTCGATCAATTTCTCTTCCATCTCTTTAAAGGAAGTGAAAGTGCTTGAATTTGCTCAAATGGCAATGGTTTTTGAGTAGCAGAATGTGCATTCAAATGAGTGTAATGCTTGCTGTGTGTGGGGTTCAGTTTGCTTAGTGTTATACCCAAAATGAAATTTTTGGCATTCTGCTTAAATTGAGCTAAACAACGTAAAAATGCCATCGAAAGTATGTTTTAGGTCAAACCAAATATGAAATCTTTGTGGGTTTCTGTCAAGGAACCTATGGTTAAAATTTTGAAAAAACGAAAATTAGGGTTTTACACCCCTATTTTTATGGAAACCCTAAAAAATAGGACCTTCCCGGAAATGATTGAAAATAATTTTGATAGGATTAATAGCCTTCACGATCACACTGATCAAGTCAGAATTATCAAAAATTATGTTTTACTCTGGTGGGTCTATTTCTATTTTTCAGGAACAAAGTTAGGAGCTCCGCAGCCATTAATGGCAGATTGGCCAGTACCAGGTGCTGAAAGCTAAACCTCAAAAGCTTCAACGAAGAAACCATGGCGGAAAAGGATGAAAATGATGCCGTTCAACGAAGGAGATTCTCAAAACGGAAAAGGCCAAAATTTGGCTAAGTCTGGAAGGTGCACGTTTTGTCTACCAAGGCAAAACACAGTCTACAGTGGCTAAAAGCGCCCCTCTTGAAGAAAGGCGCCCTTGGACCTCAGAGGGAAAATCAAATCATTTGGCATTGTCAAAACAGTCATCCTCTTCACTTTCATACTGGCTCGACAACGAAACAATCAGCAAGATCATCTGATTCAGGGATCATTGACCAACCGTCAGCGAAGTATGGAGGATCCATTGACGACAGAAGTGCCAAATCAGAGAGCTTCAAGGTAAAAGCGCCCCTGCTGGCCAGGGGCGCCCCTCAGTTGCAGACACCAGATGAATCCAAGAGCTGTAGCTTTATACATAATATCTTTCCAGCTTCCTCCCGGCTACGTGATCAATCTAACAGCAAGTCCATAAGACACACCAGACGATCACGAGATGAGATCAAGCAGAAAAAGCCAAATTTGAAAAACTAGAAAGATAAGCCAGAAAATGGCTAAGGCATGGCTAAAAGCGCCCCTCTCAAGGAAAGGCGCCCTTTCCTAAAGGTATCCAGATTCAGCCAGAATCTTCACTGCCTCCCAGGATGACCTTCTCAGCTATGACCTATCTCGTCAGCGAGACTATCAGCAAGAACTTCCGACAAATCAATCGACTGATGGAGAAGGTCAAAGACTGGCAGTCCACAACCAAGATGAAACCAAGCAAAAGCTAAAAGCGCCCCTGCTGGCCAGGGGCGCCCTTTAGTTTGGAGGCCCAAAACTTGCCAGCTTCCACTAAGAAGTCAGGCATCGTGAACAAGACTGAACTGGCTACCCGACGCATCGTCAAGCAGAATCATCTGATTCATCAAACATCGGGAACGTCAGATCAAAGCAAAGAGGGTCTGAAAAGGTCAAAACGAAGAACGAGTCAATGAAAATTGACTAAGGCATTGTCAAAAGCGCCCCTTTCAAGAAAAGGCGCCCTTCTTTCTGGAGACCTAAACTCAGTTTTCTGAGTTAATCTCTCCCAGGCATATCTAATCATACTGATCCCGCCTCGACAACAGAACTGTCGGACACTGCCTGAGATCAACTGAGTAACCTGAATCAAAGATTAAACGGGAGCACTTCAGCTTGCAAAATAGACAAAAATGATCAAACTCAAGGTTGGACGCCTAAAAGAAGTCAAACAGAAATGTTGACTTGAGTTAGCAAATTTGGAGCCAAAAAAGAGAAAAACACTCCACAATCAGTGGAAATCATCTTTTGGAACTCCAAATCAGGCCTGAATGATGAGTTATCTTCCATACTTTGTGGATCTTAACCCTAATTGCTTTATATTCATGCTAGGCGTCCCTTTCCTCATTATTCTTTTTTGCAGGTTGAAGGATAAAACATCAAATAGCTCCCAAGAACAAGTTTTCAAGATCTGGCAGGGGTTTTGAACGGATCTTCAATATTTTTGAAGATCATTGGCAGTAAAAGCATTCTTCTCCCAAGATTGCTTCCAGAGACAGATTATTGCAAAGTGGCAGTTTATAACTTCCAATCCATCTTCTGTCTACTTCCTCTACTTCTGTCTATATTTCTTTTGCATGTCACAGGAAACGACAGATTTTCACAGATCTGACCAACTGGGTATGATCAGCACAACTTTTTCAACAAAACCCACATGGTAGATTTTTTCAGAAAAAGTAGCCCTGCTGCCCCTATTTTTTAGGGTTTCCGGAAAAAGTCATAATATTGAAAAACGGACAAACTGGGTTTGTTTGGCTTTGAAGCACGAACAAAACCCATGTGTTAGATTTTTTCGAGAAAAATCACTTTCTGGTGCCCTTGCTGCCTCTGCCACCGAAGGGCTCTTGCATGTCAAAGAAAAACTCGTTTTTTCGAATTTCTGACGATCTGGGTCTGTTTAGAAAATCATTCTTAACAAAACCCATGTCTCAGATTTTTTCGTAAAAACTACCCCCGGCGAGGCTATTTTTAGCAGTTCCAGAAAAGTGTCAGAACAGGGTCAAGTGCCCAGTCAATATTCAAGGTTTTCAGAATGCAGTACTCTCAGGTACAATACAAGACCAAAACGGTCTTATACCATGATTACCTGAAAACGACTGATACAGACTTATGGCAAAAAAATCCAGAGGTCAGTTCTGAAGACTTGGAGGGCATGAATCAAATCACATTGCAGAACATCGAAGAATCCGGTTTGTTTCAAGCAGCATCTATTCCAATCACCTTACAAAGCATCGAGCTTGTAATTGCTTGCACTAAGCATTACAACCCGACTACAAGAGAGATCCTGTCAGTAGACGGGAGGGTGATTTGCAGCTTGAAGCCGGTGGACATAGAGACTTGTTTTGCAATTCCACCATGCCCTACCAAGAAGGTCATATCAGTGACAGAATGCGAAAAGGCATTCGAGGCTTCGAAGGACAAGTGTTCGCTTATAATGGCTGAACATTGGCTGAAAACAAAGAGAACCAGCTTGCCCAGATTGGTTGGTAGAGGAGAATTCAAAGACGAGTACGGAGTGCTAATCACCCTACTCAGCAGAGTCACTGGACAAGAGGAGGGAAAATCCTTCCAGCCGTGGATGTTCTACATTATTGGCAAGATAATCAGCAGAAAAGAACGTTACGACTGGGCCTCCCTGATCAGTGACACACTCCACCAACAATTCACCGGATTTCTAGAAGAGCACCGTTTCCACATGTGTTCATACCTGGTCTACCTGATAGCCTTCCAAGGCGATTTCAGAACATTAAACACTGTGGGAACCCTGGGTGTGCAAAAGGTACAAGAATACTTTCCTCGCTTGGAGTTCACTCTAGCGGAAAGACATTTCAAAAGAATAAATGACCTTTTTACTATGCACACCGTGCACGAGCTAGACCATGAGATGCACGTGCGTATTTCACCAGCAGCTAAGGCAGCAATGGTGGACTGGGCGGATTGGTTCATACAATTCCCCACTTTCACCTACATACGCGTGTATGGCTATAATGGCCACCCCGCCATGATGCCACGTTACCCCTCAGATAGGGTAGTGTTCATGGAATTCCTGAGGCAATTGGTTGAGGTTCACTCTTACCTTCGCGTAAAGAAAAAGACCGCAGTGAACTTTCCTTTTCAGATGGGACTCTACAGATGCAGGACTGCAGCCGATGCAAGATTGATAAGCCAAGAAATAGTGAGATTTAATCTCAAGTACCTCATCGACAGGAGGCCATCCTATGACCCCAGAGGCATCTTCGCAGCTCACCTTGAGCAAAGATCATCACATGAACCTTTCATGGAAGATTTTTGGGTCAACTGCGAGGATGAGTTCGAAGTGAGAAGAAGGAACCATAGCAGATCCAAGCTCTCGCAGATTGCAGAATTCATGTCAGAAGACATCGAGGGCTTATCTGAGGACGAAGAAGAAGTTATTCTTTCTTCCTTCTTCACGGGTTTAGTGGATTCACAACCACTCGGCAAAGTAGACTGGTACGCGAAAGAGAGTACGTCTATTGAGGAAAGAACGGGTAGAGTAGTTCGACACAGTCAACTCTACCTGGACAGTAAAAGGACAAGGAAGGTAGTACTTCCCTGATCAGAGCCGCCAGCGGTTCAGTTTACACTACCTTCCACGTCTAGGAGGAAACCCAAACAGAAGAAGATGAGCTTTCCTCCAGAAGGAATGCGGATGTCAGGGAGCACATGGGGGAGAAAAGGAATTGCCAACACAAGCCGGCAAGAGGTACAAGTGGAGACAGCCACCAATTTGCCTGAGACAGTGGAGACCGCTGCAACTACACAAGAACCAGTGATTGAAATAATCGTTGTAGAGATGGAAACCATTGTAGAAGAAGTTGCACCAGAAGCGGTGCCAGTGATAGAAACAGAGCCACCAGCTTCACCACCATCGCAGAGGTCACAAAGTCCTATTGATTTGGACTCGCCACCACGAGACATTGCCACGGCACAGTTTCGTTCTTCTAGCATTCAGGGGACCTATGTTCCTCCTCCCAACGATGCTAGCCGAGATTCTATCTGGCTGGAAAGCTCGCTTGGGAGGAAGAGGGAGAGGCCTTTTTATCAGCTTGACTTCTCTGAATTCCATCATGTCCCACAAGACATGTCGGTAAAGAAGTTGAAGAAGCAGACGCATGTAGAAAAGAATGCAAAGAACGAAGTTATCATAGAGACTGCTGCCCCACCTGAAGACAAAGATATACATAATGTGAGGGTTGAGGATTTCACACTTTCAAAGGTGAACCTTGGAAAGACCACTCGACAGGTGGAGGCAGACCTTCTTGGAATTGCCTCGGCGAGTGTCAAAAAAAAGGATGACAAAAGATGGACAAGACAAAGCAGCCTTGAAGGCTGAAATCCGTCAGCTAAAGTTGTACATTTCTAGTTTGATACATGACACTCCAAACTCCTCGGCTTTGCCTCAAGGACTGTTGGATCTCCCAGCTGAAAGAAACCATCATCAGTTGATTACATACGGTAAACACTTGAGACGTCAAGTGGATGAGTTTGTTGTCAAAGGGCGGTGTGTGTTGACAGAAGCATATCAGCTGAGAGACAGAGCACATGGACTTCGATCAGAAATCCAGAAGTCAGATATAAAGGCAGCTCAAGAGAGGCCGAGAGAGGAGGTGACAGTTGCTGATTTGCAACAAGCATATGAATCAGTTACGACCACAGAAAATAAACACCATCTCTTTGAGTGGAAAGAACAGGTGGCATACAAGGTGAGAGCCTATGATGCCAACTCTGTGGAGCTGATTGACTATAGACGCTTCGTCGCCAATATTATCAACTTCGCAAGAACGTTGGTAATATCCTTCCCGGAGTTAGAATATCAGCGGGAAGGAGGAGAATATGTGGAACTTGAAACCGTGCAGACACGATTCCAGGATGTCATCCGATCTTCATTCCTTGAAGATCCCAATGGCTGCAAATTAGCCAAAATTGCAGCCATGTCTGTCCAGTTAGATGAAGCAGCTGCCCAATGCATAACCTATCATCAGCAGCTTACGACGGGTGAAGAAATGCTTAGACGCCACATAGTCATCTTGAAGAGCATTAATTGCCCGGAGGCCGAAGAGGTCAATGACTGGATAGAGACATTGTTGACCAGTGGTGAAGAGGTGTAAAGCACCAAGGGAGGACGTCCTACCCTCCAAATAGCATTAATTATGACTGAAGTCAACTTGATGCCTCTTTCCAAGTTGACTCCAGATCTCCACAGATCATGCATGTCAGATCCCACTAATCTAGGATGTCTATTTGACTCCCACGATTTGTGGATCTCAGATCTCCTCAAAAGGTGGATGTCTATTTGGAGACACATTTGTAACATAAGTTCACTTTTAGTTAGGTGTCAGTCAACTGAGGTAGACTTCCAGTTTGACTTTTGTTTAGTTTCAGTTAACTGAAGTAGATTTCCAGTTAACTGTTTGCTCACCTACTTTTAGACATAGAATAATATCTTGCTGATTGGCAAGAACTGTTTGTTAACTCAAAGAGATTTTAGGGTTGCCTACTCCTTTGAGTTTCTATAAATAAGAGCCTTAGGTTCTTTATTTGTTTAACCTTTATTTGCTAGCAAAATTGCTGCGCCACTGTTGCCAGAGTTCGCTTGTTTATATCTGTTCACTCTTGGATGAGAGTTCGTTGGTTGATCGCAATTGTGCATGATTTCGTGCCTTTGCTGTCCCGACCTTTGTAATTCTTTGAAGAATCTTGAAGAAATAAATCAGATGGTGCAAGCTTGATTGATCTAATTATTTGAGTTATTCAAAGTCTTGTTTTTAAATAGTGCATTGTTTCAATCTCCTCCTTGGACAGGTGTCGTCGCCTCCTTGGATATTTTGTCATCGATCATTATCGTTTGATGTTGTTTAATGATCTCTCTTGCAGCCTAGACTTTGGACAGGTGTCGTCACCTCCTCGGGAATCCTGTTAGAAAGGCCATCGTTCCTTGTTGTTTCCAGTGAGCTGCTTCCAAGCCTATACCTCGGATAGGGGTTCCTCCTCCTTGGCAAGTCTCAAATCCAGTTTACCGTAACGAGTGTTTGCTTGTATCGAGCCCTATCTTGGTATATATCCGAAGGTTCAGAGCCTCGGCCATATTCCATTGAGACGGAGGATTCAAGTGATCCAACCATACCATTTCGCTCCTACGCCCTCATGCTCTGTTTATCTTGAGGAGGTAGGATAGTTTAGAAGCTTAGTTAGTCGTAGTTAAGATCTGCGGAAACCAGAGAAAATGCTTAGCTACGGCGCATTGGTTTATGCATCCTTGTGTCCTGCCGCTGAGTAAAAAAGATAGGAAATCTTAGTACACCCCTTTTTTACAGTAGAAAATCAGCAAAGAGAGATCTTCCTCTCTATAATCCGATGAGCATGTACTAACACACTTGCAATAGCTGTCCGTTTCCAATAAGCACTCCAGAGGTGCTAATTGAAACGCCAACACTTAGGATAGTATAAGTTCAAGAAAACAATAATAAGTGACGAGTTTGGATCAACTTGCATCTCAAGCTTTCCTTCATACTAACGTGTACACCATGGATTTAGATCGCTAGAAGGATTTGATGGCAGCCAAGCTCACTCTATCTGACACAAAAAGGAAGAACCAATTATCTGAAAGGAAGTTCAATCAATTTCTCTTCCATCTTTTGAAAGGAAGTGAAACTGCTTGAATTTGCTCAAATGGCAGTGGTTTTTGAGTAGCAGAATGTGCATCCAAATGAGTGTAATGCTTGCTGTGTGTGGGGTTCAGTTTGCTTAGGATAGTATAAGTTCAAGCAAAAGAACAAGATACTGAAGGCATATGTCCTCATATCTGGTTGTCTAGGATGGTTGTGATCAGTATATATCTATTCTTCAATTATTTCAACAGGTGGAGGCCCTTATTGGGAATATCGTAAGCATCTTTGTGGATTAATTCTACATTCCTATCCTTGTCTTATGCTTGATAACATATTTGTCTAGAGTCATTAATCCTATATTTTGCATCCTTTGCTATTGTGTTAGTTTGGGTTTGAAAGGAATTGGTGACCAATCTAGCTATCTTCCCAAAATAATGATTGTATTTATGTCGCTAACTTGCCAAGTGTGAGATTCCCAAAGCTTGTGCACTCCATTTTATATGGGCTTTTGCTATTGCTCATAGTGGGAGTTTCCAACAATCTTGTGTGGTGCCAGAACCTGGTTTAATATCATATTTTTGGCTGATTAGAGCAGACCAAGACTGATTTTCAATTTTAATTTATCTCCAGGTGAGCTTTAAGGAAAAATCTTGACAGGAGAACCTGATATTTTTGATATTGAGGTCCCCTTGACTCTTTAGTTCATTCATAGTTTTTGTTGCAATTAAGAATGCTTGAATGTGTCTTTAGTTCCTTGCCTTAGAATTTACTATGTTACCAGAAATGTCCCATTTTACCCCTGGTACAAGACTGAATGAAAACAGGTTTGAGAGTGCACTCGGGCTTGCACACAGGAAACAAGGCATGGCCCTGCCACCCTAGGTACCCTGGGATGTACCCACAAGGTCCCTAAGCAGCAGGGCAGTACCCAATCAAATCCAACAACCAGCCTGCATTTTGTTATTTTTAACATTTTTTAACTTTAGAAAAGCATTTTGAACTTTAGAAAAAACCTAAAACATAAATCTAAAGTCTAAAAATGACAAATAACATCCATTTTCACAATTTCAAAGCACAAAATATCATTCCATTTTGTCATTTGAAGCTAGCTGGCTTTTCTGAAAGGGGAAGGATTGCAAGGTGTCATACATTTCGTAGGAGCTAAAGGAAAGAACTAGTTTCCACAAAGAAGATCTATCGAACAAAGGTAAGTATTTTGTGAATTTCTTTCATGTTTTTGAAGATTTTTTTCAAATTTTTGAGGAATTTTTTCAACTTTTTTTGGAAAATAAAAATAAAAATTCAAGATTTTTTTAAGAACATTTTAATTTTTTTTGTTTTATTGTTTTTTTATTTTTATTAATGTTTATATGTATTGTAAGGGTTACATTTTTTTTTCTTATAACAGCAATCTATTCAAAATGGGTACTAGTTCAAGTTCAGTGGCCCTAGAGACTCAAGCAACTAAGCAAATTCAAACATGATCAAGGATCACCTCTATGGAAATATGTTATGGTGATCAAACAACTTGCAAGAGGTGGGGCTTGTGTTTGGCATTTGTGGGGTCAAGTATAAGAGCTCGTATAATCAAGTGAAAGCTCACCTTGTTCTGTGTTCAGCCAAGGAATTAGAGTTTGTCAAAGGCCAAATAAGGAGTTGCCAAAAGAACAATTATGGCATATATTAGAGAACAAGAAGAATTTGATGTTGTAAACGAAAGAGCACAATTAAGATCTCATCTTTTAGCGAAGAAAGGATTAGGGAAGCCACCTACAACATCTCCTTCAATAGTGGCTGTCCCATACCCTTTGTTGGAAACACCGTGTACCCAAGAAAAAGTTCCCTCTATTTCTTCCCGCAAAAGAGGCCCATTGGAGAAGGCATTTCAAAATGAGGCCAAGGACATTGTAGATGAACACACTACACATTGCATTTACACCAATGGTCTTCTTTTCAACCTGATGAGATTGTCATATTGGTGGGAAATAGTAAGGGCAATTAATCAAACACCCTCTAGTTACACAAGTCCTAGGTATGAGAAGATGCACACCACCTACAAAAGAAAAAAAAAATAGTAGACATCACTAAACCAAGCAAGATTCAATGG